>VXAZ01000946.1:431938-830785 GCA_013399875.1 Gymnorhina tibicen
GAGCCGGAAGGTGTCGGCTGCGCTCCCCCGGGTGGCCCCCGCGGGGAGCGAGGGGAGCCCTGCCCGGCTGCGGCCCCGCGCGGAGCTCGCGGTGCTCGGGGCTGCGGCGGGAGCCCTTCCCTGCCCGGCCGCCTCCCTTACATAATGTCACCTGTGGTACCTGCGGCTCCCTCGTGTCATAGCGGCGGGGGGTCGGTGGTGACGGCAGAGCTGGGCTTTCTCTGAGGTCAGGGGTCTTAAAGTGTGTATTTGGGCGTGAGGATTCGCTTGGTGCGGGATGAACCTCTAGGATTTAAAACCCCTAAGAACAGCGTTCACCGCTGTCTTCTCTTTTTGCTTTCTTTTTGGTGGGTAGGGAGATACAGGGTAAGTGGTGTCTGAGATGAAGGTGGTAGTGAAGGCACTGCTGCGGACAATTCAACGTGAGAAACTTTGTGTTTGTTAGGATTTCATCTTTGCTTTCTTCTTTATGGTGTCTTAACGGTGCCCAGAGGTCAGAGTTTCCCTAGCAGCTGCCTTTACACGTGTGCAGTGCTTAGTCTGAGCCTCTACGTGTGCGTGTAACAAATCTATGGTAAATCCCCTGTGGGAGACCCGGAACTCAAAAATAGCCATGCTAGGCTTCTCAGAAGTGAAAAGCAGTAATTGTTCTAAGTATCCCTAAAATTGGGTAAAGGATGAAAAAATACCATAATAAATTGTTCTTATTTCTAGTATACTAATGGAAATAGTGACACAGTTTTTCATCTTTGTAGTGTTCTTTTAAAAAAATAATGCAAATACAGTAGTTTCAAGTGGGCGTATTCTCAAGGGGGTTACGTTATTGTGGGGAATGGACATGATCTCAGTGTAGTTACTGTAACAGATTTTGTTGAATGGAAGGGGGCGAGAAGAAGTAAATATATAAATTAAAAATATCCTTAACTAGTGTTTAGAATGATCAAGAGCTAAACTGAGCTGATGGGCAGAGAGGATCTTGCACTTGTCTGTTTGCGCTTCCTAGTGGCTTTTTGTGCGTGTTCCCATAAATGCTATTATGTAATGGTGCTTCTCTTGGCAGGAATCTATTGTCACCGTAATTCCTGAGGTTTCTGGAGCAATGCAGCTTGTTCAGAAGAGTCGTGGTCAGAACAATGGGAAGAAAGGTTCTTAAGAGGAGGTTTTAACCTCTTTAATTTTTCATGCGCTAGGACTAAGCTCAAGACATCTGGATCTTTTCCAGAGTATCTTTACTGTCCTCTGTTGTTCAGCTTGTCTTTCTCTTCTCCTAGGCTGTGCTGTAGCTGTCGGGCACCAGCTTGCTGCTTACATCTGCATCAGAGCTGGGAAAACATTGACTCTCTCCTTTAATAATATTTGTTATACTTCTCTTTTTAGTGTTTTTTTTCTTTTCCCCTCTGAACAGAAACAAAAGTGATATAGTTAGAGCACTTAACTGTTGCTTAGACAAGAAAAAAACTTGAGATAATGGAGAAAGGGAACTCTCCCAGTTCTCATCTCTAGTTTGAACTTGTCTGTATACATCAAAGGGAGGCAAAACGCCTCAGCAGAGAAGGAATTTACATATTAAATGCCAGTACTCTAAGGATCAGTGCTCTCTGTGGTGTCTGTAGTTCATCGTTGATTTCATCCACCTCCTCTTCAGGCGTCGGCCATAAATCTCTTCGCAAGTCTACCTCCTTGTCTTCTTTTTGTGACATGCTATTTTTTGGAGTATATTTTGAGGCAGAGAGAATAATTCTTTCTAGTAGTGTAATCTTGTGGCCAGTTGTGGCACTGGCAGCTTTACAGATCATACTGATGTCTTTGTAACTTTCATGTTGCTTCTGGTAGTAATTCTGTAAGCAAAACTTTGAGAAAAAAAAACTTTTTTTTTTTTTGTTTGGAGTTTCATCTGCTCTCTTACATTGGCTTGTCCTGTTATTTAAATGAGTGTTTTATGGGCCACTAGAAAAGACAGCACCATCTGAAAGTAGGAAAGTATGTTCCTTTAAGGGCCACTGGGTGAAGGATGTGCTTGAAAGATCTGCAACGTAATCTAACTAGCTTTTAAAACTGAAGATCATTGTAGAGCAGAGTAGCACATGAAAAAGGAGCCATAACTTCCTCTTAGACAAGTCATTGTCAAAACCCAGGTGCCCCCATATTTCCTCTTCAAAGGCAGGTGACTCTCTGAAGTATGGGTCTGGGAAAGTACCGATCTCGAGGCAGAAATTTCCCAACCATGAGTGTAGCCGGGACTTTGGCTCTGTCCCCTTCTCTTTCTGCTTGTCATGCAAATTGACCACCTGTAGGCTTTGAGGAGGACCCAGCGTCCTTGAGTTGTGCAGTGCTCCGTGTCTCTGCTGAAACAGTCTCCACGCAGTTATCAGCAGTTTATATTTAGTGCAGCGTGTGAAGGTGGACTGAAATGGCTGCTTGAGCACAGCTGACTGGGGAGTCAGCAAGTAATGGTAACTGAAGTCACTAAATGCGCGTCCTGCCTGTAGTCTAGTGGTTTTGATGGAATTTGTTTTGTCTTGGGGTCATGGTTGTTTTCAGCTACTTTGCTCCTGCCTGTAGAATTGTTACAACTCTCAGTAAGAGCAGCCTGCCATGATCTTAACCTCAGCTGTGCAACATTATAACTGTAGATTTGGGTTTCTGTGACTGTTCCTGTGCGTCACTTCTGCTTTTTATCTGCGTACTTGCTCACACCACAGCCATCTACTGCTGTACTGCCCAAATACGCCTCTTCCTTGTTCTGCTTTCGTGAGCAAACAGATGTAAGTTGCTGGCCTCTGTCAGTCCAGGAAGGTTGGATGCTGCACTCGTCTGTCAGGCCACTGCTGTTGTATTTTTTTTTTTCCCTTCTGAAAGTTGCATCTCTTTTTGCTTGCCTAAGATACTTCCAGAGAGGTCCATTATCTACGAATAACTGCATGAAAGGTCAGTAGCTTGGAAGCCTTACTCCAGAGTTTCCCGGACTGTGTCCTGTTGTGCACTCTGCTTGGCACAGGGACTCCCTGCAGCTCCCCTGCTCTCTGAGCCACTTGGCTGCTGTAACCAGCTGATCCCAGCTGATCAGGCTTAGCTGGGAGAGAGGCATCTTTCACTGGCAGGGTTGGTCCCACAACCTGCTTGCCTGAAAGACTGAGAGGGAGGGAGGAGAGGCAGCAGGGATTGAATGCTGCTTTAGGAATATGTAAATAGAAACGTGAAGGCATTTCCTAGAAGAGGGAAAGGGAAAAATTAACTCATGCATAGCAAAAGTATTGTGGTATTAGTTACAGTAGATTTCTTTTGCCAAAATACAGTAGTCTGTAATTATGTTTATCTAGTTGTCACGACAAGTGTCATGTCCTTAGAAATGCCATCTTACATGTTTAATCTCTTGTCTTTAAGCTATTCTGGGTACAAATGGAATTACTTCAGAAGTAACAATTTAACCTCCAGCATAGAGTGTAGTAGCTGGGAACAGGTAGATGACTTCAGTCTTTTTAAGTCCATCTGTGTGATTCATCTGGCTTTGCTGTTCTGTAGTTATACGGACAGTATTTTCCTTGACTCTACTAGAAGTCTTGTTTATGCAGCTGCAAAAATTTATTTTAAGTTTAACCAGTAGAAATGCTTCTTATAAATGTCAGGAAGTGAGCTTTTGTATGTACCAGAAAAGGTTTTCATCTGCCATTCGTATGCTGGCTGTTTTATTACTGAGTAGTGGCAGCTCCTGCTCTCTCACAGGAAGCTTAGTGCTCTCACGTGGCTTACTACATGATGCAGTCTGCAAGGTCTGTTTTCAGACTAAGCCTAGTGTGCTAATAAGAGACCAGTGAAAGCCTGGCCTCCTTGCTTATTTATTTATTTAAAACTGATGATATTTGTGTATGGTCATTCAAGACATATTTTTGAGGAAGCTCACATTGAAGAGCTGCAGTTAGAAGGTGTGAAACCCCTGCTTGTTTCCCACTGCCTCAGTTGTCCCCCCAGCTTCTGTTTTTCCCTGTGTGTTGGACAGTGGGCAGGCTCCAAAAGTGGAGCGTACATGGAGAACTTTCTCTGCAGCACAAAGGATCGATGTGTCTCATGTCACTGGTGATTCCCTGAGGGGAACTGCTATGCTGGCAACCAGCCCACCAGCAGTAAATTGGCTTCCCGGTATAAGTGAGTGTTGAGTGGAATGGGTTGGTCATCACTGCCACGGTAACCTTGTAGACAAGGCAAAGTACAGCTTTTGTACTTTTTTTGAGCAGAGTCACGGGAAATTGGCCACTGGAGTCACTTTTATGTGGTAAATGAAACACTGCTTCATATGTGTGCTATAGACTAGAATGGCTTTCATTCTCATGGTGTACCCTTGCCATAGGAATAACTTCCTCGTAGGTGATTGAACTTTGCAGGGCTGAAGTGTGCACTGTTTTAACCTCATGCTCAGAAGTGAACCAGTTTCAATACTGTGTCTCCGTACATAGCTCCCTTAGCTTACACTTCAAAAGTGCCAGGACCATTTGGAAAACTTTAAAGCCATTTACATTTTTCCTCAACTAATTTTCCTCACAGTTTGTAATATTGCTGTGGTTTGCTGCTCTTCCTGTTTTTTCCTTGCATTGATTTAATGGGATTTTGCAATAAAATGAGTGGGAATTGAAAGAATCTCTGATCAAAACCAAGTTCGCAGCTTGTTTGGGAATGAAGATAGAAAAGAATATGTTGGTGTATTGAATCTCTTTCTGCAAGACTTTTAGGGGTACATAAGTTTTAAGGGGGAAACCCTGCTGATAGATCGGTCTTTAAAAAATGACCAAGCAAGCCAAAACCAAACAATACTCTTCCCAAACCCCTAATTTCTGTAAGTGAGCTTGAGGATGATGTTTTTATTCTGTATAAAAATGCAGATCTTTCAATAGCTAGACTGATAACATGATTTCTAACAGTAGCTGTTAAAGGCTGCTTGCTTTGAAAGGAGCTGTAGTTTGTATGTGTAGTGTTAAACCTATAGATTAGTGAAATGTTTGAACGTCTTTGACCTGTTTAGGCTGTTTGGATTTTCTTTTCTCTGTAAATAACTTCTTAAAAGTCTTCAAGGACGATATATTAGAGCAGCCCACACTAATACAGTTTTATTAGGGGATGTGCCAGAATCCCCTTTGGGTATTGGAGCCCATTTGTGCTGACCACTCTCAAAAGGCATTTTATTTGGTAGACCTAGTAAGGTGCTCTAATGTTAATTAAAACACCTCCCCCCACCCCTCCTTTAAAGGAAAGAATGCATACTGGATATGTGTTGCTGTCTAATGAGCCGAAAGCCAGCTGATGTGCAGTGAAGACAACAGTAATTTATCATTCTGTGCTGTGTATGGATGCATTATATCTGAAAGCTAAGACAGAAACTGCCTCTAAAATACCCTGTATAGATTATCCTTTGGTGTTGGTGCGCAGACTGAGCAGAATCTCTTCTGTGCCAAAACACCAGCCTGGAAGGGTGATTGACATGTCTGCTTTTCAAGAGAAGTGTCAAAATTGCAGAGCATTTCTCAGAGGGTATGAAAGCTTCACTTCTCCATCTGCTGCCGCATATGCCACTGGCGAGCCAGTGGCCATATGTGCGATCATCCTGAAAGCTTTAAAGACAGCTTCTCTCTGAAGGCCCCTCACTCCTTTTCAAAGTCCAAAAAGGGCACGCTGCTTGCTTCAGGAAAGAGAGGGTCCTGTTTTCCCCTTAGGAAAACTGAGTAGTATGTCTTTATAAAGCTAAAGCACTATTGCAAAGAGCTGTGTGATCCTGAAATGCTGTGAACTGGTTCTGTGATGCGCAACAAAAGCGTGCTGGAGACTCGTTGCAAGCTTTGCCCTGGTATATAAGTAGACTACAAAACCATACAAACTTACTAACAGAGATTAATTAAAAATCGTTTCATGGGTATGGGGAGCAAGGTTGTAAGATCAGGGTTTGCGTCTTTTGGTAAGCATATGAGAGATTTGAAGAGCAGTTTGCTAGGCTTACTTTTCATTTCATTAGCTGTGAGAACCTTCATCTCAAGTCTGTTTCTGGTTTCCTGTCTTGCAGGGCTTGTACACTTCTGAGACTTAAAAAGCTGACATTTAAATGTGACAATGAAATGTTTAGCAACAAAGGAGATCTTTAAGCAGGCTAGACAAAAATTCCTTTCAGCTGCATGGCTTTTACTCTCACTTGGATGACCAGTTTTCCCAGTTCTCAGTTTGTTGTTGTACTTTCCAAGGTGGAGAAGGTTACCTTAGTATTAACCATATTTTTAAGTATTGGAATTTTTAGTAGTAATGCTGAATAAAAAGGGTGTATATAGCGTTGAGACAAAAAAACATACATGTGAATTTTGGCACTGTAGAAATAAATTTCTCTACGGTTATCTGGGAAGTATGCAGTATTTGCAGTCACCAAAAGTGCATGTGTATATCTGATGGCTGGACTTGATGCAGTTTTAATATGTGTATGTCAGGTAACTTTTGGGAAGTTTCTGTCCCACTGAAAAAACCCCCATCAACCAAGCTTGAGTGCTGCTGAAAAATATTTTTTGTGACGCTCTGCTACACTTGAAACTGTTCTCTTCTTATCTTTGAGATTTTTAAATTGAATGTGTGAGGATAGTTTGCATATTCTTTGATTTTGAGTAACTTGTGCAGTATATCTCAGACCCAGATCTGAATTTTGTGGGTAACGTCTGTACCTGAAGCACAGCTTCGTGCCTGTGTCCTAAAAACATAATAGAGCTACTTCCTCCCCTCAAGCCTCCTGCTGTTTTATGTGACAGAGAGCCATTCTTAGTATTCACAGGGCTAATACCTACTTTTTCTGTGCAGTTCTAGGTGTGTGAATCAACCTATTGTCACTGAATCATCAGTTTAATCTTGCTAACTTGACAACTGTTGTATGCCAGCCTGTGTCAATACCAGGTAAGACGAAAGCTGATGCTGTTACTTTGTTTTTCCTGAGTTTTTCCCTTTAAAACCTGCATTTTGTCCAAATGCTATGACTCTTCTGTAAGCTAAAGGCAGAATGTGCTGCCTTCCATGTTCTCCTCCCGCAGTAAGACAGCCACTTGTGTTAGCATCTCTAGCTTTTGAAACAGAAAGCATTCTAAAATGTTGTTAGGTTCTGGCTCCTTTGTAGCCATGCCTTAGCATTTTTCTTGACACCTCTGTTAACCTGGATTTTGTGGTGTTCAGATACCACAAGCTGTGTTTTTCTTCCTTGTGTTCTTCACTCCCTTACGACTCCCTGGTTTTGCTGTAGAAACTACTGAAGTCCTTCCTGCCTTCCAGAGTTAAGCATGCATGATAAGTCACCTGTGCTATCTGACCTTTTCTCTTGAGCAGAAAATAGTTTTTGTTTTGATTTGATTTTTTCCCCTACCTGCTCCCTCATGTTACTTTTGAAAACCTATCACAGAAGGATCTTACTTGTGTATTGTATATTTGATATTTTAGTTGTAAAAAGCTACCCAGGTATGTCTTTCAGAGAATTAAACATAAAGCTGTTATTTGGACCTCATCCTTTTATCCCCCTTTAGAGAAGGGGTGTAGATTTCAGGGGGGTGAAGTGGGAAGGAAATCCCTTTAATGCTTTCAACAAGGTTATTATCCAGTGCTCTAGGGGAGTCCTAGTGCAGACAAACTAATGTGAGCCTTTGTTCTGATGCTAATCAAGACAGGGATAATTCTTCTGACTATGCCCTCCTCCCCTCAGAACCCTCCAGCATTGATAAGGCATTAAGCTCCTTTGCTACCTCTCTTTTTGCTGTGCCTGCCTGATGTCCTTGTTTTCTGTAACTGCTACCTTGAGTGCAGAGATTCGAGTTTTTAAGAGGGCCTCATTAGGAATGCTTACTTAAATATTTTGAGATTTTTTGGGCGCTCCTGGGCGGTACTTGTACACTTTCGTTTAATAGATATCTTGGTGGCTGTGTGTGTATGTTTATTTTTTGAATCATTAAGTACAAAAACCCAACTCTTTGTTGATGCAAGACACATCGGACTGAATACAGTGGCATCTTTTGCTACATGTTGGGACACGTAACTGAAACTTAGAAGGTATTTTTCATTCTGTCTCTTCTTGGCCAAAGCGAGCAAATGTCGTTTCTCAGATGCTTTTAAGGATTCCCTAAGAGACTAACTTCTGATCCCTAGTCCAAAGAGCTCTGTAAGTTTTCTAGAGTGAATGTGTGTGCAACCTATATAGTGTTTTGGTTTATGCCAGTGATCTCCTCTCAGTCTAAACATGATCTGCACAGCATCAGACATAAGCTTGAAGCCTAGCTATATAGTGAAATATGACTCTGCCTGTGATACAACTCAAAAAATAGTGCCTCTTCACCACATCTTATTTGTGACAATGGGGAAAGGATGGTGGTGAAAATATGGTTATGTCTCACGTGAAATTCTTGCATCAGACAGAGCTGTTAAAAAATGTCGTGCAGATCAAGAAGAGGAGGGAAGAAGTGTTCAGAGTTAGCCTCTTTAGCCTTTCCTTGGCATTAAGAAGCTGATGAGAAGCTCATCCTTGTGCTCCTAAAAGCAGGTCTGCTAATATGGCAGTGCTGTTAGTGATAGTGGGCTCTCTGAGGATCGATGGTGGCAGTCCTCCATGGATAATCCGTCCTGGGTCTGGTTGGGCTGGCCTTCTGGTGAATTTGTAAGGGAGTTTGCTATCTTTCACTAGGGGCTGTTCCCTCCACAGGGTAGTTTGAGACCATTTTTGGTATCAGTACAGAATAGAGGGATGGGAAGGATTTAGACAAGTTAAAGATCTTCCCTAGAAGACAGACACTGCGTGTGTGTGCACAGCTAGCATGAGCGTATTGGTGCAATGCTCTCCTGTTTCATTTTGGTGGAGTGTTTTTTCCTAATGCAGAATTGGAGAAGTCCTGCAGTGACGATGTAAAAATCCGATCTCTTTGCAAACTGCACGATTTTTGCCTGTGTAGACATACAATAGCTAGATAAGCTGAGCCCAGAAATGTGTGCAAGAAGGTAATGGGGCAGAGGGAGAAAGGCTCCATCAGAAGATGCTCAACCGAGGAGACTGACTTGAAGTGCTTTCTGCCAGTGACTATGCACAGATGCGGGGTGTACATTTCAAAGTAATCCAGCCTGGCTCCTTGATGCAAACCTGCATGGAAACATTAGCTGTGGGAAGGGGTTTATCAGCACTTCTAAACAGTGTTGTTTTTTAAGGTTAATTCTGTTGACAGTATCCTGAAGAGACATCACTACCAGATACCATACATTTTATGCAGGTAAAATTATGGGTTAGGTGTAACTGCCTTTGCAGTTTGGGTATTAAACCAACAATTGTTAAATCCCAGGAAATACTCATTTTCAGAGTGATTGCTTTTATGACCTGAAAATAAAAGCTGGAAGATGTATGTGGTATTGGTTTTATCTTTTCTTTACCCTTGATTTACATATGCAGGGACTTCCTGCAAATGGGTGCCCTGTACTTAGTTATTCTTATTCTATCCCTTTTCAACATCCTGCTCACCTTTTGTGATTTGAAACAAAGTAAGTTGATCCCTATTAGCTTGGTTGACATGTGTACCTGTGCCCAGTGTTTTCCACCATCTCCAGCTGTGCTTCTTGCAGAGTGATGCGCATGCTGCAGGCTCTCCAGGCGTTGTTCCAGACAAGCCTTGCCGAATTTGAGATATGTGATAAGATTTATTTTTATTCTCTGATGTACTTGCTGTCAAGCAACCGTACTTACTAAAGCAATCTGGTATTTTATAGTCCTCTTGCATTGTGCATTTAATTGCTGCATAACTGATTCCTTCTGTATCAAGCATACATTGATTCTGGGGTTTTTATACCAACATTGATTTTGGGGTTTTTTATACGATTTGTTTAACAGGCTCCCAGTACATAGGGGAATTCTGCAACCTCTTTCTGCTTAAAGTAGAATTTGGAGTTGTTGAGAGGTATTATTCAGCTTAGAAAACATAGTACTGTGTCTTAACAAGGGCTTGTGTATATCCTAAACTCTGTGAAGATACAGCCAGGCACTGTCAAGGTGCTTAGAGAAGTTAAAGGCAACACTTTCTTCCCTTTCAGCACCTCACACTGACTGTTCAATTTGTTTAATCCCGGTAAGTGGTGAATTTCATAGGATGGATACAATAATAGTGGGTTTTTAATTTTTCTTCCTTGCCACAAAGATCAATATTAAATGTAAAATCAGTAAATTTTATCTACACAATTTTTCCTCTAGGACTCACAATTACCTTAGTCTTTCTTGTCTTTGAGTTCTTCTTCTTGGCTACGAAGCCAAAAATGTTATATGTGATAATGGTAGAATTCCCTCTAAGTGTGGAAGGCAGCCTGTTTTTCAAATTGAAAAAAAAAATTGAATGTAGGTAAGGTTCAGGAGGACAATAAGATATTTTAAGGAAGCTTTTTGAAGCTGGCTTAATACTTTAGTATACTGGGATTATCCTATGAATTCAGTTGAGTTACTTCAGACTTGCACCATGAAGGTGATTGCTGTTACACCCTCACCTGATGTTGGAAAGACTATTGCAGAGATCCTCTCCCCTTTTGGCCAAGGGAAGTAAAATAAGAATATTGCACCCAGAGTGTGTGGAATGCTGTGAGGAGTGTGACACTGTGCCTGCTGTCCAGGAATTGGATGCTGGGAAAGGTGTTTGACTTGCACTGCCTGTGAGAGCAGAGACTGATAGCTCTGGAAGCTGAGGCTCTATTAGTCTCTCAGGAAAAATACCCGTGAGGTTAGGAAAGTTGATCAGTATAGGCAGTATTAATGCAAGCTTTGTACAGTGCCATGAATGTTGTGTAGCTGCTGCCTGGGCTTCTCTGGATGCTTCCTGCCTTTCAAAGCACCTGCAGGAAGTGGTGCAGTAAATTAGATGAGCTTGTTTTGATCACTTGCGGGTTTTTGCACACCTGTATGCGTGCATTTTTTGAGGCTAGATCAGTTCCCTCAGTATGTAGCTGTCTGTAATCAAGGCGTAATCTACAGTGTGCTAGGCAGTGCTCGCAGGTGAGAACACAAATCACAGTCAAAAGCCAGTAACGTGATGGAGGAAGGTAAGGGGGAAAACAAGGCATGTAAAAATGTAACTAACTAAAACTGAACTAGCCTGTTTCTTTTTTGTGATGTTACTCTTAAGATGTTGGTGATTTGAGTACATTTGGGAAGACAAACCTTGCAACAATCTACTAGTCTCCTGGTGTCCAGGAGCTAGTTCTTGGAATGCGATGATGTCACTTAGCTTCCTGTGAGGAAGAATTACCATTTGGCCATAAGTTTTTGCCTTTAGGCTGTGTTTGGCAAAAGAAGTTTTAGGTAAATTTAATCCAGTTTGTTTTGTATTGGTATTAAAAGCTTAAGCCTCATTCATTCTCCTTGACTTTTCTATGATTAAAACATTGCTGGGGTGAGCCTTGCACTTAGGTAACTTGTCTGTGTTCTATAGGTAATTCTGTAACAAAGGATGAGTTTATTTGATGGCTTCTGGAAGAAGAGTTAAAATAGCTGAAGTACAGAAGCAAAAGCTCATTGAGTAAAAATTATATGCTTCCACAATTAATGGCTGTTTCCAGTGTAATAGGGTGTAACATGTGGCTGCTGCATGCCTTGTCCTGCTGCATGCAGGTGTGTGACTTCATTATGTTGTGGCTTTCCCAGTGTGTAAGGCTGTAGGGTTGCCAAGCTTTCAGCTGCTGGTGTAGGGTTGTGCCAGCCACACCTGGCACACAGGGAGGTGGTGACTTTGTAGGTGTGCGGGACATGGGCAGCCGCAGGGAGGAAAAGCATTTAGGTGCTGCTGCTGATCTCTTTCTGCAGTAGCGCTGAGCTAGACCTTACCTCCTTTTGCATCAAACAGAAGTGCTTCCTCACCAGACTTCAGTGGGCAGGAAAGCTGAAATACTTGGTCTTCCAAAAACAAAAATCCTGTTGCTCTGGGGTTTCTTAGTGCCTCATGAGCAGACTATTTAAAGGGACTGGGTCAACTGGAAACTACTGTCTTTGAAGAAGTTTCTCTGTATTTGTTCATGTAAGATTATGAAATAGTTTGGAGGGTGAAATGTTACCTTTGCTTTTCAGATCATAGTGTGCTCATTGACATAGGTGTGGTTATTTTGATATCCCACAGAATACATCTGGTCCTTCCAAATTTGAAGGCTTGGTTATGCTTCCGCTTTTCTCTGTGCTACATGAGGTGATGAGAAAACAAGCTGTCCTGTATCTAAAGTGCAGACCTTGGCAGAGCAGCTGGGGGGCATTGCTAATACCTGAAGCTTCTTTTAATTTGCAGAGAAAAAAAATCCTTTTTTTGATAGATAGGATAGATGACAAATATGCAGATCAAAGTGAGACTTTTGAGGCAAAGCTCAGCTTATAAGGTAGAAGCAATCATGTCTCTCCTAATGAAGTTTAATGTTGGCACTGCAGAACTGAGGACAGACTTTGAAAAAGACAATGTAAAAGTCTTGTCTGTCCTGTGATATACTGGCCTTGCTCCCTTGACCTCCATATCTTTGGCAGAGGGCAGGTGCCATGTGCAGAGTTACTTCGGCCACTGCCATTTTCTGCAGTCCTGTGTGCTTCTGCTGAGGTGACACGCACAACTTCTGGTCTGCTCTGACCTTTTCTTCTTAGGCTTCCACATGCAAAGGGATCACTGTCCCGCTCTGGTTTCAAGTGATCCTAAATGGATGGGCTATCCCAAGTTTCACACAGGAAAACAATGGATTTTGTTTGTCTCCACAAAATCCTCCTTGTCTGGAAACTGTAACAAGTCTGCTATGGTTTGACTGCTGTTAGCCACAAGCAGAGTGAACGATACTAGACAAAAAAAGCCTAGGAGTATTTGGACGGAAGTCCATATTTAATCTCTCCCTGTAGCCTTTGGCTTGCTTAAAGCTGTGCTACAGCCTTTCTGATTTCTGAGACTACTGATTGCCCTGTGTCTGAAAATGCATTTAATTATGTGATGCTCTTATAGGCAGTAGGTCTTCCTTTTCACGTGGAAGAAATGGAGACTACAGATCTTGCTACAAATTGATTGTGAGTAACTTCTGGTGACATGGAAAAACTTAAATAACAATACCATAAACTGTGTGCAGAAGCCTGAGTTGCAGAAGGCTTTAGAGTCAGAAGCCTGTATCCAGCTTTCAGCTTTCATAGGTTTCTACACCACACGAGTGCACTGTTTCTGCTGCACTTTGGTGTGAAATGTATCCTTTTATAGTAGGATCATCAGTAAATGATGAAGGCAAAACATGTAAGAAAATGACACTTTGTTCTACAAACTTATCATCAAAAGCTGGCTTTCATAAGCATAAAAGATAAAACTCCTGGTCCTAAGATGAGACTTCTAGACAGCTCTCTCTGTAAATACTTAGCCTGGCAATAGCTAAAATTCTGATACTACATCTCCTTTTGCCTCTGGCACTTTCTGGCTGTGGGGCTGTTAGCCAGACACTTGTGTCTGCGTCTCTTCCGTGCTGCATTGCTTTTTGCACCTACTGCTTGGGGGGAGGCTGAAGAAGCCTTGCTGTCTCAGCAGTGGACTTGAACCCCACGTGAGAGCTCTACACCAGGTACCTGGGGCACTGCCTTTTTGTCCTCCTGTAAGCAAATGCTTGGCTCTGCTGAAGACACTTATGGCTTACTCTGCATGTAAAAATGTTCATCTCTGGCTTTCTTGCCTGAACTCCCTTCCATAGGCGTAGAGCAAATACAAAGTGAGATGTATGGGTTAGGGCAATAATATACTTGGACTCAGACTGGAGTGTTTTAAAGGGGTGGAGAGGGGAGGCTGGAAATGTTGTGACCTGAATGGATCTGGGAAATAATGCTGGCACTAGTTAATCTGGCCTGTCATTTTTCATTTTATTTACTCCTGGCAATTGATTGTCAGACTAGGCTTTTATGCTGTGTTCTCTTTGTGGCTTAGACTGCTCAGCACTGCTGCAAAATCCTTCTAATCCTTTTTGCTATCTGTCTCTGGCAACGAAAGCTCAATTGACAAGAGTGAATACTTGAATTCCAGAGAGCAAGTGTGGATTCGGGCTTGGGAAGAATGAAGAACCATCAAATATGGCAAGGCCTTGTTGAGAAGGAGGGGCTCTTACAGAGGTGAATTAACTTGTGTGCTACATCTTGGCAGCTGTTGAGGGCCTTTGCTAGTGTCAGGGGGTCTTACCTACTTTCACAACTAAATGGTACCCACCAACAGGTGTTCAAATAGAAAAAGACCTTATTGATCTGGTTTGGGTTTTTTTAAGAGACAATGAGGATGCATTAAGATTGTCCCTCTTGCCTTGTAATTTTGCTGCATGGCAGATCCATATGTGGGGTAGCACTGCAGAAGTAGAAGCTTTCTCAGCTGGCAGGCGTGTGTTCTGCAAGATGTTAGAAATCATTGCTGCCATGCGCCTGCCCTCACATTTGTTGAAGAAAGACATGTTTCTGGGTGCTCTGATTGGAACCAACTGTGTTGGTTGCAATTCTGAGCAGTTCTTTCAGGAACTGGAGGTTGCTTCACGATAGCGGTTGAGATGTACTGTGCTAACTGTGCTTACTGCTGCCAAATGCTGCACAGCTCCAGAGTGTAACTGTAATCTGCTGGTGACAAAACTGGTCTTTCAGAGTTGCAGCTCTGACTTGGCTGTGGATAAATCAGGCTTATGTTAGGACTAAGCAAAACTCCTACATGATCATTCTTATCCTCCTCTTTCTGGCATCTAGACATAAAAAGTGCCCTGAGCTTGACTGTCTCGGCCAGAATACTGACAGTACCAGTTCCTTGGAAAGCCATATCTGGACTGGGAATGTTGTGTCTGTAACAGGGAAAGGGGAACAGGCATTTTTCCTCTTAACTTGGAAGGAATGACCTATTACTTTTGCTTTTAAATATGAATGAACTCATTCTCCTTACCTCAGATATTGGCCATATGGTATTCCTGGTAAAAGCAGCAGATGTTCTTCTTCTGCTGTGTTTTGCTTTGGTACACAAATTCTCTTTGTTTTCTTTCTGTCCTGTCTGCAGTGGGCTGTAATATTGCTCATCTTGAGTGTATCCAGTTATTGCCCTGGTTTTCTAAATAAAATTTTTCTAAATAAAAATGCCCTGCATTTACAAATAAGGCAGGGGGTGCATGAAGTGTTGCTTGGATAGTGGATCTGATGTGTGTATATGTACAGGTAGTAACAACCCTGTGTTCTGGTTCAGTGTGCTCAGCTCAATAGCTTTTCCTTCTGTTTTGCTGTTACTTACAGCCTCTGCACTTTGTTCTTCAACATAAAACCATGTTCCACCCTGCCTTCTTTATGGTAGTTTGGTTTGGTTTTGCTAGTGAAAGCAGTTCCTTTGCAAATCTGCATCACTTTGTATCCCAGTGCATTGTTCTTCTAGTGAGAGAATAAGGATATTTTTGCATGTAAGTGGTTGTTTTCTATGTTCTCCCTGCCAGTATAGTTTGTCTTCTTACGTAGTCATGAGCTGCTGTTCCAGTTTACTAGGGAAGAGTAGGCATATGGAGGTGCACTGCAATCTGAGTGCCAGACCGACCATGGCATTTAGCAGTTTGGATGCAGGAGTTTGAGGACTGTACCCATAAACAGTTGTTCTCTGTTGTGTCTTTTGTTTGCATGGATTAGAAAGTCCTTGACACATCATTCAAACTTGCTGGTGAAAATAACTCAGATCTTCCTATTTCATGTATTCTTAGGAATGCTCTTTTGGAAAGGGGCACATTGCTTTGCCACTGGAGTTCTGTTGCCCTAAAGCTGTGTCAGTGGCTGGCTGAGTGTGCACTACCATGCTGACCTATGTGAAAGCTCTTGCACACCTGCAGCTGGAACAGGCATAGTTATGAACCGAGCCCTTCTGTAGGCTTCTTGTCTGGGCATAGTTGAAGGCAGCTCTTTCCTTCCCTTTCTCTGTAAATCTAGCTGTGGTCAAAATTTATTTCTACTCCCTTTTCAGGAGCCCTGCCTGCTGGTTTTCTTTGTGAGGGTAAGAACATGTCAGTACGGACATATTTACTAAGAAGGGTGTCAAACAAAGGAGAATGTGGTGATGGATTTTAAGATTTCTAGAATAAGAAGGAGGATATTTACTGTTGATATCAAGGAAGCTGCCATGATTTAACAAGAAAAAATTGCCTGTAGTTCAGTAAGGTATATGGTGATGAGATTGCTTAATGTGAAGCAACTGTTAATCTTTGTCTTTCATTTTTGAGAGAGTGCAGATACCAAATGTGGAACAGTTCAAAGTATGTGTGTGTGGTTGATTGTGCTCTCTGGTTAACATGATATTGAGAAGAGGCACTAGCACAGGTCTTGTGACCAGTCTGTTGATACTTTATCTCTTGCTTTATTTTGGAAGGCCTATGGCAGTGACATGGGGTGATTTCCCTTTAAGGAAAACATGAGTCTCTGAGGACAGATTCTGTCCTTCTGGTGAAGGAAACAGAAGTGGGGAGGTGCTTTCCTCAGGGCCCAAGGGGTTTGCCTCAGATCATGCACTGAAGAAACCTGTAGTACTGAGCTGCCCTTCCTGTCTGTGTTCAGAAACCACTAGTCCTTCTTGGAAGACTTGTGTCTGGGTGCTCTTGGGCCTGTTGTTTTCTTTGGTGCTGTAAGTTACCTGTGATGGTTGGTGCACTCTGCTTAGCAGATGAGGGCTTGTAGTTCTCACATTCAGTGAGACAAGGTGGTCTTGTAGGCAGCTTGTACAGCAAAATACTGTCACTTGCAGATACTTCCCAACTTAGTGTGGCCCCTTGGCAGAGCCAGTCAACAGACCGAACTCTTTTAAGCATCTGCTTGTGAAGGAGACTGAAACCTAGAGTGCTTTGTCTAAGGGGGAAAGAGTATGTTTGATGATGGTGGAATGAATGGTAGAGTTATTCAGTTATGATAGATGGCTCTAAAATTTTAATGCTGCTCTTACTAGGAGACAAAACCACAAGAGTGAAACCTGCTGATAGCTGTGTTTGGGAGCAGACTCAGGTTCCCTGAGAATCCCACTGGGCCCAGTTACAAGGATGCAATGAAGCAATGTTTTCATCTATGTCCATAATGAAAAGAGGAATAGTTGCTCTGGGGGTGATAAAATGCAAGGAAAGGCCAGATAAATTCTAAGACATTGAGAAGAGACAGATTTCTTTGTAATAGTCTCATTTGTATTTACAAGAGTTACTACAGTCTTTGAGGTACTGCCACAATGTACACATTTTAAGCAAAAACCTCAGCAACAAAAAGTTTTAAAAACTCTGATGGACAAGATCAGTGTTCAAAATGGCTGGGGATGTTTTGTAGCACACCTGCGTTCTCTGTCCCACTGCTCTCAGTTATTTGCCCTGCGCTGCCATTGTAGTACCCCATGTTCCATGCTGCAGGCATGCTTTGGCTTAGTATCAAGCTCTGAAAGATATGTTCAGCAGCAGCTCATGATCTCAGCCAAGGAGGGGGTGTATGCTTGTGTAAGTTCTGTCTCTTAAGGAGGCATGACTAAACTGGGAACAGTTAAAAAAAAATTACAAAATAAAACTCCCACACCCCATTCCCATCTCTCCTCCACCGCTCCCCCTCCCCATCCCCCCCAGCTCTCCCTACCACAAAAGCTGCACACTTTCTGAGTGCTCATCTGGCATGGGAGAGGAGACAGTTAGCTCTTTTTCCTGGAGCAGGAGATGCCTGTGTTCCCATTTGTGGTTGTTTCGGGAAGCCTTTTGCAGGTATCTACAGGGTGGTGATAAGCCCCTGCATGAAGGAAGATAGCCTTCACTGTCCGTATGCAGCGTACCCCTGCGCTGAGCTCCGCGAAGTGGGGGCACTGCTCAGCCCTGCTGAGCGGGTGGTGAGCCCGCACGAGCCTCCCTGGATCGCTCCCGCTGCAGCTGCACAGGACCTTGGAGAAATGCACAAAGTAACTGCCCTCAAAACCTTGCAAACTCATTCCTGTCTGCCCAGCGGCGATTTTTTTTTTCTGTCATGGGAAGTCCCGGAGACATTGTTAATGAGTTCAGCTGAGGAAATCACACAAGGAACTGTAGGAGAGGGAAGGCTCGTGCGTGTGTGCGTGCGAAGCGTGAACTAGAATGTGTGCAAAGAGGGTGAGGAGGTGTGGTAAAAATCTTAAGAAGGAATGCAAGAAATGAAACAGAGGTGAGGCAGTGTTAAGACTTGAAAATGAAGGGAAAGAGCTGGAAACTGGAGAGGGTAGCCATTGGAAAAGAAAGTCTTAGTTTTTAGTCCCTTCATAAATCTGATTTTATAAATCAGTAAGTATCAAGCTCACGTCAGTGACTGCTGCTACAAAAATATAAAGGGGGTTAAATATTTACCGATAAGAATTTGAGGGAAAACTTGTTTTCAAGTAGTTTTTCTTATTGATTCTTGCTACTGAGTCAAATTTTTGTCATGTTTGCGACAGAAATAGCTCATGTATCTGAGTGACCTTTTAATTTCCTTTTCAATCTTCTGAACTGTAGTGAGTAATGAACTGTAGTGAACAAAGAAAGCATTAAGAACAGGCGTGGTGCAGATTTTATTGCATGTTTGCAGAAGACCAAAGAGCTTTGTATTTCTCTGGGTGTGATATAGCAAGAACCTGCTGTGAGAGTAAGATATCTGGGACCGGTGATGATTCAGATTAAAGAGGTGGTTTCTCTCCATGTGACGGTAGCTTATGATATCCCCGTAGCAGTGGTCTTTTTTTTGCTCAGTGTTTATACAGCACCTGGCACAGCATGGTCTGATTTGTGGGCTCTGATTTCTGCTTCTCTTTGACCTGCAAGTGCTAATGAGGCAAGGAGTGCTTGTGAAAGGCTTTTTTGCCTAGTCACATACCTGTCTGAAGCCAAAGTTTATCCTTTGGCATGTGCCCCAGGCTTCCTGTCTGCATCTCTTCCCTTGCAGGGACTTCTGCAGAGAGTCACAACAAGTAGCTGTTTTGTAGGAAAAAGGATGTCAAAAATTGTGTGCTAAAGAGAAGGGATGAGAAATGACGTTTCAGCCAAGAGGCTTACATTGTATGAGGGGGAGGAGCATGCAGCAGAGGGGGAAGCAGCGTGAGATCAGTGGGCTTTTTATTGCACAGCATGAGAAGATCCCACAACTAAAATCTGATCTAACCTTTGCTTCCTGTGTGGCTTACAAGAAATGTTTTCCATGTAAGGCAAGGAAAGCCTGCTGTAAGGAAGCATGTGGCTGTCATTTATTTCAGAAAATGTGTCTCAGCATTCAACTGTAGAAAAACAGACCAAAGAGACCTGTGGTAGCTGCAGCCTTTATTGCCCACGTTTGTGCTATTTAAAGACTAGTCTTCTCCAGCTTGATTCTGGTGAAATAGCAGGCTTGCCTAAAGTATACTGACTACTTGTAGGTGAGGGGATTTAGCCAGGCATTGCTGGGGATAGGCCTGACATTTCTCAAGTCAACATAATTGGATTATTCAGCTGATGGTAAGCCAACACCTTTCCAGCAGGTTTCTAGAGCTCTGGTTTGACTCTTGGTAAATGATTTCTTATGCAAGTCGCCTATACAAAGCCACCTACACTTCAGGTGTGGTTTTAAAAAGAACTGTTGATTATATTAATCATCCCTCTGAAGTTCTTTAAGACTTTCATTCCTGATACCCTTTTTCCCTTATACTTTTGCTTGACTTACAATAGTGGAGGGAAAAAAAATTCTGTCTCAGAAATGGGGATTTAATAATTTCTTGGCTAAAGAAGCCAAGGATTCCTTTTTGCATCTTGAAATGAAGGTGCTTGCAGACTTTTGGTTAATCTTAATATCTAAAAAATAGTTTCAACTCTCAACTTTAGCTTATTTCATGAACCAGACCCTCCCAGGATTGATGACATTAAGGCAGTAATGTGCATGTCCCCTGTTTCAGTCTCCTCCTCAGCTTTTTTTTAAGCTTCTGCAAAGTTTGAGAGTCCCATTGTAGGTTGTGCATCTTTCTTTTGTTGCAATGTCTTTACGTTACTATCACTGGTCTTAACTCAAACCCTTTGCATTTTGTGTGTAGGCCTGGGTGAACACTTGTAGAAGGGAACTGGCATCCCTCTGCATGTTCTCATCTCTTGATTGGTTTGCAGGTGAGCTCTGTAGCCTGTTCTCAGGAATTTGCAGTGGGTGTTGAGCATTACTGTGCTCTGAGATGACATGGTTCCCACAAGGCCAACTCCTTCTTTTTTCTGTGTTTCTTCATTCCCATCAGATCAGGAGTCCTTCCTGCAGTTAGGAAGTCAAGATTATTTCCAGAGAAAAGAGAGCGAGCAAAACTTTTGGGTTGGGCATCTTGGAACTGTTGATGTTGCAGACCATCACCTGCTTTGCCTTCCCCTTGCTGGTGGAAGTACTTGCAGTGTTTGCAAGGAATAGTGTTCCCTTGATGACGGTGGTGTTAAGGTTGTACCTGTAAATTCCACGAGGCCTCCCTCCTGAGAGCCTTTGTCTTTGGGAAAGAGTAACCTTTTATGTCATGACTTCTGAAACTTGCTCTTGGTCTAGTGACAAAACTTAACAGTTCTTTGGTCAGAAATAAAAATTTATCAGTGGGACTGCTTCTTCAAAGAACTTAAACTCCTGCCCAATTACACTTGTTTCATAGCAAATGTAGCCTAAATATAATTAGGTTTTTCAGATTTGATTTGTCTGCAAGGAACTTGTGAAGACTGCTGATGCCCTTGATGTAAATAAAGCGTGGCTGTTCTTGGCAGAGATGATGAAACCTAACCTTGGTCCCTCAGATGTACGTTATTGAGTTCTGTCCTTACCAGCCTGTGTTCCTACCTTTCAAAAGGGCTCACAGTAGCGTTTCACTGGGATTTCTTTTCATTTGCAGGGGTGGTGTGAAGCAGCCTTTGCAGCGATTTTCAGCAGCTATACTCAAGCGCTTCTGAGGAGCAGGACTTGGAGTTAGAGGCTGTGTCAGAGTTGCTAGAGACCAGGGAAGGGTATGTGAGTGTTGGAGAAAAGGCTTCTGATAGCCGTTGTGCTCTGTAGTATGCTGTAAGAAGGGTGGTTTCCTCAAAATGTGCCTTGTAGTGTCCTGTAGAGCCTTAGTGGAGCTATTTATTTTCCACAATGCAGGCTTGTCTTTGTCCTCCCGCCACTTCCCTCTGCATGTGAAAGAGTGATTCTGCTTCATGAGGAGTGCAGATCCTGAAGTGCAAAAGAGGACAATGGAGATCATTTGTTGTCCAGAGCCAAGTGCTGCTTACACCTGTTAAATGCAATGTCCGGCTTATCCAGAAAAACATCTCTAGGTGAGTTAGAATGTGTATAAAAGCGTGCAGAGACTAGTCTTTTCACAAAATGAAGCTTGCAAGTGGCTCTTTAAAAGATGCCGATGGAAATCTGGATAGTTGCAAGTGACAGACCACCAGCTCCTCTGAATACAGCTGCTGTGACATTCACAATCTCTCTCTGAACCTTATAGGTGGAGGTACAGATGACATTTTGTGTTTTGTTGGGGTTTTTTTACAGTTGTTTCTCTGCATTTAGTGAAGAGAAATGAGGTTATTAAAAAAAACACCAGCCCCCTCCCCCCCAAATTCTTGGTCAGTTCCTCTGCAGGGTCCCTTTCTGAAAGCTCTGCATAATGTATTTTTTTTCTTATGAATAAGAACAAGAAGCTCAGTTAACCTGTGCATGTAAGACCATTACCAGTGTGATGTTGATGTTTAGACTTTTCTGCAAGATTCAGGGTTTTTTATTTGTAAAGCATGCCTTAATTTAAATGGTTGCTCTGTTTTTTATAAACTGTTGCACCAGTTTCATTACTTTCCTGTTACTTGTCTGTTCAAGAGATGCTAGGGAATAGTGGAGCAAGTTTCTGACCCTGATGTCAAGCTGTTTGCATTCCTGTACATACATGTAGCATTTGTAGAAACTAACACTTACCTCTGCATGGGTTTTATTTAGAATGTTTGGCTTTAGAGGAAAAGGAAATTGGTAACACTGAAAGATGGTGTAAATGGATTTAACCAGTTGTTTTGCAGCAAATCCTTAAACTGCAGAGGCAAAAGGAAAACAGCTTTGGTGATGACAGCTGCTGACTCTCAAAAGACTAAATTGCATATCAGATTTACAAAAAGGGGAAAACAAATCCAGTCTTAAGGGTACAGTATAAAAGGGTGCATACCCTTTGAGAAACTCACTTCAAAATAGATTAAATGAACGTGAAAATCCTCTGCTGTTGAAAGTAATTTTAAATCACCTTCTCACTCTTTGGTGGGTCTTGCATATTAATTTTGTTGTGCTGTAAGCTCTCATGGCTGATCTCTTTGTGCTGCTGCTTGGAGCACTGCATTACAGCTAAAAACATGAAGAGGAGGACTTTTAAACAAGCTTGCTTCATACTAATTCTAATAACCTTTATTTAATCAATTCAGTCTGAGGGAACCTTGTTTCCAGAGACAGGAAATTGCTTGAGGATTACTGGCTGTCGCAGGACCTTCATATTTATTTGCAAAATGTCTGGAAAAAAATAATAATAGAATCAGTCTTCCTTTAAAGGCAATTCAAACTGGAGTTGCTATGCTTTTCCCATGAGGCTGAGTAGAGGTCACTGGGAATTCTGTGCTAGAGTGGTTTTTCTTGACAAATAGTTTCATCGCTTCAGTGTACTCATGCAGGGTGCTTGGAGACACCTCAAAATCCCAAGCAAAGCAGGGAGTGACCTGTTTCCCAAGTGGATGTACTGTTCACTTAGCTGCTAGTGGCTTGACATACTTATTCCCTACCTTCAGATAGTAGAGAGTTAAATATGCCTGCTCTAAAATGCACTTTTTAGAGGGAACGGGGAAGGATCTTCCACTTTTCAGCTCTGTGTGTGCAAGAGGAGCAAGGCGTAGAGGTGTCTGGGACAGCATGTGTGGTATCTTTCACGATCATGTGCCCAGCCTGTTGATATTTGAATATGCTGGACAAGTGAAAAAGATGCAGAAATCCAGTGAAGACTCTATAATCTGTCTTCTTGCTTGTGTTTCATGGATGCTTGCCTGGTAGCTGGCGCATTCAGGGGCGGAGGACTATGACTGGAGCCAGGAGGGAGACGGCACCTGGGAGTGGTGTGCTTGGCTGAGGGGCAGCAGGCAGGGAGGCAACTACCCAGGTCACTAGCGGGATGCTTTACCTTTCTGTTCTGGTCCCAGTGCTGAAGAGGTGTTGCCTTTGGCTTTATCCAGGGTTTGTCTTTGCACACTTTGAGTATCGGGAGGGAATCTGATCTTTAGAAGGGTTTTCCTTAGAGTTTTGAAGCTGCCTGGACAAAGCCTAGCTGTGCTTTTGCAGTCCTAGGTGGTGTAGCAAAACAGCCAAAGTGGAGGTAGAAGATTAAATAACCTGTATGCTCTGACTTCTGGGTGTATCTCTTTCTGACCTAGCATGGGCATGTGTGTGATTCTTGCCTGTGTGCAGCACCACTTTGTAGTCTTTCTCACTCTTGCACAAAACCATAAGGTTTACTGCTGAGCTTTTTGCTGTCTCTTGCTGTTCTGCTTTGTGTAACTTTTCCCCCTCTTTCAGCTTTGATTTCATTTGACTTCCTCTAGCTAAGCAAGCCTGTATTACCTTCGGCTGTTTTGGAGCACTCTCACCCAGCTTTCTGGCTTTTAATCTGCATGGAAACCACAATGCTGGAGCCATGATTTAGGGGAATGATTTAGATATAGAGCATCTTTATGCATAGTAAATGATTTTTTTCCACACTTCAATGTGGATTGAAAATGGAGATGGTTTTAGGAGCAAGAAGCCTGTACAACTTCTTGGCCCAGCATATTAGGCTGCTCGTTTGAGTCAGAGAGTGGTTTCACACACTTCAGGCCTTGGCAGCAAATCTGAGGTGGGAGTGTTTCCCCATCTGCTGCTTCCACTGGCCCCAGAGTTGTCCTGGTGCAAGGGCCCAGTTTCCCCAAGAGGGTCCTGAAAGTTTAATTATTGTTGCGGAGGGGATGGTTCGGTGCGAGGTGGGTGTGGGAGCAGCAGCATGGGAGTGTCTGGTCACCCAGGAGCAGGGAGACATCCTTCAACCAAGGTGGCCTCTAAGTGCTCGGATGGTGGAGGGATGGGCCTCAACCCCAGCTGGCTCTGCAAAGGGGAGATGCTGATGTACAAGAAGTGGGCTAGACTGCAGGTCAGTAAAAGCTGAGCAACCATTGCTGCTATATAAACAAGGTGCTGAGAGCTGCTAAATGAGCAGTTACTGTCAGGCAGTGCTCCTTGGTTGTATCAGGATCCTTTGCTTAACATTTTGTTTGAGTTTGTTTGATAACAACCAGACAGAGGCCTCTCCTTGGGGAGTGGAGGAGCGGGGATCCCTTTGACACTTGCAGGGTGGTGCAGAAGACTGGTTGTGCTCCCTTTCCTGCTACAAGTCAGAGCACCCTGTGTCTCTGGGCTACCCTAGTTCCAGCTAACAGTGATTTATTTTTTGAAGTGTTTTTTCCTCTTAACAGCCATGCTTTGTAAAGTCTAAATGTCACTGAGTCAGGTGAGGGAGAAGTTGAAGCTTCAAACTGACCTTCTATTGAGATACAACAAACAGGTTTTATTTATGAAAAGTTTTATTCTGCAAACTCTTTACTTCTCTACACTTCTTTCTGGCATGCTTCTCTCCCACCCCAATTTAATGGTGGAAATCTTTAACACAAAATCTAAGTCTTTAACACCCAGTCTTTGAATGATGGTTGTATGTCTCAGATGATGGTTTGCTACTCTGCTGGTGAGGGATCAGTCTATCCTGAGGATTCTGTTTGGAGCACTTGGCCTTCTCATGGTGTGTGTATGTCCCCTTGTGACATGTAATGAGCCACTATCTTTCTTGGAGTGTCTCTCTGGCTTGATTCTTCTAGCTTGTGCTGCTCAAATCAGAATGTAATCGCAACTGATCCCTTGTAAGAAAATAAAATTAAGCATAGCCTTGAGGGAAACCAGTTAGAGCAAAAAAGTCTGTGAGGGTCTTCTGCACAGCGAGGTGTCTTCTCTGCGTGTAATTCTGGTAATTGTGAGAGTGATTTAAAAGAAAGCAAGCTGTTTGGGCTCCTGTTCCCCACCCTCACTTCTCTTGGTCCTATTGACTTTTGAAATTAATTTATTTCACGTTGCCTGAAGTCTGAAATCTTCAGGTTGAGTGTTGGGTGGAGGCTGGTGTGCCTGCTGCTGGTGAGGGTGCCCCACTGGGGAACCTGCCGGGGACAGCGGCAGCCGCCCTCGACCGCGGCTCCGTGGGAGCGGGTCTGCGTGCAGGCAGTGTGCTAATTGTCCTGTGGTCTTAACTGCGATGGTGTTAATGGGGATACAACATTTTTTCTTTTTTTATTGTACACTGGCAAGAGTGATACGGCTCTGTGGAATAAAATGTGCCCAATGCCACTGTGATGGGTGTCTGTCACAGTGAGTGTTTGTGGCAATACATGTGCATCTGTGCTGTTAGCACAGTGCATCCTAAGGAGGAAAAGCAGTAAGAAACATCTAGCAACTTTGCAGCTACTAAAAAACAAAGGGAAATAGTGAGCTAATGGATACAAAACTGAGCCATACTGCTGAGACCTTTTGAAAGCCTGCCTTATTGAGATCTATTGAAGTCATTCTCTGCTGTGTTAGAATCCCAAATGCAGTCTTAAGGCCAAAACCAGAATTTAAAACTGTGCTTTTTAACTTTCTCGGGTTTGGTCAATGATCTGTCTTGTTGGAAGATTAAGTTTTCAGAGGACTTAAGGGACAGTGTTACTTTTCAGAGTTTTTATGTGTGTGTGTTTATCTTTGAAAAAGACCGATGTGCTGACAGGCATTCAAACATCAAGGATTTGTTAGCCTGGAATGCTCTGATATTACAAAACATCTCTTGCTGAGAACTTTCTTTATAAGGTGAGATACAAATAACAAGCACTGTACAACATTTGTCGTCATTCCTTGAAAGTGGGTGACACTTCTGTATAGTGGGTATTTTTATATCTGAGGAAATGTAATAATTTTAAACTTGAGTTATGTCTCACAGCTGTGCTTTTAGGAGTAAATGTAAGAGTTCCTCCATCTCCTAGTGTAGTTCCTTGCTTAAATGTCAGACTGCTTCACTGAAGTTTATATTTAGAGGGCTTTGATAGGAAAAAGACTTCCAAATAGATGTCCTCTCAAGTGGCTGTGCAGCCTGGTGGTATTGCAGCTACATGTATAGCAGGCTGATGCTTTTAGCCACGTTAGTTGAAATGAAAGCACAAGAAATGGTAAGGATAGGGAGAAGCATGTTCTAGTAGTGAGGGATTATAAAATATGCCTTTACTGTACACAGGCTTTGTGGTTCAGTCTCTGAAACAAATTAACACAGCTTCATAAATGAGAATAGCATCCTGAATATACAAGTGACCTTACCCAATCCAGTGCTTCTTTGTCAACCCTGCTACTGAAAGTAACATTTCAAGCTTGGATGTGGTTACAAGAGGTTCTGCCTTTGCATGGCTTTTCTTTATTCTCCTTCCCTGAAGCCATTCCAGTTTACTGTGAGTTTTCTTTTTTAGGACTTATTATTTTTGGAAGGCATTCTGGAACATTTTGTGCATATGGTCCTCTGTAAATGTGCTGTTGTACTGATTAAAGCTGAAAGTATGAAACCTAGCCTTTCTGATGCAGTGTGGCAGGGGGAAAATGCTGAAACAATAGTTTCTAAAGGGAATACTTTTCCAAATAAAGACATTTCCAAAAAACCCACAACAAAAATTCACCCAAAAACAAAACTGAGAAAGATTGTGAGAGATGTACTCTCCACAGTCCCCCAGTCTCTAGTTCCTTCCATAGATTGCATAGATGATAGTATGTTTTAAAAAAAATCCTTTAAAGCGGATCCAGTACTTTTTTTTAAAATAACTTTTCTTTTCATTCACTGGTGACATGATCCCACTGCTGTAAGCATTTCTGTAATAGTGCAGAAATCTGCAGTGCACTGCAGTTGTGTGCATTAACCTAACTCTTCCCACTGCTCCTCCGCAGCTCTGTTTTTCTTCTTACTGGTTCCTGGAAGTTCACAGCCTGCCCGTAACTAGCTTCTCCTTCCTTATTTGGGAGGACAGTTGGATTTTGATCTCTTATCTTCCTCTTCCCAAGTAAAACAGAAAAAGTTTCTAGTGAAATTCTGTGACTTTAAAGGAAATGTCATAAAATCTGGGGAGCTAATGATATTTATGGCTTTCTCTTGGGCTTACCAAAGCAAGGAAAATTGGATTTTTTTTTTAAGTAATAAAATTCAAATCTTCTGTGAATGTGTCAGACCTGGCATGACAACCATGGTACATGGAAATGGAGAAGGATCATCATAAGACTGAGACTGTTTCTAGTGGTTTGTCTCTGATTCTGTTTCTAAAAGTGTGAGTGCTATTTGCAAGAATGAAAACTGAGCCCTGCTTGGCAGTTGTTAATCCACAACTGACTTGAGCATTTCCATCATGCATGGACAGTGGAAGATACTGAATACCAACCCTTTTCCCCTTGGCAACCTGGCACCTCTTCTTTGCACACCTTGAAAAGTCTGTTCCTTCCTTTTTACTTACCTTTTAAAGGAATGTTGGAGTTGAAGCTTGTTTGGTCCACCCAGGAATATCTTTGAGCCTGCTGTCCTTTTCTCTGGGCTGCAGCAGGGAAGAAGCTCGTATACAAAGGCTTGCACCCAACTGCCAGCATGGAAGGGGAATAGGTAGAGGAAGTGCTCCCTGCAATCAGCCCACAGAAATATATGCTTCGCTAACCTCAGAATGACTTTTAGAGGAGCATCAAGTGAGATAAGGAGGCAAGCAAGGGAGGGGTGCAAAAGCATGATCTAGATACCAAAAAAACTTTAGACTGTGATAGGAAGGATAGAGAGGAGGAAGCTGGGGACTAAGCTGTGGAAATTGGGGAATCTTGCAGGTGTATTCACCCAAGGTAGGAATATTGGTGTGACTTTACCAGTTGTAAGGTACTAGTTATCCAGTAGTGAAAAATCCAGTTCCCTGGCTTAAAGCTTGGGTGTGCCTTAGTGAGTCTGTGGAGAGTTAGGCACATGCCATTTATCAGAGATTAAAATGGAATTTCAGAGTTTAACCTGTCCAGCAAGCTTCTTTCTGAGCAAACTCTAATGCTCCCTCTTGAAAATGGAAGTTGTGCATCAGCAACAGATGTTGGTTTAATTTGTTGGGATTTTTTTTTAATTTAAAATTTTAAAATTTAAAAGAAGTGTTCTAGAAACCTTCATGGGAGGGAGTAGGTAAAAGCTAAACCAAAACAATTATGTGAAAGAAACAGCCAAATTTGAAGGTCATAGGCCAAACCCTTGGCACAGCTGGAGAATGAGGAAGGAAATCCAGCTATTCGGATTCCACTTCAGCAATGGGGTCGTGTGCAGGAGGGTGTGTGCTGATTCCAATGTCCAGAATAAGCACCTTGGTCTTTCCTAGTGATTCTTCTTTGTAGCAGGGAATATGTGCAGTTTGGCTGTCTGCTTTATGCTGTGACTGTGCCATGCAGAAATCTGCCTTTTTATAATTCAAATGTGAAGGTGTAAAATGAAGCTACCAAACACATTGTCTTGTTACTGGGCAGGAGATGGAGAGTGTTACATGTTGTTTGGCTTTTCATATTTCCTCTTTTCCTCTTCCACCCCTTCCCATTATCCTGAATAATTGAGAGTTGGCTGTGCTGAAAAGTCAGATGATTAAGGTTTTTCTGAACTGCCTGCAGGTAACTTCAAAGGCTTTGGTTTTTTCCTCTGTGCCTAGTTTGAACTGAACAGTGTAACTGAATTGTGATGCTATCTCTAAATGTTAAAAATACAATTCTGTTTTTAAAAGCTTTCAACTAAACTGTTTTAACCACAGAAAATAAATGGAATGAAGGATTTCTTCCCTCGGCCGTCAGTTGGGCTTGATTTTTCTGTATTTTTTTAATTTAGCAGCCAAGAGGATGACTTTTCTGCTTTAAAGCTTAACTGCTCTTTGAAAGCAGACAAAATAAGGATACAACAAAACCAGCAACTAAGGGTGAAGGTTAAATCCTCTGAACCACACTGCTTACATTAGATTCCACTTGCAGCGTGACCATGAGGCAAGAACAATGCTTGTGCTTAGCTTTTCAAAAGCTATGCTGTTCACACCCATCGCTCATGCTGCTGCTAAGATCTTTGCTGTGTGCATTCAAGAGTTAGCAAACAATGTCTGAGTATTATTCTGTGAGGGGGAAACCATGTGGATAAAACAGAGATTTCTGGTGTGCATGAGGATAGCTAATTTTCTTTTGGTAACTTTCAAGTATGTAGCCAAGAATACTTTCCAGTATTCAAGCCAGTAGCATTCCAAACATTCTGAACACTTCCCTAAATAAACTTTGAAGAATTCAGGTTGAAGACCTGTTTTCCAGCAACACTGACACAGGACATAACTGTGCCAGGCATTTTGAGCATCTAGAGAGCTCCAGACTGTCCAGTCTCTGGTTGTCTAGAGCATATCCTGAACATACGGCCTTCCAAAGAACGCTTTTCCATGTGGACCTAGAAGTCCTGCTGTGACAAAACAAAAAAAATAAGAAAACTAAGTCATAATCTTGTGAAAATTCACACATGCTTATAAAGGGATCTTGGATCATGGGATAGGATTTTGCAACTTCTGAAGGTCTGGAAGATAAATGGCAAAGGTCCCCAAAGAGCTTATCTTAAAGAGAGCTCCTGCCATATATGAGTGTGTCATCTTTGGAAAGGGTGGATTGTGGTTTAAGAGCAAGCAGGAAATCTGGCCCGTGTGGTTTCAGTGGAAGCTGATGCTTGCTTGAGGACTTTATGTAGAAGCAAACTACTGCTCCTTGTGCAAACAGGGCTGGCCATGCAATGAGGGGGACTCTTGCTGAAGCATCACTGGGAAGCTTGCTTGATGCCAAGACTTGAAGAAAGAGCTGGAGATGTCTGTAAGCTGGGAGCAATAGGTACTTTTTCACTTGTTCATAGCATTCCCTAAGAGGGTGTGTGGCTGTTGACTTTGTGGATAGAGAGGATGGTTTATTGTCTTATCCATATTTAGTAGGTGTTTCTCAAGGTTCACATTAAAAAGAAAGCAAAAAACGCTCCACCTTTATTGACTCATACACTTTTAACAGAGAAAAATCTCCTCTACTCCTTACTGTATTTATGGGCACTGCTGGCTGTACTAAGTATTGTCTTTGAAAACATCTTTGTTTAAACTTAATCCTTACATAACCCTTCAGTCTGGGCTGTGGCATGTGAAATGGGTCTGAAATGTCCTTGCTCTGCATACTTGTGCTACTGTCAGCTTCTGCCTCATTGTTCCTAGTATCCGTTATAAAAACCAGCCCATTCTATAGTGCTTTATGTACACTTTGATTCTCCCAAACCCCTGAATTGTTAAGCAATGCCCCTGAGAGTATGTCTCTGACAAATGTGTCTGATCTACACTGCACTCCAGCTAACTTCAGGCAGTGGAGGCCTGAAGAGTTGTTATGAAAGCTGCTTCCCCTTGAGCTGTAAGTATAAGGAGTGTGCTAAAACAACAGTCAATTTTCAGAGAATTGAATGTCTGTCTAAATAGCCTCCAAATCAGCTCTCCTCTGGGAAAAAGAGATAGTTTCTTATCTAGTCAGAATCTCTTCTTCTAATTTTGCCAGGGAACAGTCAAGTCTGGGAACAAGTTTTGTAACTTGGCTGAAGCCCAAAGGGAGGATCCTCGCAAGTGGTACCTGTACCCTGTGTCTCCTAACAATCCTGACGGATTTATCTATGCTGTCGCCCACTGAATGGGCTGGCTACCCTTGTGTCTCCTTCAAATCCACACTGAACTAAATCAGCTTAGTGGGATGCTACTGAAGGCATAGCATCATCAATTTACAGCATTCCTGGTGTGGCAGCCCCGGGCCTGTGGTAGACAGGATGCCTGGCAACCTGGGATTCAAGTGACTTGGTAGCTGAAAAGAGATGTGAAAACCATGCCCGATTTTAGAAGAAAGGAGAGAAACAGTGCTGTGCTTTGGAGCAATCTGTTAGTGAATCAAGAATAAGCAATAACTGATTCCCCCAGAAGATATTCTTGTTTTAGGTATTTCTAACTTGTTTGCTGTTCAGAGACCAGAACTGGACTGCTGACTTCTAGGTGCAGTTTTTGGGGGAGGAAAATGCTTCTTGGGGAAGGGTAGTATACCTCAGGCGGCTCAGCAAATTTTGTGATAATTGCATGCCCTCTTCCTACCTCTCCTGGCTGCTGCTATGTCACCTGACATGCATTGTTCGGAGGGCAGGGAGGGCCACCTTTAAAAGGTACCTTGGCAATACTTTCAGAGGTTGATATACTAATGAGGCTTCATTAAATTGGAATAGGAAGGACAGACCTTTCTTGATCTAATCAGAAGGGCATTTGTTGAAGATGGTGTATTGCTTTGTCAGACTGTAATTCTGTGTAGAGCAGTGACTTCTGGAGAAGAGCAGCCATCTGCTGGCCTGGTGTATAGGCCAGGGGCTGGCCTCTTCCGATTGAATATGAACTTAGATGCCACGCGGGAGGTCTGACTTGAGAGGATGGGGCAGATGTACAGATTAACTGGCTTGGCATTCTTCACATGGACGATTTGTTTCATTCCATGGTCTTAATTGTTGCTGAAGGAATTCTAGCAGGTAAGGGAAAGTATCCTTATTCCATTCTGCATGGTGGGAGTTTGGTGAACAAAGCATTGGCTCCTTATCCGTGGAATACATGAGAAATCTGTAGGCTGTGCTATAGGCATAGTGGAATAGATTCACTCCTCTCCCTCCCCCTCCAAATGAAGCAACAGACAAAAGCAGTAGACACAGAGTTTATTGTAGCAGCAGCTCCAGACTTGCCACATGACACTTTAAATGTCATCTTGAAATGACATTTCAAGGCAGAGTGTATGCAGACAAAGAATTTTTCTTTGATAGAGACTAAAAAGAAAGATCCAAATTTTACAGATAGCTCTTTTGTGAGGTAAATATGAGCATAGTAGTGACATGGGCCTAAGGAAAAACCCTCTTTTCACTAGGATGGCTACCAGGTTTATTGACAAATCTACATATTCCTTCCCATAATGCATCTACTGTTTTTCCTGAGTAATTGGAAATGTGTGTTGCGGCTGTTTGAGTCGTCTCTTTCTCTAGACAGTGCTGGTGTATTGCTTTCATCTCAGAAGTACTTAAGGATCTGAAGGTTCTGCCTTTGCCAGTAGCAGGAGTGCTAACCCAGGTGTCCCATTTGTCCTCACAGAGTACAAAAGAGTACGATACCTGTCTCTGCACTTCTCAGTTCTCTTTGAGATTATCCAGGAGTTTTGAATTTCCTTGGGAAAACTGGCCGAATAAAAAACCTAATCTCCTTCAGTCTGAATATTCATTTAACTGAAGAATCTGTGGCTAGATGGGGTTCTCCTCAAAATTAAAAGTATTCCTGTTGTCAGCTGTAAAAAACCATTAATTTCAGCAAATTTGTTTTCACCTGAGAGCTTCAGATGTGTAATGAATAGCAGGATACAAGTATTGAAATGTGTTCTCATATGGGGTTTTTTTGGTTGTTTTTATTTTATTGGTTGATTTGTTTTTTGGTTGGTTGGTTTTTTATTTGTTGGTGTGTTGACCATTGGAGGCCTTGTAGGTTAAAACCTGTAGATTGGTTAAATACGTGTTCTGCTGGGTCTTCATTAAAAGTAAGGGTTCAGCTTTGTGCTTTCTCTGTTTCCCAGCTGTGCTTTGTGTGTTTGTGTACAAGGCTGTTTTTGCTGTGACAATGCCTCATAGGCTGTGGGTGAATCACTCAGTCCTCAGGTATGAGCGGTGTCACATCCTGCAGTTTTAATTGCTGTGCTCTGTACTGTCAGATGATTATACCTGAGGTTTGCAAGTTGTTTTACATTCCTCCTCAGAAGTGTGTGTTTGCCTGCCGGCTGGCTGTCAGGATTGCTGTGCCTCTCCAGGTGGCTGAAGAAGCATTTGGTTGATTTATCCTAGCTGTCTAGTACAGTCTGCTGTGTCTTGGAGACCTTCTGAAAAGTGGTGGGGGTGTAGGAAGACTGGCTCTCTTGAAGAATTTTTGAAACAAATCCTCCAGATGCTAAGTCCTCTGGGGCTGTCTTGAAAGGAAAAGCTAAAATTAATTGTAAGCTAGGCAGTCTTCACATTTGAAACATTAGACAGTGAGTGAAAAGTTGTGGTCTCTCTATAATACAGCTCCTTTTAGTCTTTCCTATGTAGAAGATTGCTTTTTCTGCTCCTGTTACCTTGAGAACTGTGAATACTTGGTAAGATTCCTAAGTGCTAGAACATGTAAAAGGTTTCTCTTAGTTTCTAACTTTCCCTTTTCTCTCTCCAGATGTTGTAGGTGTTTGGCTCAACACTTTTTCTTGCTTTGTCTTTGTTTTTTTTAGACCAAGGTGCTCCTGATCAACCAGATCTTTTCAGAAGTTTTTTAAAAAGAAACTTTGGTGGGTAAAAGATGTGCCATGGAATGGTTGCACCAAAGAGCAACACAGGATCATCTCTTGCCTTGACTGGCCATGGGTTATTTCGTCTGCTAGTTATCTTTGGTACCTTTATCTTGGAAGCACAGTCCACAGGTAAGTGAAACTTTTATATATGCTACGGGGAGAGGGGGGGAAATGTATGAGTTTGGAAGTGGCTGTATATTTTCAGGTGAAAACTGGCGATGGTTGATGTATTTGTACACATCTTTCAGTACTCACAGGGAAAATTCCATTACTACTTGTTGAGCAGAGCGTGAAGTGTCTGAGCTGAATGAGTCTTGCATATTAGTAAATAAGTGCTTGTCCTTCATCCTGTAGTTTTGATTCCTGTGGCTTTTTTCCCCCCTCCATTCTCATCCCTTCACTGCAGCTGGGGACACTTGGAGCATCTCAAGAGCATGGACTGTGTTTTTGTTGAGTGAGAGTCTCATCATAGACAGTGTCATCTCATAGGCAGTGTTATCTGTGTGCCCTGTAGCAACTGCTCGTGTGAAGGGGTAGAAGCAGAGATTGTGTTCAGCTCTTTTGTGCAGCTGGTGAATCTGTTCAGTGTTTCCTTTTATGCTATCTTCTGACACCTTAACACCTGCTACCTGCGCCCCTCTACTGGATCCTCTTTTCAGCTTAAGTTTTCCGTCTCCCCTCATCTCTTGATGTTTCTTGGATGGATAAGTGTTGTGAATAGCAGTGGAATGGGATGATATGAAAAATGTCTCAGAGATGAGAGATCTGCCTTTTAGAAATGAGTGAAAGAAGGAAATACACTGGATACTCAGAAGGTAATATGTGAAGTATGTGCTTAATTACCCAGTACACCCTGAAATATGTCTTTTTTTTCTCAGACCAGCCATGATCTAGTTTTTGTCTGTAGAGAGATGGCTCATCATAGGAGGCATGAGATGGAAGGAGGAACTTTGTGCGCTCTTGCAATAACTTTGAAGGAGTTAATCTCAAAAAAGACATACAGATTTGACTTGAGCAGCTGTTGTAACGTAGAACATTAGCTTGCCTATGTAAAGAAAACCTCAGTTCTTGACATAAATCTATAAAGTCGTATTTTTTTGACATATCATGGCATCTGAGAATGTCATGTGACCAACATTCCTCAGCATCACTGTGGTAGAGCAGAATAAACAGTAGCTGCCAGATGCACTCAAAGTTGGGGTGATTCTGTATGAACAAGTCTGCTGGTGCTGAAAACTTCTGGAGGAGGTGATTTCCTTTTACTATTCTTGGCTCTGTGAGTTGGAAGGGAGAGACTGCTGAAATCAGATATCCCAGGCTTATATGTCTTCCTGACCTGATTTTGGCCTTGTAGGTAATGAGGGGGTGGGGGGGACACCCTTGAGAGCATGACAAATTGTCATGAATAGTTAGTGACAGTGAGAAAGGGACAAGATCCTTTTGGATCTGGTCTATCCATGTTTTTTTTTCCAGCCTTGCTGTTGTTGGTGATAGTGTCACTGCATCATTTTGGATGTAGGCCTGTCAGGTACACCTCCCAGCCTGGGGCACCATTGCCATCTGAAACTCCCATTAGGCACTGCAGCACCTTCAGCTGAGACTGTAATCAGTATGCAAATGCCTTGTGCTGCACGGGCTGCTGGATGGGGAAAAGCTGCCACAATACTGGCAAGCCTTTTTAATAAAATTTTTGAGACATCCAGTCACATTACAAAAGCACTAGTTAGGCATGCCAGAAGACCTGAGAGTGATTCTGCATTTTGTTTCCCTTTCTGTGTTCTTTTTGCTTCAGGATCTGAAACCAGATGTGTTGAACTGATCAAGGCAGATCATCAGCTAAACAGGATTATAGTGGCTAGGCTCGAACCATTTCCTGCAGGGGAAGTGGGAAAACAGAGGGGAGCCAGGATCACAGCAGAGGGCAAGACACGCGGGAGAAAAAGTCCTGCGGGAGGGTTCGCTGGGGAGCGCTTCCATGTACGGTTTTTCTGAGACTGGGAGGTAGCAACCCAAATGCCAGTTGCTGGGAGGGATGGGGGTGCTCAGTGATGCATCATGGGCCCAGGGAGCTGCACCTGCAGCAGCATGCCAGCCATGAGTAACATTAATGAGCAAGTCAGCTGAGGGGCAGAGAGCCAGATGGAGAAACAAAAGAATACTGGCGAGGCACTTGGAAAATCATCTTTCCCTCATCTTTGTCCCCCAGCCACCTTGCCATCCTCACTTTATTAGTTTGCATAGCAAAGTCATTCAGAGCAAGCAGAGCAAAACGATGTTAACATGAAGCAAGAGATTGTGTTAAATCTCTTGGTGGTAATGCTTATCTTGAATGTGGGGCTGATGTGACATGCTCACAATTGCTACAAAAGCTGAAGAATGTTCTCATAAAAAGACAAGCATGGAGACAATGCCTGGCTCAGCCCTGAGTGAGAAAGCAGAGCTTGTGATTCATATGTATAAAACCATATGTGGTATATTGTATTGCAATCATTTTGCTGCTTAGAAATTCTATTGCTTAAGTTTCAGGAAGCTTAGAGATACATTCATGATCTGGGCAGGAAGATGTTCTCTTTGCCATGTGGTTAATGCAGAGAGCAGACTCATTTTCAGTCAGCAAGCATCTGCTCTGTCCTCTGGTAATAAATAGATTTTATTTATGCATGAATTTTTAAGAAAAAACCTCAGCACTTTGTCTCATGCAATCTATCCAAATATCCTCGAGTGCCATGAGATGAATATAAGTTGCTTAGTCACTAAGCACACTGCAGAATTTCGGGAAACTGTTCCTTTTTCATGGGAAGATATCCATGAATATGAAAATAACCACTGCACATATTTTAACACAAAACATATTCAGTGTTTGGTAGTGGGCACGCAGTGAAGCTGTGTCAGAAGAGGAGGATTTATGGAAAAGAGTGCTGCTCAGAAATATTTTTTGAGCTTTATCACTGTTGTAGCATTTTTCCTTGTCTGGCAAATTCTCCAAGATCAGTTGCGGGAAATAACGAAGGAATGAGCAGGCAAGGAGACTTGGAAAGCTCCTCAGTAATACTGAGGCTTAGTTCTTCATCTGTCTCTTCTGTTTCTTTGAGGGTTCAACTGGAATGTAGCTAAGAGCCAGGATGCTTAGTAGATAGAGGTGGGGAATTTTTGAAGCATTGGAGAGGAGCAATGACAACCTTTTTATCTGCATTTCCGCAGATAATGCTTCTCCATTCTTTCTTTGTTGCTATGACTTTTGTAATTTTTTCCCCCTCTCCCTCCCATCTCTGTCCCTTAAAGCCTTGTGTTTATATCTCACTCACAATAGTCCTCCTGCCTGGCCAGGCTATTTTTGGAAGAATGACAGTGGATCAGATTAAGTTGTTCATTAAATTTTAACATGTAGTCTGTAAAATACTCTGAAAGCTTCCTATGATTTATGTTCCAAATGTGTAATCTCTCTTGGATTCATGACTGGCTCTGTCAGAAACCTATCAAAACAGTTTGGGCCTTTCATTATTGATAATAGCATCACCTGGTCCTGGGAAATGCAAGTAAATGTGTTGGTAAAAGTATTAAACATCCCAAATTAAGCAAATATCAATACCCATAAAGGAGAGAGTTTAAATATTAACCTTTAAAAATTAATAGTAATGCAGGTTCGGTGAATCTTAAGTCCATTTAGATTTAGACACAGTCTGATTTTTGTTGACTGCACGTGTGAAATGCTATTAAGTTAGCTCTTTAATTTTTAGGATTGCCATTAAAGTGATAAATTGAGCTTGAATAAAGTGAAACGACTTCATTCCTGTGTGTTGTCTCTGACGCAAATGCAGCCAATCTGCTGCTTGCTGTTCTAAGGTCTTTTCAGTGCCAAGGTTATTCTGCACAGAAGCTCTTGGATACCGCTGGTATTTGTTTGCATTGCACAGAGCAGCTTGTTAGAGCACACTCCACTCATTGAGCAGATTCAGACTTGTTCTTATTCTTTGGGAATCTGTGCGAAGCAGAGTTTTCCTTTGTCTCTGATTATGCAGCTGAAAGGAAGGCGTTTATACAGCTAGGAATGAATTCAATGGCCATGAAAACAAGGACCCTATAGCATTGGATGGCCAGACAGAAATGTGGAAAGTGTCATGCATGAACAGATGATTTTGATTCTAACCTGTGTGCTTCATGTAAGTGTGGGTTTGGAGAAATTACAGCATCAGCCCAAAGCAGTGTGGCCTTCTTCATGGAGATAGGGGGAGCATTTTCAGGAGCAATTCCTCTTTCCAGTCCCTTTGGATAGCTTAGTAAGAGCAGAGTGGTATGGAGGAGCATGGTGAGGAGCTGCAGAATAATGGCCAGGCTGCAAAGGTGACTAAGAATTAGACTATTCAAATAATGATAATAATAGTCACACTGCTGCACACAACTGACCCAGGCAGTGTTATTTAAGTAGATGCCTTGGAGGGAGTAACAAGGATCTCAAGAAGCCACATAACTTGTTTAATTTTAATGAGTTCTAGTGGCTGAAGAATGAATTAAAGCTTTGTGATGTTTAGCTAACTGCTGGCTTAAACCATGACAGCATAATAATAATAATCCTGAATTTTCCTTTTGTCTGTCCTAGGTTGGCTAAGCAAATCCAAAGGACCTGCATGTGAGTAAACTTACATTCACTGCTGTACTATGAGAAATGAGTGGGATATTTTACTGGTTAATATAAGTGTCTGTGAGCTAGGATTCCCATTATACTTTTTGTTGTGTTGGATAGAGTTGAGATTAATGTCTATGCCCCATTTTACTTTTTGACCCTTGTATTTAGGAATGATGGCTGCCCTCAGTTTGAGAGAGGGAGATCAGTTTCATATCTTTCACTCTGCTTGAAGGGATCCTTGTGCTTTCCACAGCATTTAACTTCAGATGACTCAAGAAAACAACAAATCAAAATAAATATTTCATTAAATGCAGAGAGATGCTGCTTGTGAGAGTTTTGAGAGGCTGAGAGAGTATTGAGAGGACAGGGAGGACAGGCTGAGGTAAAAAAATCTTTCCTTTCCTTTAATCAAGAAATGTGAACATCTCAGTTTGATTCTTGATATATTCTGTTGCATACACCTGCTTTTTATTTCATGTGCTCAGAAAAGGTCTGAAGTCTTTCCAGTGGCCATGTTATGGATATATGCAACTTTGGAAGGAGTTGAGAAGCATATTTGGTTTCCTTATCTCTTCTAAATATATAAAGTGACATTTTCTGCACATTTTTGTTAAACTCTGAAATATGATTTGTTTAGTCTGAACTTTCCCCCCTCCTGTGGAAAAAAAAAAAAAAGAGCACAGGAACAAAATCTGAGGGGAATGGATTAATGAAGAAGAATTTAAAAGTGTGGGAAGGGAATTTTACCATCTACCAAATTTTGCGTTTCAGAAAGTGGGGGTTAAGAGAAGTGCTGATGGAATCATCTGAATCCTCTATTTTTATTCAGTGTCTGAATATTACTCCTGGCAAGAAGAGTGGTATCACACACATAGTATTATGGGGCTTTCAGTTCTTGGCTGTGGTTGCTAGCAGGAAGATAAGCTGTTTTAGGGAAAACCTCAAGAGTTGTCTGGTCCAATTCATTGTAGCTTCTTGGGTTAGAATGAGAAAGATGGAAACTGGTAGGGGTTTCATTGTGGAGGGAAGCAGGAGGGGTGCTGAATGTCATTTGTTCTTCAGGAGAAACTAGTTGTGAACTACAGTCCAAGTTCTGACTCGTCACCATCCTGGTGTCCCTTGAGGACTGCTGCCCGCCAGGTTGAAGATACAGATTTCTGTCTTTTCCTTCCTATTTTCACTGAGTCTCCTCCTTTTCATTTGTTTGAGTCAATCATTTGGGAAGAATTTGGGGTTTTCCCTAGTATTACAGGAAAAGTCCTGACAGTGGGATAGAAGAAAGTTTGCTTGTTTATTGCCTTGTCCAAATTCCTTTCCTGCTTCTGTCCCTTTTGAATCCTACACTGGTTCCCAGTGCAGCTGAGGCACTATTTTTTTAGAGTATGTGGAATGTTTTTCATCTGTGCAACTCGTCTGCCATTGCTTCTCCAGCCCTTATGTTTAACTGAAGTACCACAAGTAGCTACCACTTGCTGTTCATGCTGCCAGCTGCCAGTGATTCTGCAGTGGGGATGGCAGAGCAGGAAGTACATTTGCTGTGGAACTGTGGTAAATTTCAACCTGGGCTGCTACTGCAAATACTGCTGGAATAGCTGGTGTGGGGTGTGTAGAGCTGTGGATATGACCTCAGCATGCTGGCATGGCTGATAAGGAAGAAACAAGTGGTAGGGCAAGACAGGAAACTGTAGATTGTGGAGTCTTCAGCTTTTGTGGCTGAATCTGTCAAGGCTCTGCTAAACCTGGCAATCTGTGTCTACATGAGGACTGTTAAAATGCTGCTGATAACAAGCTGCCAATAGTCAGGAGTGAAGACAGGATACTAAAGGCACTTGAACAGCAAGCTCAGAAATGTTTGTACCTTTGTGAGAGTAATTGCAGCAGGATTATGGCATTGTCACAAGAGGTTGTACCTGCTTATCTGTGTGTGCTGGTCTGCATATAAAAACACACTTTGCTTTTAATGAACTGAAACCTCTGGGGAGCGTTCGTCTTCCCCTGCAAACAGGAATTCCCGAGGCTCTGCTTCTGCAAAGTGTTGCACTGGAGTTGGAGGATTGGTTCCAGATGTTGTTAAAGGGATTTGAAGTAACTCCTTAGGTGTGGGGCTGCATAGATGAGTTACAGGATGGGCTAGATGCATTGGGCTGGAGGGGGCTTGTTGCTAAACTGTTGAAGAATAAAATGAGCTTTTGGCCCAGCCTAGTACAGTGATCGTTTTATTATGGAACGGGGAGGGTAACTTCTGGACTTCCTGTACCGAGAAGACTGCCTAATCTCAAGAGGTTGTGGGGATGCTCCCTCATTGCTTGTGTACTTTGGCATGGCTGGTGCTGGATGGAGATGCCTCCTGTGTTCCTTCTCTATAGGTCCAATGCTGTGAATGCAAAAATAAGTGTGTTTATCCACCTGGCATAGTAAGAAGCGTTTCAGTGGGAGCAGAAGCCAAAGAATTGAACAATAGGGTAACAGAGGAGCATCTTGAAATCCTGTGGGCTCAGCATTTTAGGTCTAGCCAGTCATCTTAATTCAATTGAGAAAATATTTCTTGTTTGAGAGCAGAAAAAAGCCATCACTGCTGCTTTTGAGATACATCTTTTTCTTTGTAAGTAAAGGGAAAAATATGTCTTACTTGAAAAATGTTGCCTTGCTGTAGAGTGAGATAAGCACCTCTGGTGGATGTTGTCTTGAGTTTTCTGCGCACAGACAAGGAAGAAACATGGTAAGCTTTGACAAATGCAGAGTCATAATTAGAAAGTCAAAGGCTGCTGCTGCATTTCTGGCTAGAAAGAACATTTTCTACGTCCTGAGAAAAAGAGCAACACGGTGTGTAAAGAATTTTGTGTCATACATATCGTTAGGCACTCATAAAACTGTCTAGAAAGAGAATAAAACTTTTTTGTGCTTTCACCAATTTTTTTATTTAGACAACTTTTGTTCTGCTTCTTTTTCAGCAGAGGTGTCAGCTGATGAAACAAGAGGTGAAGTTTTTTTGGTTTGGATAGAATTAGAATATTTTTAAGGAAATGGATCTATTTGGAGACTCTACAGGCATAGAAAAGGACTAGAGGCAAATGGAGATTTGTAGGAAGGTGGTAGAAGAGATTGAACATGAACGAGGATCAGTATAGAATAAGATTCTAGGAAGGAGAGGAGAGGGACAGGAGTGCAGCAAAACAGGAGGGTGACTGTTTCCAGAGGTGGAGCTGTGAAAAAGATCCTAGTGATTTATAAAGCAAATTAGTGGCTTGGTGGTTAAGTACTGCAAATCCTAAAAGAAGGTAGTGTTTTATTTATACAAGTAGATTAGAACAGTTGACAATAGTATGGCCTTGGGAGGGAGAACTCTAGTAGAAAAATATGTGTGTTTATTTTTTAACGGTTAGGTAAGAGTGTCTTAATGCAAGAGGATGCCTCTACGACATCAGGGCTTTGAAGCTTTTCTGTAGGCAACAAGACTGACTTGTGAGACACTGACAGAGAGTTTAAGAATTTAAAGGTTACAAAGTGTGTGTGCCCTCAAGAGACTGAAGCTTCAGTGCAGAAATCTGAAGGCAGAAGCAGATCAGGGTGAAGATGCCAGTAACTGGAGCACTGGCTGTGCCTGTCTGTAAGTGCTCTAACATCATGGATGGTGATCTGGGGGGTGAGAAATTGTGAAAGACCATACAGCAGTTTTATGTGAAAGATGATGTAGGGAGGAATTTCAAGTGGAAGTTGCTGCCATGTTTAGAGTAGTATCTGACTTTCTCAAAGTTCTGCTTTTCTTAGTTTGTGTTTACTTTAGTAGTTAAAAGCTGCTTTGCTCTTCCCCCTATCCTGCATTTGTTTGACTGCCTCACCCCTGTAGAGTAACCCTTATTGTAAAGAAGATAAACCTGTTAAAGCTGCCTAGCCCTGGATCCTTGTCAACACTCCTTGCCGATGATGATGCCTTCCAGGTGGGGTCTGTATGTCACTGTATGTGTGGAGTGAAATTATATTAGAGTGGGTAAGCGACTTCTGGTTCTGTCTTTATTCTGGACCACCAGCCTGCTGGAGACTTAGCTGATGCTGCAGAGGGCTTTAGGAATGTGCTTCTGGTGTGTCATACAAAACCCACAGCTATTGATTTATCTCTGTCACGGAGGAGAGAAATGTGGATTTCTAACAGTTTCCTTGCGCCCATTCCACTTGTAACTTCAGAGCAGCTATCTTTGAAACTCAGAGCCCGGGGGATGCCCCTGCTGTGTAACGTGTCTCCAGTAGTTCAAGTTTTGGGCCTGCTGGTGTGCTTCTTGAAAAGGACCTGTATTGTAAGAATTGTGCTGAGCCACGCTTTGTGCTGCAGCACATCTTCTCTTTTGCACAGACAAAGTGTGTAAAGTATCTGTAATGTTCTGTATTATCCTAAAGCTAGTACTTCCCTTCTGTCACTGGTTTTGCTTTCCCTAGCAAAAGTAACAGTTGAATGCTCCTGGAGAACAACCTTTAGGTTTCATTGTAAACACTTTCTTTGGTGTAAATTACTTAGGTTGTAAGATACTAAGAAAAGGTAAAAGCTTCATAATTTGCCTGTTTAGGTTCAGTCGTCACTCTTCTCTCAAATGAGGAAATTATTAATTTTTCATATGTAAGCTGAAAAATCTGAACATAATCACAAGCTGCAATGAGTATGCCTTTAAGAGCAAGTCTTAGTGAAACCCACAAAGGTGGCAAGTTTGTTTTTTTACAATTTTATTGTTTTAGTTCTCCAGTTCTTTGCCTTTCATAGCAAACTAGTCTTGCTGCAAATGTTACCGCCATTAGCCCAAAGCAGGGTTGACCTTTGAGCCTTCTCACTTTGAATCTCTTTATTTGCATTTGCTTCTCAAATATTTAAATGTTATCTTCAAGTTGACAGTTAGTGCTTTGATGGTGACTGTTTCCTCCATGACATTTAGTAAGCTAGACTCCACTTTTGGGACAGTTGAGGGGAGACGTACAGTGCTGGAAGAGCTGAGCTCTCTGCTGGTACGGGATCCTCATAAAGTTTTGTCAGTGGAGCAGTAGTGAAACACATAGAGGCAGATCACAAGGCTGGCAGTCACATCCTGTTAGTGCACTTGTGCTGTGTGGGAGAGGAGGTGTGTGCAGTGGTGGCCAGATCGGTGTCTGCTGGCGTAAGGCCACGCCTCTGGTGGGCAAACCCACTGGAAGTGCAGTGTGGGGGCTGTGCTGAAAGAGGTTAGCTCCTGTGAGAAGTTCTGCCTCTTCTTAGCACCTGGAGAACTGACTGCCTCTTGGCATGTGCTTCCAGCTATGGAGACTCAGAGCTGGAGCACCTTTTCAGAGAACTGTTTCTTTTTTTCTTTTTTTTTTTTTTTTGTATATTTTTCCTGTTAGTTTTGCCTTGGTCATGTTTGGTCCCTCTTTAACCAGATCCTTCCAGTCATGAGCTGATCCTATGTATGAGTTGAGTCCTTGGGCAGGCAGTGGTATGACTGCATGGGGGAAAAGGGACATTGCAGCCTGTCATCAGGTACACAGGTAGGGCTGCTTTTAGCATCTTTGATTCTTGCTGTTAATAAAACAAAGAGGGATTGGTATAAACTGCTAATTAGAGGTGTTGTGAAGAGATTCATTCTCTGACTACAGTCAAGGTGAGCAAATTCATAACTATTTTACTGCTTACCTCTGGCCAGTTGTCTGAGGCAGGTCAGGAGTATTTTGTGCTTGGCTGCATTGGCTGCCATGGAGGGATTTGAGAGGTTGAAAATTAATGTCTGTTCTACATCCTCTGACAGCAGGGAAGCATCTTATCATTAAGTCTGTTTGCATCCGCTGAACTGTTGACTCAGTTAGTTGCTTCAAATGGAGGAAATTTTTGTCCTGACTTTGGTTAGTTAGTAGCACCAAGGGAGAGGGTGCCTGTGGAATCTGAGCTTTTGTGGTTTTATTTCTAAAAACCTGCCACTGGACCCAGGGTTTCAAAGCTGCTTGCCACGGTGCACTGTGCACAAATGAAACCAAGCGCATCTCTCTTTCCAGAGTGGTCTGTCACCTTTCTTCTTTCTGTGGCAGTAGAGGCTGGCCTCCTCATTAAATGCAGATACTTCTCTAAAGGTAAGAGTTAAAACACCTAAGCAGGAGTGGGATGAGGGGCTCTTATGTATTATTTCATAGACTCATGGAATATGCTGAGTTGGAAGGGATCCATCAAGATCATTAAGTCCAACTCCTGGCCCTGCACAGGACACCCCAAGAATCACACCATGTGCCTGAGAGCATTGTCCAAATGCTTCTTGAACTCTATTAGGCTTGGTGCTGTGACCACTTCCCTGGGGAGCCTGTTCCAGTGCTTCACCACCCTCTTGAAAAACTTCTTCCTGATATCCAACCTAAACCACCTCTGACACAACTTCATGTCATTTTCTCACAAAAGTGAAGAGATTGGTGCCTGCAGCTCCATTTCCCCTCATGAGGATGCCAACAGACCAAGTGACCTCAGCCTCNTTCCTGTTAGTTTTGCCTTGGTCATGTTTGGTCCCTCTTTAACCAGATCCTTCCAGTCATGAGCTGATCCTATGTATGAGTTGAGTCCTTGGGCAGGCAGTGGTATGACTGCATGGGGGAAAAGGGACATTGCAGCCTGTCATCAGGTACACAGGTAGGGCTGCTTTTAGCATCTTTGATTCTTGCTGTTAATAAAACAAAGAGGGATTGGTATAAACTGCTAATTAGAGGTGTTGTGAAGAGATTCATTCTCTGACTACAGTCAAGGTGAGCAAATTCATAACTATTTTACTGCTTACCTCTGGCCAGTTGTCTGAGGCAGGTCAGGAGTATTTTGTGCTTGGCTGCATTGGCTGCCATGGAGGGATTTGAGAGGTTGAAAATTAATGTCTGTTCTACATCCTCTGACAGCAGGGAAGCATCTTATCATTAAGTCTGTTTGCATCCGCTGAACTGTTGACTCAGTTAGTTGCTTCAAATGGAGGAAATTTTTGTCCTGACTTTGGTTAGTTAGTAGCACCAAGGGAGAGGGTGCCTGTGGAATCTGAGCTTTTGTGGTTTTATTTCTAAAAACCTGCCACTGGACCCAGGGTTTCAAAGCTGCTTGCCACGGTGCACTGTGCACAAATGAAACCAAGCGCATCTCTCTTTCCAGAGTGGTCTGTCACCTTTCTTCTTTCTGTGGCAGTAGAGGCTGGCCTCCTCATTAAATGCAGATACTTCTCTAAAGGTAAGAGTTAAAACACCTAAGCAGGAGTGGGATGAGGGGCTCTTATGTATTATTTCATAGACTCATGGAATATGCTGAGTTGGAAGGGATCCATCAAGATCATTAAGTCCAACTCCTGGCCCTGCACAGGACACCCCAAGAATCACACCATGTGCCTGAGAGCATTGTCCAAATGCTTCTTGAACTCTATTAGGCTTGGTGCTGTGACCACTTCCCTGGGGAGCCTGTTCCAGTGCTTCACCACCCTCTTGAAAAACTTCTTCCTGATATCCAACCTAAACCACCTCTGACACAACTTCATGTCATTTTCTCACAAAAGTGAAGAGATTGGTGCCTGCAGCTCCATTTCCCCTCATGAGGATGCCAACAGACCAAGTGACCTCAGCCTCTCCTCACGTGGCTTCCCCTCCAGACCCTTCACCATCCTCGTGGCCCTCCTTTGGACACTCTCTAATTACTTAATGCCTTTTTTATGTTGTGGTGCCCAAAACTGCACACAGGACTTGAGGTGAGGCCATATCAGTGAAGAGCAGAGTGGGACAATCGCCTGCTTTGACCAGCTTTGACTGTGGGGTTAGGGTAGCTTCACCCACTGTCATGGTGAAGTGGGAATTGCTGTAAATGCAGCAGTGTTTGTGAATGGCAAATGTTTCGGTCCGTACTTTGCTTTTCCAGTTAACCTGTATTTCACTTGGTGTGAAACTTAGCTTGATTTACTTCTCAGGCATTGTGGTGATGATCTCTTCACATAGTGGGAGATTCTCTGGGAGATGGTAGGGAATGATAAGTTGCAGGAAACACTTTTGCAGTAAATCCTGTAGTATTTACAACAGAATCATCACTTGAAATTGGATTTTCCTAACTGGTATCAGAGGCAATGAAAACTGAATTGAAAACAAAACTAGAAAGCCCTCTGGTAACCATCTGTCAGTTGTTAAGTATCATGTGATAGCAAGATGAAACTTGTGGTGCCTGGTGTGGTCTCCAATCTCATCACAGCAAATAGTTCCAGTTGCTTTTGCTGGGGAAGTTGACTGTTGTCTGTCCCTTTGGAGTAGCTTTCTCCATGGGAGGAATTCCTTCCCAAGGCTGAGCTGGTTCCCTGGGTGGTAAGGATAGATGTATTTATGTTGATTAGTTTCTTTGAGCCGTGCTCTCCTACACTTATATGTGCTGTGCCCAGTTTAATGACCAGCTGTAGTGATTTTTACTGTTGTGCAGTTGTTTAGCAGTAGCAGGAGTGCAGTTGGGGACCTTTTGCTTTGTCTTGTTTCAAGTCTTCCCCGAGCCCATCTTTGTCCTGGCATGTGTGTTCAGAGATCACAAGGCTACAGCGCACGGCTGCTGCGCCCCCGGCCCGCACGCATGAATTCATCAGCTTGATCTTTGCACCACTGCTCCTCGGGAGGGTCGGATGGCAGCTGCAGCTCCTGTCAAGCATGATGCCTGGCAGGGAGCTCTGGAGAGGAGAATTACAAAAGGCTCAGTTTAAATCATCTGTGTAAGGGCACAGCAGAGCCTCTGTCACTCAGGCCCCACGCTTGTCTTCTGGTGCTATGGTTGTAATGACATTAGCATTTCAAAAAGGGGATTACCACAACCCCCGGGTTCTGAGGGGAGAGTATTTTGGCTCTTACTTGAAAAGCTGCTTTCTGGTTACCTCTGTCAATTTTTCCCCCTCCTTCCCCCATGGATCCTGAAGGGTTGATGAAGGTGTCCATGCCATGTTAAAAGTGGGTTGTTGTTGTTGTTGTTGTTGCAAGGAAGCTGGTTGTTTATTGGCCTAAATGTAGGCTGGCAGATATGGTTTCTGATAGCATTTTTTCTTGCTGATTTAGAGTGACTGTCTGAGGATTTCCTGATGGAAAAGTTAGAGGGTCTGTGTTGTGATCATAGCTGTATGCTAGAGAACTATCCTGTAGTTATGCTTACAGGAAGAAGTTACATTATACTAGTTTTTCTTGTGTATTTCAACCAAAGGAAATGGGCAGCACATGCATCATATTCATTGTCTGCCTTCCATTCATCTTGTGGTATGAAAAAACCTTTCTGTGCCCAGGCACAGGATTTCAGGGTGGTTCCTTGGGAAGTGATTGTATTTTAATAAGGTCTTGTTTAGTAACAAAAAATTATTTGTGAAACTTAACTCCTGACTCTAGTAATTCTGTTGCATTACCCTCACCTCTGATCAATATTCAGTTGATCGTTTTTCACCAAGTTCACTTTCCCTTTCTGATGTTACTTGTACTGGAAACTTGCATTAAGGCTCTGAATATGCTGGACTTCAGTGGAAAATCCCTGTGGTTGCTACTTTCTCTCCAGTTCCATTAGCTATAGAAATGACAGGTTGGGCCAGGCAGTTTGGTTGATTGGTCCCTGGGGAAGAGAGCAAAGGGAATTGCCTTCTTTGCCTGCCAGAGAGAGGCAAGACTACTTTGTGCAACCTCTCCAACCACGTGTGGGCCCTGAAATTATTATCTGGCCCACAGTGTCCAAAACAGGAGCTCCTTGCCTTGACTGAGCACAGCTGGAGGGTGTGGAGCAGGAAGCGCTGGTGGTTGTCTGCAGCCTCGTGTGGAGCAGTACTGCTTGTGCTGCGTGTATTGTACTGTTGAATAGGCAGGGAAAGGTGTGTTTTGAAGAGACATTATTATATATGTAGGTTGAAGTGTTCACAGGCCTTAATCTTTGTGTATGCCCCCGAGGACTTCTCTTGCATGTTCACATAGGACATAGTTCACCAAGTGGCTCTGCAAAGCAGTGCTGATGGGTCGTGGGTGTCCCTTGCTGTGGGTGCTGCTGGGAGCGGGGCCTGCTCCGGTGACTCATGGCTCCGGCGCACCTGTGGCTCTTCTGAGGGAGACAGCAGGCCTGAGGCATAGATAAGCTGTCCCTGTGGGCACCAGGGAGGAGCAGAAGTAGTTTCCTTTGCAAACACAGTACAGGGTATTGGGTATGCTGAGAAAAGGAGGCATTTAACTTATCTGTGTGAAAACAGGAACTGTGGAAGGCTTTCCGGTAGTGTGGTGGCTGCTGACAATGTGTGTGTGTGCTTATTCCGTGTATTTCAAGCTCTGCCCATCTCCAGGTGTGTCCTAATCTGCTTATTTCTGTGGAGGGCACTTCTGTCTCTAAACTTGAACAAGGATGGAGTGTCTTAAACATTAGATGTTCAATTGAACCTGCACAGAGGGAAGGTGGAGCTTCTGGGTGCCCTGTGCTGGACAGAAAGCTGCAGTCATTCTGTCTTGTCCTCTCCTTTTTCCTGTTTCTGCAGATGCACCAGCACACACAGCCATGCAAACCTACTAGCTGTCTCCTTGGGAAGTTAGTCACTGAGTTGCTGTGCAACCAGCTCTAGTTGTATAGGCTTTTGAATTTGCATTTCAACTTAGCTTCTGTGCATCTACGTGTGGCTGGTCTTGGGATGTGTGAGTTTCTGCATCCTCTTTCCGAAACTCCTTTTCTGGTAGTGATGATACAAATGAAATATTCAGTATCATGGTGGAAGCAGGCTGCAGAAAAAGTAAAACTACATCTGAGTACTGTGAACTAAAAACCTAAGAACTAAAGAATGCAAGAAGCAACAAACAGCCTGGTTTCTTAGAGGCTGATGAAGTTTTAGGTTTACCGTGGGGGAAACCCTCTTATTCTTTCCAGTTTCAGGCAATTACTGTTTTAAGGCTTGCAAAAGAAAGATAAGGACAGCAAAAACCAGAATGAATAAGCACTGGTCATAATATTTAGTGAGTTAAGAGCATTTATAATTATTATGGAGTAAGAGGAGGGGAGAAAGCATGAAGGAGAAAGTAGTTTTATTTCCCTTGCTCCCCGTTTGGATTAATGAATTTAATTACTTGGAAATAGCTAGTAGCAAACTTGTGGCTTTTTTCAAATGTACTTCTTACAAGACTGCAAATTTTAAAAGAAGAGGCAATTCAGTAAAAATAACTGAAGACATAAGACCTTAACCGCTGTATCCCTCATTGCAAGTGCTTTGTGTCAGATGTTGAGAACTGAATTAATTTGCCTCTGATGTACTGAGAGGGGAGAAACCAGGGCAATATACAATGCAATTCTAAATGCAGGGTAGCAAGTGAGATACTGATTTTCAAATAGATCCTTATAATAATAAAGTTGTTCTTTCTTTTGTTCCTGTCAGCAAAAAATAGAGACAAGTATGGAAAGGAAATGGCTATGTGGAGTAATGGGATTCTGTGTAACAAGCAGCAAGAGTGCATGAGGTGGGAGGAGGGAGATGGGGCAAGTGCCAGGAAAGGGTCTTGGTACAATAAATAAAGAATGTGTCAGAAATTTCTCACTTCTTGATGGTATAGTTTAGATTCCACTAAATTGTTGTTCTTTTGTCAGCTTGAACAGGTCTTTATAAAGTGATATGGCAGCTAAGCAAGTAAATAGCAAAGAAAAACAGCATTGCATCTTCTTTAAATTAGGAAGATACCTGGTGGGATGGCTCTGATGTCAGGTACATTACCATCAAATGAAATTTTCCAAAGGGCTCGTGTCCTGCTGGTAATCGGTTGGGAGAGGATGTCTCAAATCACGCAAACGCTGCTGAAAATTTTACCCAGTGTGTTTAACGATCTGAAAGAGTGATTTAGTATTCTGCTGCTTAAATTTGTAAGCAATATATTACTGAAGTAGAGCTGCAAAATTCCCGTGACAACCGAGTAACATGAGGTTACTCTGAGTAACAGAGCAACTGAGTAACATTTGGAAATCCATGAACAGACACTGAAGCCGGCTTTCTCCAAAGGTTACTTGACCATAAGCAGATTGAGGAAGCATTTGAAAGAAGGCTTAAATCCATTTCCTTGAACAGTTTGCAGTGGTGGCAGTCTGTTCTGAATTGTTTCAGGAAGGCAGTGTAGTACCATATGCCTTTTCCTCTTGGTGGGTGTGTATCCCCAGACAATACTATCTGCACCTATTGCAAAACCATCCTTGCTGTTCTTCTCGGCCACTGCAGCCCTGGAGATCTCCTTGACAGCAGTATAGCCCTGTCTGTGCAGGCATTTTGCACTTCTAGGCAGAAACTCATTATGGTCTTGTTGCTCAAAAGGATTTCCATTGTAAGTTCCCATTACCATGAACCTTGCTTTTGACCTTTTTTACTGAGGAGAGCAAGTCTCTTGATATGTCTAAATTTTCTATTAGCAGCCACATGACCTCCTCTTAGAATGGACTTTTATGGAAAAAACTTCTTTTCTGGGAGCTTTTTGCAGAGTCTAGACTGTAAATCTGTTGCCAGTAAACGTGCTAGACTGGGATTAGAAATTTCCAAGCAGTGGTCTTTGGAACACATAACAATAGGCCATGTAGTTTTGCCTGCCACATGATGACAGCTTCTTACTTTCAAACTGCTCTAATTGTGTTAAAATAAAGCTTTGAATGTTTCTTTGCTTTTCAGTGTAAGCACTTTCTGTAATTGGCAGAGCTATGTGCCCTTGAATAAAAAGGTATATGATCACAAACTGCCTCTGTTACAGGGGAATGCTCTTGTTGGAGTGTGTTCTACACACTGGGGTGACTTCAGCTGTGATGAGGGATTTAAAAAGACCAGTAAGTGATAACTTCAAAAAGCACAGCTATTAAGAGGAAAACACAGGGGCAGTTGGAATCTAGGCCTGGCAGTGTGGTTGTTGCAGGGTAGTGTGGAATCAGTGCCTTACCAGAGCATTAGAAGAGATACTGTGATTTGGTTTCTGTTTATGCTGTGAGCTAAAGAGTAAATGTCAACTGTCTGGTTGTCTCTTCTCCCCTGAGAATGAGTGACAGCTTTAAAGTGCAATAACTAGGTTGCTGTGATTTGTGTTTATGGCTTTAAGTCTGGATATTTGTGAGGGCAGGGCTATGAAAGTAGAACATGGGATTTGTTATAAGCAGACACCTCCACCCTACTTTCTGATAAAGCCATACTGACTGGGAGGAAAAATGGGGGAGAAAAAGGTCCAGTGTCATAATCCAGGACTTTTCCCAGTGCCTGGGAGACTTCTGCTTTTTTTGTCCTCAGGCAAGATACCAAAAAAAAGCATCAAGAGAAGTGGGTCTGTCTTTAGAGGAACACTCTTAGTTTTCTAGACATTAAATACTCTATTTCTTGGGAAATCATTTTGACTTCTGGTGGGAGTTGACACAGTATAATGGTATTTAGCCATAAAAGAGCCTTTACACAACTGCAGCATTAGGTTAAGAACTGAGAATCTATTTTGAGGTTTGTTGCTGGGTGAGAGAATAAAAATGTTTATCTTGACAGTGCTAGTTCTTTAACAAGTATTTTAGAAATAGTAACTTGGAAATGCCCAGATCCTTGGTAAAATGATCTATGTAATCCAGAGGTTTAGGAAAAGGGCTTTTCCTACACTGGTAATAATATATCCCTTGTGAGATTTTAGAAGGCTCTTGTGTGCATGCACAGAAGGAAGGTGACATTAGCTGGAGGATGTGTCATCACACTCCAGTTTGAGTGTTCCAATCAGTAAGCAGTGATTTGGGAGGACACAATAATTCCTAAGTTTAGATGGGGCTATTAAGTATTTCATTAATACCCTGATGAAAGATAAAGATTATTTATGAGGAAGTCCAGTTGGGAAGTAGGTACTTTTAACACTTCTCCCTTCTTTCCCAAACTTGAGCTACTTTCAACAGAGGCTAAGCTGTCTCTTAGGGACATTGTCATCTCCTCTCCATGTCAACTGCCAGAATATAGCTGTTTTTGTGAGTAGCATCCTCAATACTAAGTGTGGCTAAAGTAGCCTTTTCTAAAAAGTTAATAGAAGAGGCAGGGGCGGACAAGGGGCAGAATAAAGGATGGTGCTGCAGGCTGTCTAACATGATGAGTGCTGTGAAATTGAGCACAACAGTCTTCGGACAGTCTTTGACTACAATTGGCAAGAGGAAGAAAGTTCTGACAGTGTCTGTGGGATGTATCTGGTAAGAAAGAGTAACTCCTGTGTGCTGAGCAAATTGTATGGGGGTGGAGGAGACTGGAAGAAAGGAAAATTACCAGAAGTTTGAAAGAAGGGGCCGTGGCATTTTTATACTGCTTTTTGTCCTGGTAGCTCCCTGCTGCCTGCTGAACATAATTCTGCAGTGCCTGTTGCCTTACTACTAAGACAGTGGGTTTTGTGTTATTTCCTTCCCCTAAAAACTTCAAATATAATTTTCCCCAGTCCTATGGAGGAGATGGGGAAACAAATGAACAAAGGAAAGGTCTGGGTAAAGGAGATACTGTTTCTGTCTTTAGTATCAGAATGACTTTGTAATACCTGCTGTTGGTCTGTAGGCTTCCTAGATGGTACGTGTTCAAGACACCATGTGTTCCTAGCAAACCTGGCCCAAGTGATCAGGTTTGGCTTTGGAGCTCTCAGATTTCTGTTTACGTTGTTTTCCTGTAATGCTTATTCTTCGTGATAAAATGCATGTGCTATTCTGTGAAATTTTCTATACTAGTATGAAAAAGAAATCAGTTGCAGAACAGTAACTGATTGATTTAGTAAATGGACTCCTGGTTTTTCTCTGGAACTGTATTTTACATTCTGGATGTTGCTTTATCAGCATCAAGTAACTTCCCTCCATGCTGTTTTTCCCACTAGTTCTCAGGCAGAAGATGTTATTTAAGCATTCTCAAGGAATCTGCATACACAGTTGGGAGAGTTCCCAAGTGTGTCTCTCCCTGGGGGGCAGTGCTTTTGCTATTTTTAGCTTGATTTCTTTGAATCTTCCATTTTCTTTGTGTGAAAAACTTTACGAATTGTAAAGACTTTGAATGATATAGTAAATGGATCTCAAAATTGCATGGGAAGCTTTCACTCCACTACCAAGAAACCTATCAGCACTGTCTGGGCATTTTTGCCAAACCCTCTGGTAGACTACTCTGGAGCTACTCTGAGCAGCTGCAGAGACATTAGGGTGTAGCCTGACACAGAAGTTCTACAGCTCAGAAACAGTTTTTGTAGGGACGCTGTCTGTGCACTGTTTATTTTCACTGTGTCTGGGGTCTTCACTTTTGTCTACTGGTGAGCTCCATCTGGCCATAACTCTTGGTGGTTTATTGCCTCTCTACTGAATTACAGTCCAGAAGGTGCGATGGGAGAAATTACAACATCTGCTGCAGGGAGAGAGAAACCTGCATTAACTAGTGAGTATTTAAATGAGGAAGAAAGACTTCTTAGTTCAGGAATGTTGAACTAGCATGGGAAGTGTTCAGATGTAGACCTGGTGACTGAGAGTGGTCTGAAGTCAGTGGCCTGCACGTCTGGCCTAAACTTCAGCTTCCTTTCTGGAAGGTTGCAGGGCTCCTGAAGGCCCTGTGCCTTGTCTGCCAGCCTGGTGTGGGTATCTGGTGCCTCAGAAGTAACTGAGCCTGAATTGAACCCTCTCTCTGGGGAGTCCTGTGCAGGAAGGGCTTTCTTCAGCTCCCTGAAAAAGTGACTTGGGAACGTGCATGACAGTATGGGGTGGCCTATATGTGGAGAGATCTTCTGTTTTTCTTGAAAGTGTGAGATGATCTGCTTGTGAGCTGCCTCCTCACAGAAGTGGGGCTGGCTGAGTCAGTGCCCAGGGCCTGTAGGTGTCTGATGTCAGGAGTGATTGGCAGAAGCCCGGTGAGGACTGGAAAGGTGTAGGGCAGGTTCAGCGACTGGTTCTGTAGAGGGAGTGAGCGTAACCTCTGCCCTCCTCTGTTTGGGGTTTTTTTTTTGTTAAGGGAGTATTAGATGGGAGCACTGACAGTGGGGAAGAGCTGGCATTTGGACACTTGCTTCCTACCAGGAATGTTCATGTGATAATGTGGGAGGCAGATCTGGGTCCAGCTGTGTGAGGATGAGGACTGTGCAGGGTGTTCTCAGCATTCCTCTGAGCTCTGGCCCCAGCTCTGCGGAAGCTGGGAACGCTCATGAATTTTTCTCTTTTGTGCTCAGCAGAGCACTTCCTGTGGCATTCAGGCATGCTGCAACAGCTTCCTCTACTGCATTCTTCCCTGGGGAGCATCTGAAATACGCTTTTCTCTTCTGTGTACGAACTTGAAACTGCTTTGTTCTTCCATGATTTGGGAAAGATTATGTTGTTTTTAGGTGACAGGCTATAACTTCTCCTACTGTCTTGGTTGCTCTTGCTTACTGTTTCCCTTCCAAAGCCTAAGTCAGGTGGTGGTTGTGTAATCTATCTGCTAGATCAGTGTCTGTACATATATATGCTGTGTTAACCTAGGCAGTGGAACGGATTTTAAGCTCTAGGGAATCATGAACCTATAAATAAATCAATCCTTTAAGTAATTATTTTGTGGTTTTTTGAATAATCTGGCTCTCCCACCTCATCCTCTTTTTCAGAGGATCACAGAATTAAGCTATTATAATGACATCTTGCAGCGTAAAATCAGCATTTCATTATGATAGGTCTCTCTGTGATGATAAGATGGTTTTGCAGCTCTTGAAATCAAATTTGAAATGTTGTCCTGCTGGATTTGACAATTTAGAGAAAGGAGCATGTAGCAATGTAGTGGATACTATTATTATCTACTAACATAGTAGACATAATAACATTAAACATTGCTGAAACATGCAAAAACTCTCCTTGCAGTTAAATGCTTAAAAGCCTCCCCCCAAATCCTACAACTTAAAGTACCCAACCCAACGAAAAACAAAATACACCTTGCAAACCCCAGCTAACCACACTACTATCTCTTTTATGGAGCTAGGTAGTTGAAACAGGAGTTAAAATTGTCTGATGTGAGGGAATGCTGGAGCTGAGCAGGAATTTTCTTATGCATGTTTGGTGGAAGATGGCTATGAGGAGGAACAGTAAGATTTTGGAAAAGATGAGAAAAAACTGTAAGAAGCTCAGGAGGGACTTGAGATTTCTCCAACTTGATGCTCTAAATGCTGTCTGCAATTACATAGGAAAACAAGCAAAATGGCCTCATGTTGTTTTGGTTCTTGTGGTATTCAAGGAAACAGGGTTTGGAACAGCATCTGCAAATCAACTGAATTGTCTGGAAGAACCTGGCCTGCAACTGTCTCTTCTTTTCAATAAGGTACTGTCCTAGACCTCAAGGTCTGGCTGAAAGGAAATTATAATAGTATCAGTCAGAGCTGGCCTGTTGAAGTCAAGAATGATCCAGGTAAAATGTGGTCACTGAGGTGTGATTCTTGGTGCTTTATGTAACCAAAACTCAATTGAGCATTTTCACACTGTTGTTATGCTATTAAATGTACATTGCCCTGAGAAATACTCTTGCTGCTTTAGCAAGAACTGCTCTGACATGACTAGTGATGCTGTATAGATAAGATGTGGCTGAAGGAAGCCACTTGAGAGTGCTGAGCAAATAAGTGCCTCAGAACAAAAAATGAAACTTAATGAAATATCACAAATAATATTTAAAAAACCACCCAGCATGCAAGAAGCAGAAGAAGAGAGAGTAACACTGCAAGATGGTAATGCAGCATATGCATCCTTAGCCACGTTATAGTCTCTATTTGTGGCAATAAAGGTTGAAGTAAATTCCTGGCCAGAGAGACCTGTGTGGAAGAACTAGTGAACCATGAAATCCTTCATCTGGGTTGGTTTTTTTGGTATAGAAAATGAATACATGAATATTAAAGTAGTCAAAATAACCTGTAAATCTTTGTCATTGAAATTAATTACATTGCTGACAAGAACCCTTAAATCATCACATCAGGTGCTCCAAACTAACTGAAACCATATACTCACAAAGGCAGACAGGAAAGCTCTCTGAAGGGGAAAGCTGAGGCAAGGAGGCAAAACCTCAGCTGTTAGTGGAGCATATCCCTAGGCCTGGGTTTCTTGTGCATGAGCTTCATCAAAAGCAGCGTGGCCAGCAGGTCAGGGGAAGTGATTCTGCCCCTCTGCTCTTCTGAAACCCCTCTTGGAGTACTGCATCCAGCTCTACAGTTTCCAACATGAGAAGGACATGGACCTGTTAGAGGGGGTCCAGAAGAGACTCTGAAGATGCTCGGAGGGCTGGAGCACGTCTTCTGTAAGATGGGCTGAGAGCTGGAGTTGTTTAGCCTGGAGGAGAGAAGGCTCTGAGGAGACCTCGTTGCAGCCTTATGGTATCTAAAGGGGGCTACAAGAAGCCTGGAGAGGGACTTTTTACAAGGGCATGTAATGATAGGACAAGGGGGATGGCTTTAAACTAGAAGAAAGTAGATTTAGACTAGATATTAGGAAGAAATTCTTTACTGTGAGGCACTGGAACAGGTTGCCCAGAGAAGCTGTGGATTCTCCATCCCTGGAAGTGTTCAAGGCCAGGTTGGATAGAGCTCTGAGCAACCTCGGCTAGTGGGAAGTGTCCCTGGCCATGGCAGGGGGTTTGGAACTAGGTGATCTTTAAGGTCCCTTTCAACCCAGACCTCTCTATGAAAAGCAACCCCATAATAAAGCATTGTGAGAATCTTTGTTTTGTTTTGTGGCTTCAACTTGGCTTTTTAACTGTTACAGAACAAAGAACCTCTCTAGGTTACTAGGGAATGTAAACAAGAAGCAAAGAATATGTACAGTCTTGTATTTCTTATTGCTTAAAAGCAGTGAATTGCAGAGAAACAAGATTGAAGTTTAGTAGACCTTGAGGAGATCTGATTTCTTTCCTGAAGGTTTTGTTTTGAAAATGGTTATGCTGTAGGGTTTTGGCTTGTATGTCTTATAATTTCTTTTTATGTCATGGACAGAATGGTATTTCATCTTTTCCTTTGTTTTTATCAGGCATCAAGGGCTACAAATGAGTTCTGTCTTGGCAGTTGCTACTTCTGACCTTTATTTTTTTATTACATGCTTTTTCCACTGGATATTTTGACATGCCTGTGCTTTGATTCCAGTGGCTATAGTGAAAGTGTCAAAGGACAAATAGTATTTCAAAGGGTGAGAACTCCTTTTACACGTCTTCTCTGAACACTTTTCTTGCCAGCTGTGGAAGAAACTTGTTTTTTGAACAGTTTCCCAATCCTGGCTTGTTTCAGTTCAGCTATGTTTACCCTGTGGGTGTTTGGGATGAGGAGCTACAAAGACAGAAATGAAAAATTCACATTTGCTAGGTATGCTTTTGACAATTGCTATTTCATATCCACTGATTTGCTTAGAGCTGTTTGTAGGGACTGGGCAAATGGAGATGAAAAAACACTTTGAAGTAAGTACATCTGTATAGCAAGACAGTCTTCTCAAAGAAGGTGGCTGAAAATCTGAATTTTCTATACACAGCATTTGTATGCTTACTACGAAGTTGCCATTTTCTTTCCATGTACCATTTGATCCCCTGAGTGGGTGGAATGTGTGGGACTTTGCCTATTCTGCCAGAGCTGATCATGTCTTCTGTGACTGGTAAATCAAAGTAGCAGCAGCATCCCACCAGACCTTGATGCCTCTTGCTAGTCATTCTCCTGTCACAAAGCAAGCTTACTGATAGTTTCACTGGGTTTCCTCCCTTCTTGCCAAAAAATACTCTCTAATTACTTGTATTGCCAGTAAATAGAGATTACATACTGAGTAGGTGTTAAGTTTCAGTGCAGGTTATACTGTATACTTTCCTGCTATCACCTCCCTAGCTCTTAAATTGCTCTGACACTGTTAAAGTGTGAGGCAATTTAGAGAGGTCACAGCTAGCTTGTTTCAGTAGAAGAAACTTCTTACTTTTCTTTGAAAATGAGTTCTTCAGCTTCACTCTATCTTAGAGCTTTTGAATTATTTAGTTTGGATTGAGTCTGTATGATCCATTCAAGAAAGTGAAGCTCAGACTGACTGAACTTGCGTAAGTGGGAGTCTGTAGGACTGGGGTCTCTGGGAAAGGTAGGTTTGCCATAACAGTACTTCTGTCACTGTGTAGTCTGACATGCCTCCCACTTTGAACAGGATGACTTGAGGGGTGTTCCAGTGGGTCTGGGGTTTGTTTTTTTTCTGTCCTGCTGGACTCTGTAGAGAAGTTGTTTGTGATGCTGAGCTTCTCTAAAGCCGGTAGGAAAGATGACTTAATACTTTTGGCTAAGTAACCACATCTAGAGTGAAAATATGACATGTGCTTAAGAGAGGCTTTCCAGCAAGACAAGGATAATAAATCTTTGCAGTTTTGCCCAGTCAGTGGTAAATTACCTGAGTGCTTGTTTTGACAAGTCCCGTGATACAGATGAGTCATTCTTAAAGGAGAAACAGATCTACCCAGATATTACATTGTGTTATGTTCAGTGGTCCTGAGCAGAGCCAAAAGCCAGAAGAGAAATAACATGGCAGAATGAAAAAGTCCTCTCCTGTGTGTGTTGATGTATCAGATTGGGGTTTCAGGATTGCTGTTGTTACCCACCTTCCCCTAGCAAAGCTGTCAGTAGATGAACTGCAGAGGAAAACTCAGGACTCTAAGCTTCCCAGTTTGATTTCCACACAGATGAAGGTGAAACAACGTTTAGCACACAGTGCTCTCCTGTGCGCAAGCCATTACTAGATCAGCCTCGGCCAAACTTCCAAATTAGTACTTTTTGGATAGGCTGAGTCAGAAGCAACAGCTGCTGCTGCTGAAAGGATGAAAAATGAATCAGTTGCAAAAGGTTTGCCCTGGTTTGAGACAAATTCGGAGAAACATCCGAAATTAACGTCCTCTGATAGAAGGCAGGTTACAGCCACCCCTTCCCCACGAGGTTCGGAAAGAATTTCCTCGGAGGAAAAGTGAAAAAGTAAAAAAAGTTATTTATTTAACAAGCAGAGTGCACGCAGGCATGGGAGAAGAATAGTGCTAAATAGTAAAACCTCTCGCTGTGGAGAGAACCTGGTAAATGTCAGAGTCCTTTCAGTGGGTATGGTCTCTCTCTCTCCTCTCCGGAGCTGGGGTTCAGTGTGGGCCCCTCCGGGCCGGGATGTAAGGCCTCCGATGATGTTTTGGTGTTGCTGCACAGTCCAGAAGAGAAGAAGCCAAAGTCCCAGGAAGACTCCTTGCTTTAGCTANCTCTGCAGCAGGGAAGAGAGTGGCATTCTCTTGCTTTAGCTAACGAACAAAAAGCTAGCTAGAAAGCAAGAGAATGCCACTCTCTTCCCTGCTGCAGAGAGCCGAGAGCTGGAAAAAGCAGGAAGGTGCTTTCCTCCACTCTGCCGCCACAGGAAAACGCAGAGGAGTGGAGTGTCCTTGAAGCACAAGCCTCTTTGAAAAGTTCACCTGGCTTTTTTTCTTTCTCTCAGACCCAATTTTAAAGGCACAGAAAGACACAAGATTCATGTCTGGGCATAGAGCAGGCGATAGGGGGTACACATCATAAAGTCGCCCCAAGACAAGGTTCATTAGTGAACAAAGGAGGCCTACCAGGGCAGAGCTTTCAAGTGACTTAGCTCGTGTATCTAAACTCAAAAATTATTACTTCAGAGATTCTCATGTCCTCTTGGACTTTAGGACTGCCTCATGAGCAGACTCATGACTGTGCAATGATCTTTGTCAAGTCTCAGAGTAAACCGTAGCAGAACTGAGATTAGGAGGTGGGCATGAACTGCCCTCTAGGGTAAGGGGAAGCCGGTTGTTGTGGTGGTTGGTGGTGTCTGCCTGAGTTCCACCTCACGCTGGAAGGGGAGCAATGGACTCCTACTGCTGTTGCTGTTACCAGCCAAGTGATATGTATCATCCTGAGCTTGAGTGGCCATGCTGGAGTTCACATCAGGGACATATTTTGGGAAACTCTCATAGCAAGAACTTCTAAGGCCTTATTGGAAAAAGGAACCTGATTGCTGTACTAGACTGAAGTTTCAGGAGTGGAAGTTCCGGAGTCATATGGAACTCCACAAGCGAGTTAAGCCTCCTGAGGCACTGCTAAATTTAAGGCCTCCTGTCACTTGCTGGTAGAGATGAATTTTGCTCTGCTGTGTCTTTAAGGTATGTTTCCCTGGTGTCCTCACCTAGTGTCAATAGAGGGACTGTATTCATTTCAGTCAGGTTTTAACAGACCAGTCACCCATGTCCTATCAAAACCTGGGGTCCAAACTCAACATGAACATCATGTTATGCTGAATGACATGGTTATGCTTTTCCCTATACTGTCTCGTTGTTCTTGCTGAAGTGTGAGAAGTTTTTCATGACACCAGAGCCCCATAGTGTGTGTCAGGCTTTTATCCTAAAAAGCCACCTCAGGGAATTGCTATATCCCAGCTGTAAACACACTTAGGAACAGCCAAGGAAACAATGGGGTATATGTGCAGGTTACCCCTGAACTGAGATCAATTTTTAGTTTTTTAAGTTTTGAGAAACAGGTAAGCAGGGACAAGATGACAAATCAAAGCTGTATGAAGTAAGTTCCTGCACAGCTGTTTCTTTTTTGTAAGACAGTTATTTCGACAATTCCTATTATTTTTAAATAATCTCCTTTTTGTTGCAATATAAAATAAAATTTAGACCCGGGAGAGCTGTCAGTGAGAGGAAGAGATGCCCCTGACAAGTGTTAGCTGCCTCTGCCCTGTGTGACAAATACTTTTGGCTTATTTATATTTCTTAATCATCAGAATTTCAAACAAAAACTCATATGCAACTTTCTTAGGGGGGACCCTCTTAATCCAACTTTTGAAGGGGGAGGAACCCACTCTTAGGAGCCCACAAGGCTACTTGGTTTTGGGTTCAAAAGCAGAATCTGGAACCCTGCTGATTATACAAAGTGTTGATATAGCACTTGCTTAATTTTCTTCTTGGAACATGTGAAAGTAATTGTAGGGTGGCTGGAAGAAGGCACAGGGAGGCTGGAAGCACCCTTAGAAAAGAAAAGCAAATGAAATGTGGGCCACTTGGAAAGCTGCACTGTGCCCGCAGGTGAGAGCAGGTTTCTATATTAAATTGGCTTTTTTGCAGCCACTGTACTGCTGACTCCAACTGCAGCCCAGATGCAAATTGTTTACACTGTCCTGGCAGTATGGGATGCTGTAAAGTACTGGTCAGCTGGTCTTCATCTTTACAGGACATGAGTAAGCTTCATGAGCTTCCACATACATCACCAATAACTTTAATTTATTTGTGTGTGTGCAGCAATAAGATTACTTTATCAGAAGATCTTAAAAGTACTTCTGCAGTTGTTGCCGGTTTGCTTCCTCCTCCTTGTTAATGTTTCCGGAATTAATTTATCATCCTGGCTTTGTTTAGAAGCACCAGGTTTTTGTCTTATGATTTGGTGTTATCCTGATGTCCAGAATGCCTGGCAGGGATGAGAGCCCTGCTGCAGCCAGCCCTGTGCAAACATAACGCAGAGCCAACTCTGAAAAACTTGGCAGTGTTAGTCTTGGAGCCCGTCAGGCTGAATCACTTGGGAATGCATCTGAGGGAAGCACATTACAGGTGGGCCTATTACAGGGAAAATAATACAGTTGTCACAGTGAACAGGACTCTTCTAGGGAGGCAGATGTGCTGCTGGAGTGCAGTTCTGTTTGGTTGCTGCTTTCCATCGCAGAAATCTTCCTTTCACAGATGCATGCGTTTTTTGTTAGACCTGGAATTTGTATCCTTGGTTTTTCAACTGCCTAGCATACAGCAAAGGCTGTCCTGTTTTGGAGGTGGAAAGGAACTTGAAAGGTATAACATTTATTTTTCTGCTAAAATATCAGTGACACTGGGAGTTCTTTAACTGAAGCAAGGCTTTTAAGGGGCAGAGGGAAGTATGTTTTATATCCAGACAATCTGTAGCACTGTAGAAGCACCAGTGGCAGCTTCACATAGCCCAAACATTTTGACTCTGGTAGAATGCAAATATAATTTGCATTTTAGAGTAAGCTTTGATGCTAATGGTTTTCTTTTTAGGAGATAGATAAACTACTGGAGGAAAAAAAATCATATTTCTAATAGAAAGACAGACAAGACCCATAATTAATGTTGCACTAGCAGGCTTCCTCCATGGTTGGCTAATCACAGCTGAGTGTTAATAAGCATAGAGTTTTTTTAAATACTGTTGTAACATGTTAATTAAGATAATTCGTCTCCATGTGTCTCTTGAGTTACCAGATGGCGACTGCATTGGTGGAAGGCTGCAATTAGAGTCTTTTCTTTCTTGCTTTTTCTTCCCCTGCCCTCAGGGAAAAAAAAAAAAAAAAAAAAGAAGTAAAAATTAAAAAACATGCAGCTTTAGTGTGTATGGGATGGCTGTGAGGGGTGCCTGTTACTGTACACATTTTAAGTGCTTGTGTCTAATTATATAAATGCACAGCTATATGATTATATATACAAATCTCTTTGCTTTGGTTCTTCTCATTTACCCACATTACGATATTAAAAAATAATAAGCCTCCTCTTCAGAGTATGCCCTTGCTGGGGAAACTGTAATTTCCCTGTGAAGACTCCAGTCCTGCTCAGTTTGGTTTGTCTTCAACTTCAGAATAAGCAGCATCTGGAGCCAGTAAAGACAGAGAGCTTATTTTTCAGTGGACTTTGGCCTCTGCTTAATACACAGAACCCAAAAGAAGGTAATGTTTTGCAGTGTGTTTTTAGGAAGGCTTAAAATATTTTAGGGGCAGGGTCAGTGAGAAGTGTGTGCGCTCACAATGGAGGCCTTTTATTGACTTCTGCCTCCTGTAAGTTAAATATAAAGAGATCCTTTAGCCTCAGCTGTTGTGACTGGGCCCCGGCAGCAGCTGCTGTATCGGGTTTGTCCCTCTGGGAAATGACCCATCTGCTCATGTGCTAGAGAAAGCCAGAGTGCTGAAAAGGAGAAGATACAAAATCTGTTCTCCTGCTTCCAATCCACATCTCCACCCTGGAAATTACAGACCAGTGGAAAACCTGGGCATCTGGTGATCTGTATTTTACGGAGTGAATCCTGTCTCCGGCTAAAAACGCACCAAGTTCTCAGCTGTTGCCAGCTGGCAGAGGATGGCTTCAGTCTGGGTCCCTTTTCACGTGTTCTGTCTGCAGCTGCTGTGTTTGTATAGTTAAAGCACCCAGGTTAGTACACTGGTGGGCAGTAAACAAAAAAACCCAGTAATACCTTGAGCTACCTGAAAGCAGAGCAAAGCATGCTTCACCTCCACCAGGAGTGATCCACTTGTCCTCTAGGGAAAAGGCTTTCTAATGACTGCAGCACACATTTGCGTTGGAATTTCATTGTATGGGCTAAAAAGTGCTCTGAAGATGGTGGAAGAGGGTAAACTCTCAAATATTATTCCCAGATCAGGTCCTTGTGCTTCTTGGAGCCAGCTTGCCAAGAGAAACCCCGGTCTAAAGCATGTGGCTCTTTGTGTTCAGCACAAACCTGCTGTTACAAGCAGTGACGTTTGTCCCTGAAATGCTTGATGAGCCACTTCCTAGCCTAGTTTTAATCCACGCTCTCTGCCTGGGAAAGACAGTGCAGGAGCAGAGGGTGCATAGTGGGAAGCTGCTGTGCTGAAAGCTTTTGAATGCATCCAGGCAAACATGGTTAGTTGGAAACCTGAAGGTATTTAGCACTCAGAAATGGAGCTGGCCCTCTTGCTGGAAAATGTGGGTGGAGGTGACTGCTTTTCTATCTACCACTAAAGCACATCCCCTTGTCGTTGCTTTCTCAACAGGAAGGAAGGTGTGGGTGGGGAGTGGCAGTGCTGTTGATCAAAGATTATCAAGGTGCTTTTTCTCTCCAGACCCAACTGCCTAGGAAGCGTTTCTTTCTTTGGTAAAAGATGGTGTTTAGTTGACGTAGCTAGTCTAAAAGGGGTATGAAATGGTAACAGACTTGCTTTTTACTAAAACCGAACTGCTGCTGAGGGAAGGGCTGCCAAAAGAGGCTTCTGCTGTTTATAGGCTGGTTTGTGTGTACAAGGCAAGAGAAGAAAAACAAGGATGTTGCCTCTCTGGATTTCACACTGAAAGTGAAGCTGGCTGGTTATCTTCCTCCATCATCTCCTTCTCTGCAGAAAACTCCTGGAGCCAAATACCAGTCCTGTCTCAGGCAGAAGGAAATCTTGTGTGTGACTGAAGGCCCTGGTTTGAGAAGAAAAATTCCTGACTGAAATAGAAGCTTGAGGAATTTTTTTTTTGTTCTGCAGTCACCCTGTTTTCCCCCTGCTCCCCCAGAGAATGACACAGCAGGAGAATTGGGTTAGAGGGACATGACAAGTAGCTGTATGTTCTTTTAATAAAATAGGTGTATATATTTTTTTAAATCTTTTTTTTCTCAAGGCAGGAAACCACCTTTAGCCTAGACTCATCAGAGCATAAGGGATAAAGTTATCATGAGAAAAGCAGCTAACTTGGACAGTGAATTTCCTGTCTGATAGTTCCAAAGGGTTTATTAAGTAAGTGCTTGGTGTTGAAAATGGCACATATGCCAGTTGCATGTGTGCCTTTAGTTTTGGCGCTACTTTTCAGGGCTTTTTTCTCCCTGTAGGTGCATAGTGGAGTTCGAGTTCATCATATGCTAGGTAAGGATCTGTCCTACCTTAACAAATGTGGAAGTGTTTGAGACAATGTCTCCTCTGGGAAGAAAAGCTATGCTGAAAACCAAAAAAACCCACCCAAACCCAAACAAACATACCAAAACAAAACCAAAAAAGACCCAAACCAAACAAATTTAATTAAAGTTACTTGCAATGTGTTCTGTTAAATGTAACCTGAGGCACTGGAGTCTGCAGCACTGCAAGGCTGATGTGTTCCTCTAGTTGCTCAAGAAGCTGCTAAGTCAGCTCAGCGCTGTGGCTGATTACCCTGCCGCTGTGGCTAAGGACAGTACTGACACTGTTACCTGGCTGGATCACATTCACGCTTCTCTGCGTACTGGTGACAGAGGTCGGGAGTATATCCAAGAACTGGGCAAAGGGAGGAGTAAATTCTTTCCTTATTGGGTTACTAAACAACCAGGAGATTAGCAGAGAGTTTGGGTAGCACCCTGCTGGTGAGAACTGAAATTCTGCAACGAGAGAAAACAATGTCTCTTCTCCTATTAGCAAAAATGGCCAGAGCTCTTGTTAGGAAGCAACTGAATGCATTTGCTAAGGCCAAACCGACCTTCAGTATCACCCCTGAGTGGGATCTGTGGGCAGCACGCTGCTAGAGTTGCCAGACCCTACAGAAGCTGAAGTGAGCATTCTTGCTGCTCCCTGGCTTGCACTTCTAGCCTGCTGACTGCATCAGACTGTCACGTTTTTATTGTGAAAAAGCATTGTGTAAAAAAAGATGAAGCCCCGTGTATGAATTTGCATGCAAATAGCAACTGATAAGAACCCCACTAACTGGAAAAGAACCGTGAATCTGGCTCTGTTGTTTTCAGCGTGGTGTTAACCTGAACCTCAGGTCTAAGAGGCTGAAAATACACAGTATCTACAGAAGGCTTCAGATGGAGTTGGTATTTCAGACCACCCATTTAGCTGTGGCAAGACCCAGATTGAAGGTAGGAGCAGAGAGGGAGGGTTACTCCCCTAGAGTTTGGAAGGTCCTTGCCAGAAATTAGTAATAGCTTTTGCAGTTCCCTCAGCTGTACTGAGGTGATGCACACACAGATTATCCAAGTTGAAAATGAAAGTCTTCATAGCAGGGACAAGTAACTGGAAGATGGGGATATCTCATGTTTATTTTGGGTGCCTTTTTATATATGCTGTTTTTAAGGCTGGTGACAAGTCCTGTCTGAGAGAATAAAGGTAACAATGTTTTGGAGAACTGGAGACTTGGACAGAGAAGTTCTCCTTGCCACTGTGGAATGTGCTGAAGCACAACTTGTAAGAGAGTGAACAGGCAGTGACTGTGACCAGGAGGAAACCTTCCTATGTGACTGGAGATATAAGAGACAAAAAGGTGGCAGGCCTTGAGGCAAGCCGACGTTTTCTGAGTGACTCCACAAAAATCCTACTATAGGGAAGTCAAAGTAGTACAAGAAAGTTAGGATGAGGCTTCAGAGGGAACAGCATGAAAGAAATGGCATGGTCTCTAGCACTGGAACAATTTAACCGGATGCTTATGTGGTCTACTTCACAAAGATGTTTGCTCACCAGGTAAGACCTGCTGACATGAGACATCATGACAAGTTTAACCAGACTAGCCAGGGGAATATTTATCTTGATTAGGAGGGTGGTTTTTGTTTGTAGGATGTTTTTCTTCTGCGAGTCTTGATAGTATCTGTTAAATGGAGAAAATGTTATAGATGAAGAAAGAGAAGTACTGAGCTTAGCATCTTCCATTTCCAGTTTTCACATCACACGAAAGTTGTGATAGGTCTAAAAGGCCAGGAGGTGTTAGCGTCCAAGCAGGGCACATGCTCAGGGTATCCAGCAGAGCAGTTGTAAACACAAATGGCTTCCAAAGTGCTTCAGCATAGACCTGTAAGGCTCCTCTGACACTGCTCTGAGGATAGTCAAACCTGCCAGAGCACTTGTGTAGTCAGTGAGGGATTTACCCGAGGCTGAGTCCAGCTTCCTCTTGAAGTTGCTGGGATTTGGGCCTGACTCATGTAAAGAGCCACTTTAATTTGTCAAAATTGTTCCTGTCCTAGTTTTAGTGACCTTTGTGCCCTGCTGTGGAGAAGAAGAAATATTACTGGATGTTCAGTGCAAAACATCCCATTGTTAAGCAATGCTGTATACAATTGTCTGCCCAGGTAAGGTGAGCAATGCCATGGCTTCTTCTCCCTCAGTTACAAACTTACAGTTATGCACTCTGGCAGATCATGATTAGAAGGGGTTTTTTGTTTGCTTGGTTGGTTGGGGTTTTTTTAGTTGTTTGTTTGGGTTTTGTTTTGTTTTTATCATAAGAATGCATTTTGTTAAGGAGGATTGGGTTTTCATCTCTGTGTAGTCAGACTACCCAGTAAAACAGGTTAGTGACTGAAAAACAGTTCAGGTGCTTGGTGCAGAAAAGAGGGGTGTCAGACCCTTCATAGAGTCCATGAATCTTTGTAGTTGAAAAAAATAAAAAGACAGTGCCAAGCAAATAAGACTGTAGAGAGGTCTTAGACTTCTGCATGGTGGTGTGCCTGTGCAAAGAAGGTTAATACTGGGGAGCTTTTATAATTCTGTGGCAATTATCCAGTCAGATTGAAATATGATTTAATCTTTCTTTGTATGTGTAAGTGGAGTGTATTGTTCTTCATCCTTGCCACAACAGGCTCATCCTGCTTGAACTTTGTAAATCTTCTGCTTATCTGTAAATTTCACTCTCAGTGATCAAGGCTCAACTGTGCTCCTGTGGTTTATGTTCTGAGCACTTAAACCCCTCACTTTTGTGTCAGCACACAACAGACCACATGCTTCCATCTGTGGCATTATATATAACCATAGCTCAGATCTGTGTCTTTGTTACATTATGCTGGAAATGCTTTTAGTTCTGCATCAGGTTGGCATTCAGGACCACTGCTCAGCTTCAGCTCAGCCAGGACATGGAAGAACCATTTCAACCTCTGGTGATTAGATTAATCAACTTGGCCAGCTGACATATCTTACTGTCTCTAAAAGAAGCTGGATTCCAGCTCTTCACAGCTGTCTGTGAATCTGCTGGAAGTGGAAGCAAGTGAGGCTTGCTCCTTGAAGCAGAGCCATGGGGAAGGGAGCTGGTGAAGGTACAATGTGATGTCGCTGTTACTGCAACAAAAAAGAGGTTCCTTAGTGTTGTGGTGATTATTGTCAAGCTGGTAACAGCTCTTCAAAGAACATCAGAGCAGTTAACCCTCCTTGAAGGAGGACAGTATTTTTTCAAGTGACCAAAACACAGAAAAATATGGTGCTTACAGGTGATTTGGTGGGAAGCTAGGTGGAGGTACATACTGGCTTAGTATTTTTTTCATTTGTATATTTAAAAATTGTCTGTGTATTAAATACCTAGTGGTTTGGAATGGCATTTGCAGAAGCTCCAGTGCATAACTTAATTTCTGCCTGTCAATCTGGAAATGACAATTTCTTTACCTCTGAACAGAGTTCAGTGATGTTCAAACTATTTGGATTTCTATTTCCTTCCTGTTTTCCAGCAGTGTATGCTGGCAGAGAACCAGCTCTCTCAGGAGATGTCATAAACTTCAGTACCTCCTAGAAACAGGGCCTTTGGGAGTATTTGCTCCCTTTGCACACAGTGGAGAAATGCTTAAAAGCTATTTCTGTGCATCCTCAAAGCTTGATGAATCAAGATCCTGGCAATAGCTTTGCAAGCCTAGAATGTCAGTAACCCCCTAGGAAGTTGGTAACTTCTGTAACTTGGCTTCTTACTCTTCCCTGCCTGGCATGAACATGTGTTTTAAGATATCTCACAAGCCCTGGGATACTTCCAAAAACATGTGTTTCAGGAATGGAGTTGATGAAATTCCTGCATGTATCTTTCTGTTCCCAGTACTGAACCATCCTGCCACAGCCATGCTCTGGAGTGCTAATAAACAGTTCACACAGGCAGCTCTTCCCATCCGCCTGCACCTTCTGGCCGCCAGCCACAGCCAGGAGTGGGCTGCTCTGGGTGTGCATTCTGGCAGCAGTTGGTACCCACCTTTTTTCACCCCTGAAGTGTCAGTGGTTTATTCTGTGGACAGCAGTAAATGGGATGTTCTGCCTGGTTTTGTATTGCTGTGAAGATACCAGTGCTGCAAGCTCAGGACGTAAGCTTTGCTGCTGGGGACATAAAGGGTTGTGCAGAATCAGACTTGTCCTTTTTTTTCTATTAGCCCTAGTTTAGAGTGCACGTATGGAGGCAATTGAAGAAACCCATTATGGAGAGTGTGAAAGCTCAGGGCAGTAAAAGCTTAGGGAACAGGTCGCTGCATTGTCTGTCCCAGGCATTCTGGATGCCTCTGTTATGCTGGACTGGACCCTGGTTTGCAGAGGTGCTGCATTCTGTTGGAGAAGCCAGGGAGAGGGAGCTGGTCCAGTAGGGAGCAGAGGTATTTGACTTTCTCAGTTTTTCAGGTACCACCAGTCCATCATCTTACCCACCCAAGCCTTGCCTTCAGCAATTTTCAGTGCCACCACCACTGTCTAGTAGACGTCCCCAAAGCTGCCGGCTCTGATCTGCTTTGTTCCCCTGAGGCCGCCTTGCAAAGGACAGTCCAGGATCAGCTCAATCATGTTGAGGGTGGAGGGTGTTGATGTTCTGGCTGCCTGATCCAGACCTTTTTTATCTATTTCCCAGCACACAGGCAGTGTTCTTCCATCACAGTGAAGGTGACATGACATTTTAAAAATACTTGTGCACTCCTGGATGCTGTGATGACACATGAAGGCTGGGGGTAGAGGGAAGGGGAGGTGGCTAATTCTGCAATCTCTTCCCTGTGAATAGGACAAGTCAGGCACAACTGCCTGAACACACTTAGCAGCTGCTTCTCTCCTTTCCTGTGCCAAGTGGGCTGTGGAGGTGAGGAGGAAGTTTGCAGTTGCATAGCTGTGCATCTCCTGAAGACCTTACCTGAGAAGGCCAAGTCAGGGTTCTGCAGGTGCTTGATGTAGTGGTATTTCCAAGCCTTTGAGAGTGCTATTCCAATGTAAATAAGTGCCTGTTTCTTGTTGGCTGGCTGATTTTTGTACATAACTGAGAAATCTCATCAGTGTAGGTGGCACTTTATGACAGAAGGGGAACCAAAAGTGAGCTGTTTCTGTGTGCAAAAGGGCTCCTGTGCAGTGGCCAGGCTTACACATGGGTGTAGCTAGGAGGAAAGGGAACTGCAGGACTGAGCTCTTTGCTGCAATCAGCAGAAGGATGCTGTGCATGACTCCCAAGCAATTCCGGGTACTTGCTGTGGTATAAAAAAGTGTAGGGAAGTTGTCCTGTCTGCTCTTGAGTTTTGGCAACTGCTGTGGCAACACTGGCTTTTACCCACAGATCTCCACCAGTGCCTAGAGAGGTACGTGTTAAGCGCTAAAAATAACTCTGGTGCTCAAATGGGTCCTTGCAATTTAGCAAAAAAACCTCTCCTGGACTGCAGATGAACCAGGGCATTTGTCTGTATGCTTGAATGTGAAATGTGCCATTAATCTGTTGCTTTGGCTGATCCAGCTGCCCTGAGATGTTGCATGGGCTCACAGTGAAAGGAAGTTTAGACTCATAAGGTACAGGATTAAAACACTGGTTACAAAATTATTGCAGAAAGAAAAGATAAAAAAACACAGAAGAGGTAACAGTTAAAACTCATGAGGCATAGGACAGTGGCTTCTCTGAAGCTTATTTAAGAATAGATCCCCTCAAGAACGAAGTCTTCTTGAAAAGCTGCTGCTTAAAACCCTGTTAACCTTTTCTGAAGAAGTAAATTGAACTGCAGTTACAAAGCTGGCAGAACTCATACCAGAGCATTTTTGGCTTCAGTCAGCACTTCATCTCAGGGTTTATTGGCATTTACATGCACTACCTGTGCTGCATTCCCACATGTGATTAGGTTCAAAGGGTCATTTGCACTAAGGCAATGTGGCAAATTTTTCCTCAGTGAATGAGTGTCAAGTTTTCTTTTGCTTCTTAAATCTTGCTCGAAATCCAATTACTTGAACTTTGCTCAGCTGTTTGTTGTTGTTTGTCCCACAGTAAGTTAGAGGTAGAACATGAGAATGTGTGCTCTGGGGTTTAAGGACAGGCCTGGGTCACCATGCTCTGATGGAACACCCTGGGTGGGTTGACTGATTTTCCATGCCCCAAAATATCTCAAGAGGGATCTATGATGTATTTTCTTTTATGAACTCTGGGAAGCTGATGTGAATTTTAAGGGAAAAATCTGGGTTTCTCCATCTTTCAGCCAGGCAGATACATGTTGTCAGCGGAAGTTATTGGGGCTGTTCTGCAGGGTCATTGTGACCTGCCAGAAGAGAGGAAGTTCTGAGCAAGACAAATATCCTGTTTTCAGTGCAGTTTCCTCAATTTTGGTTTGTTGTTTTTATTTGAATGGCTATTGAAAATTCTGCAAGAAAAGTTCTGGCATGTGCTATGCCTATACCCACTAGTCAGGGTAATGGAGGTGCAAAAGGGAATGTGAAGCACCTTCAGCACTCCAGAGTTCATGTAGGTAAACAGAGGGTTTTTTTTAGAAATGTTTTCATAATATACGGAATTCCTTTTTAAGAGTAGACTAGAATACTGGTCCTAGGAGAAGTCCTCTTGAGATGATCAAGTCCAGCCTTTGATGGAACACCACTATGTAACTAAACCATAGCACTAAGTGCCATGTCCAGTTGTTTCCTGAATACTTCCAGGGATGGTGACTTCACCACTTCCCTGTGCAGTCTGTTCCAACACCTGACCCTTTCAGTAAAGAAATTCGTCTTACTGCAGCAAAGCTCTGTTGCCAATCTTGTTGGTGGCATATCTATGTAAAATAGTCAAAATCTGTGTGCTTTTACAGGCTTCTAGGGTCCCTTATGATGGGGCAGGTCTGCACCTTGACACTGCATGCCCATAGTACAGAGGGGTTTTTGCATTCCTCATTCGTTTCAGTGGGTCTCGTGCTCTTCCCGTGCCAGACTAATAGGAAAGCCTGGTTGTTAGGTTCACCCCAGTCTCTACTGAAACAGTTGTGGGAAAAGATAGCACTACGGATTTTCTGGGCCTCTCTCATGTGGAATCTCTGTTGTGTCACTGTTCAAAAATATCACCAGTTTGGTCCCTGCCAACTGGACTGTACTACTGGGATAATGAGCAGTATTTAGCAATCACAGAAACTTACCAGAAGTGTTCTCTGCCATTGTGTTAACAGCCTTTCTTCTTGGTTTTAGTAGTTTCTTAATTTAGTGGGTGTTGGTGGGAGTCTGCCTGTGTGTCATATATATTGTGTAACAGGTGTCTTCCTCAGAGATGTCCTTCATGATACTTTCTCTTTTTCCAGATTGTCCCCAGCCACCACAACCTGAGAATGGAGGCTATAAATGCCACCCTAGCCCCTGCAACAACCCTCTGACTTCAGGCAGTGTCATAGAGTATCAGTGTGGTGAAGGCTACATGCTCAAAGGAGATTATAAATACTTGACCTGCAAGAATGGAGAGTGGAACCCAGCCATGGAAGTCAGCTGCAGGCTCAGCCCAGGTGAGCGCTCCCTGACTCTAGAACTGCCCTTGCATTGACTTTTCAAATTACCCTTAAACACTTACTGTGATGCTGGGGAAGTCCATATGTCTGTCTCTCATTGCTCCAGCAATTTCATAAATGCAGCTCACAATCATGTCTCTTTCTTAAAAATGTCTCTTCAGTAGCAGCCCATCAGATGCAGATTTAGAGTCCCTAATACAAGCAGAAAAGCCATGGAAAGGAATATAAAGTAGGCAACTTGTTATTTATGTGGAGCCTCTTATCTTGAGGCTCTCACCCCAGGAATGGGGGAAGCCCTAAAAGAAGCATTTTCCATGCTGTCTGGTTTTCTGTGATGGGTGTGACAGTACATCTCCCTCAGTGAGTCTGTCCACGTGTGTGTGCACGTGTGTAGAGTCAATCTTCCTTGCAAACGGATTAACTGTTGGCTTCCTGTGTCAAAAAGCTTGATGGTGCTGCTTTTCACTGTACTGGCAGGAAAGGACGTTGCTGACAAATGATTTCTGCTTCTCTCCAAATAGAAGTGGACAGCTTTTGTTTTGTGTCTCTCCCAGCTGAACAGGAACTCCTCCATCAAAGCAGGGAAGTAAAAAGATTTGCAGGAAAATGTTCATCATACAGCTCTTAGTTTGCCTACTACTCTTCTGGTTTTAACGGAGAGTATATTGGATAAAGAGAGAACTCCCTCCCTTCTTCCAGGTGGGCTTGTTGATAGAACCTTACTACTCAGTCATCCTGAGCCAGCACACTTTGGAATTAAGTCTCATAATACGTAAAACAAAATGTGCCAGCTTAATTGGAAGCAAACGGGAAAAAAAGGTACCTTCATCAAGCTCTTTATGGAGCTCACTGCATACCTGTGATCTCTGGAACATCCTGTCCTGTCCCAAAGACACTGTCTTTTCAGTGTCTCTGCCACTCCAATAGCCCCTTCCTATGATTTATAAGGAAGGATCTGGGAGCGAATAGATCCAGAAGAGGCTTTTCAAATTCAGCATAAGCTTCCTTTCCACAGTGATCCCCCTTCCCCTTGCTGCACCCAGGCTGGAGAACAAAGCTATGCTATTACATATAGTGTTCCCTGAATGGCATTCCTGCATGGTGGAACTTGGTCTAGCTGAAAGATTGTGTTGTGATAAGCAGAAATCGTTCAGATTTCTTTAGCATCTTGAAATGGCATTATCAAAAATATGGTGCCTCAAAAGTCTGACCCAATGAAAAAGCTATTGCTTTCACAACACAAGCTTTGAATCAACTGTTCAGGGTCAGAGACAGCTGAGTCTTAACTAGTGGGTATCTCACAAGGCTGAAGGAAGGAGGAGGTGGGAGACTCCAGGAAGGCAGTAGATCTTAAAATGATTGGTAAGGGTAAGATGCTACCTACTCCATATAGGCTAAATTAAGTCCCTAGCAGTTATCGCATGTTTTGTGCAGCTCTGAGCCTGTCAGCCCCATAGCCTTTTGGCAGTTTATTGTATGAGTTAGTGACATATTTTTGGTGTATGAGATGGTAAATGTTCCGGAGTGCACCCTGGATAGTGAGCAGTTTGACAGCATCATGTACTGATGCTGAAAATGGAGCATCTCTATTTGCCTACCCTTGTTCCTGTTAGTGCCCTGAGAAATGCTGAAAGTTAAAATCCTTACTCAACCCTATTTGCCATAGAGAAAAATGTGCCAGTCACTGTGTTTTTTTTCCTGGGGAGAGGTCAAGCTACTTCTAAAAGATTTCAAAGAAACAAGTTCAAAACAACTAAACCAGTAGGTTTGACCCCAAGAGATGATGCAGAAAATTGCAAACTAGGTTTATATCTTAAATGCCTGTTTTGGGCATAGATTTCAGGCTGTAGGCTTAAAAATAGTGATCCTCTCATTAGTTGAGAAAAAATGTTTTTTGGAACTTTTTCTATTGTTTGGCCTAAAATATGCTGCTTATTGTGCTAGACAATTACTGGCCTTGCTGGTTACCTCAGGACATTCTCTAGCTTTTGCTCAGGCAGATCTGTATATAACATGACCCTTACCACCATCTGTCAGTTCCCATGGCCTGCTTGCACTGCTTTTCTGATTGCTCTGTGTTTTTCCAAAGGACCTTTGTATGTGCCTGTTTCATTTTAGGTTTTACAGCTGATGGAGAGGTGTCAGCTTGAGCTGCAAACTTAGGTGGTGTGCCTTGACTGTATGGGAGACTTGCGCTCCTTACACATGCACCCAGGTGTAAGTCCTGAGGAGCAGTGTGGATGTTTCTCTATGGCAGTTACTTAAGGAGGTGGATCATTTTACCTTGTGTTCCCCTTGGTTTTGTAGAAAAGGACTCTCCTCCGACAATTGGAGTGCCCACGCTGTCCATAGTAGCCTCCACAGCAAGCTCCGTTGCCCTGATTCTGCTGTTAGTTGTGCTGTTTGTTCTGCTGCAGCCAAAGCTGAAGTCGTTCCATCATAGCAGGTAAGTGTAGCTGGGGTTTGAAGGGGCTCAGAGGCACCCTGTTTCTTTGCAGTAGAAACCCATTCAAGTAGTTGGGTTAGACCTTTGTTTTGGAGCAACATAGCTCCTTGCTTCTCTTTTCCTCTTTTCATTGCCTCAGTGCCATCCCTGCCCCATACTACTGATGCAGCATTTTTCTGAAATGGTGGTCTGGGATCCCCCGCTGCAGTCCTCATTCTGATGTGCCACCCAAGGAGTGACTTCCTTGTGCTTTTGCCTTGATTTTGAATGGAAAAAGTTATGATCCTTACTAGCCTGGCTATAGATCAATTTCCTGCCTCTTCTAGCCTTGGATAGCTACTGTGTCTGGGTGTATATATGTGCATCTTTCGCAGACTGCTTGAGGTCCTGTGGAACCAAATTTAGGCAGTGCTGCTCTTTAGATACACGTGCAAGTCTGCCTTCCTTCTCTGCTGTGGGAGGAGAACCCTCCGGGCCTGGGTTGTGGGTGAGAGGAGGGACTCAGCCAGAACACTGCTGCCAGCTGAGGCAGACACTCCAGCAGTGGGGAGGTTGAGAGGTGAGGCCCTGGAGTCTGCTGGAGTCTGCCCTCTTCTGAAAAGGCCCAAACTACTAGAAAAGAAAAATTTACTCTTGGGCCTTATGAGGCCAGGTGATTCATGCTGTGCCAGAGCTGTCTTCCCTACCCTGCCAGAGGTTATCTGGCCAGCAGCAGAGGCAGCAGAACAGACAGTGCTGGGTGTTGTGGAATGTAGCAGTGCACCAGGCTGGAATCAACAGTGCTCTTTGCCAAGAGCATGGAGCTGAGTCATGACCTTCGTCAAATTTAGCTATGGAGGTAAGTGAGGGGGGAAGCACTGTAACCTTCTCAGCTCTTGCTGCTAAATCTATCGGGTGCCATGAATTACAGCCCCTGCTCGTGTTTAATGGCAATTCGCAGTAGGGCTGCAAGACTGCTTGCTTGACCTTGTTAAACCACCATTCAGGTTTCTCTCTGTTCTCCCCCATATGGTGAGAATTAGAGTTCTGCTATGGGAGGTTACTGGAGTTCTTGGTAAGATATATATAATAAAATAAATACTCGACTTGTTTTTTCTCCCCCCTCTTTGTTTATTTTTTTTTTGAGGCGAGACCAAGGTGTGTCTGGAGATCAGGTCTCTATTATGGTGGATGGTGTCCAAGTGGCCTTGCCATCCTATGAAGAAGCAGTGTATGGCAGCACAGGGAATTGCATTCCACCCTCGGACTCCCGAGTGCAGATCGTGCTCTCGGAGGGAGCTGGACAGAATGGTCCCAGAGAGATGCAGCAGCCAGACCAAGGGGCTCACAATAGCTTTGAAAGAGAAGATGAAGCCCCTGGACATTCTGGACTGTGTGAAGCCAGTGGCTCTCAGCGCTCTGAAACTGTTCTTGTGCATCAGGCTGCTACCTCTTCCTGGGTAGCTGGCATGGCTAGCAGTAGACCTGTACACAAAGAGGTCCAAGATTCAGAAAGCAGTGACGTACAGAGCCTTTTATCACTCACTTCCTCTGAGGAATACACAGATGGTAAGTGACTTGTGCAAGGAGCACTAAATGAGACCCTTTTAGGTTCTGCAGTTGACTATCTGGGATGAAAATGGCAAGGGATGCCTCTATATGTGTCTGCCACTAGAGCAGCTTCTGAAAAGATCCGGTCTCCATAGCATGTTTCACCTCTTAAACATGTAAGAAGTATTTAATACTTTTTTCTGAAGAATTCAGTGTTCTCAGACTGGGAGCCTAGGGCAGTCTGAGCAAGACTGTCTACTGCTTACTCTTGTTTTAGCAAAGGATTTTCAGAGAAATCCAGCCTCCAGCATCATAGTGCAAAAGCAGTAAAATAACTGTGTTTGTGGAAACGAAGTTGGTGGGAGTGGGAGGACATGCTTGGAATACAAACCCTTTGTGATGTTTGGGCTGCTTCATTTTTAGACAATTTTAGTCAGCAGCTTCCTGCCACAGAGCATTCAGTGCTGCAGCCTTAGCCTGCAAGAAGACCTAAGAGGGATGTGCTTGAACTTAGGGCAGAGGGGCAAGTCTGTTGAACAGTCAAAACATCTTTTATTCCTCACTTCTGTGCTGTCCGGAAGGAGTGGCTTTGCAATACCAGAGGTGATGTGAAGGCGTAGCTTAAGGTTGCTTCTGCAGGAACTGCTGTGTCTTAGGCAAGAAATGTAACTGGCTTGTAGATAGTTCAGGGCAGAACTTCCCTTTTCCCTGGTATTAAGAAATATTTTGTGCTAGGAGGGTAATGGAAGACCAGATAGACACTCAGAGTGGTGATGGAATCTCTGTCCTCAGAGTTTTTCGAGATTGGAGCTGGTGATGGTCCCACTCGCAGGGGCAGGTTGGAGCAGAGTCCTCCAGAGTTCCTTTCTGCTGTGATGTGATGAGAGGGAGACCACTGCATTGTCATGTTATGGAAGTGGGAGCCTGTCTTGCTTTCAATAGTAATTTTTCTGGTGTGTGTTAAACAGCAGAAGTTTGACTACTTTTTCTTTTTTTTTCTCTCCCCACCATTCAGATATTCCCTTATTGAAGGAAGCATGAGGTCTGCTGTGTTTGTCTAGTCTTCTCCATCTTGGATTTCTTCCTCCTCCCCTCTCCCTGCCTTTGGGACAGAAGCACTCTGTGCAGTCTTCCCCATCCTTGCAAGCTGTACCCTGGATACCTCCAAGAAGAGATGCCCTCAGCTGAAGATCCAAAGGATGTCGCCAGGTTGCCTCCTGGATGCACCAGTGGAGTTGGTGCAGCGCTGGCTTCCCCATTCCATCAGTATCAGGGGCTCAACGAACAGAGTGGATTTGAGCTCTCCTCTCCTCTTCCCCAGCCAGATGTTTGACAGCAGTCTCTGAAGAGCTGCTCTTTTCTTGTGCCTTTCTCCTCCTCACACCGGCTTGTTGCAGCTTATCAGCCTTTCTAGCCCTTCTGCTGCCCAGAGAGCAGGGGCTAAACCCGCTTGCTCGCTGGGTGCAGACACAGTTTAAATATACGTATATATGTTATATAGGCTCTTCTTCCAGCATCCTCTTTGTGATAGGGCAGGACAAAACGCCTCACTGGGACTGAAACCCGGCTCGGGAGGGATCGCAGTTGACGGGCAGCTTGTGATGTCTAGAAGCACCTCAGATGAGATGGGCTCTGTGACAGCTTAGCCGTGCAGGAACAGTTCACTGAGAATTACTTCAGCACTGAAGGCTGAGAAGTTCAACATGTAGGAATGCCGTCTGCCCCATCCCTGCAGGAGTCCATTCCTGAAAATCACTTTGTCTCCTCCTTCTTCCTCTACCAGTGCAGCCCACTGGAAGAGGTCCAGGTGTTTCAAAATATCATGACAAAAAAATGCCTGTAGGTAGTGAATTCCTAGTGCCATTGGTGCAATCCCAAATTCCTTTTCCAGCCACAGTAGGTACTTGGATCCTGGGTAGCTGCCATCTCAGACGCTGGTGTGTCTTCCTAGCTTCATACAGCAAAGGGTCTGCTGTTTTAACCTGGTGGGCTCCAGTGGGCCCACAGAGAAGGGCTCCTCCCTTGTGGCTGGGGGTAAGCAGCATTTGTAAAGCTTCTCCTAAACAAAGTGCCAGCCTGTTGCTGTGAGGGAAGGTCGAGTACACTGACAGCAGTACTAGAGAACACCACAGCTCAGTCCTGAACTTTTGAGGATTGTTTCAAGTTCTGGTAGTAGGGAAGAGAAAATTCAGAAATATGGTGTAACTTCTGCCCGCCACAGTTATCTACAGCAGGTCAGACTGTCCATGTTGGGACTCTATATCTGCAGGAAGCCACATCTGTCTGGGTTAAGTGTGGTGATTGTAAGGTTCCTCACTGAGGTCTGGACACTGTTCCATGGGATTGGTTTCAGCAAGAAGAGTTGGCTTCTTAGATGCATGTACCTTGCCATAACTGTCTTGAAGTAACCAGGGAAGTGTTTGCCCTGTGAGAAGCTGCTAAATTTTTGAGTTGAAGGAGCAAAATGCCATGGCCTTACACATCATGTGGTAATGTACAGGTAAACAGGGATGCTGTCTTTGCTACTTTGCTTTTGATTTACAATCCTCACCATCCTCATCCTCGTTGCTACAGTAAAAAAACATTACAGCACTTGACAAAAATGATACATCTTTACATATAAAATCACTGCGGCTTAGCTCCAGTTCTTTGAAATGGGGATTGGCCATAGTATCCAGCTATGTATCCGCTATTCCTTTTCCTGAATAGCTGTTAAATCCCAGGACACATGGAACAGTGTGTGCTTGTGGATGGAAGAATCCTTTTCCCCCTAGCCTTGTTATAGAGGGATGTTAATGTAAAAATACAGTGTTTTAAACATCCTTCCATCCTTGCTCACATTACCTTGCATTAACAAAAGAATTTGAGAAATCCCATTTGGGCAGTTTAGGTATTTTTTGTTCCGTTTGGATGGTGAAAATCCTGTGTCATTTTACAGTGGGCTGTGGTGTCTCAGCTTCAAGCACTGTAGAGGACAAATGTTGTTTACACATCTGCTCTTGGAATTTTAAAAAATAAGCATGGGAACGATTGTATTTAGCTTTTTGGCTGTTGGAAATTGTCTAAGCTTGAGTAAATTCTCCCCCATTGGTTTATCAGGGCTGATGGAGGGGTTGAGCAAGTGTAGTGGTAAGGGAGTGTGGAGGAAGGTCTCTGTGACTTTCCTGCTGCCTAATCAGCTTGGAGCAGGAGTTGCTTTTTATGCATTTAAGGTCCTGTCTGCTCAAACTGACCCTCAGCAATTCAAGGTATAGAAGTTGGGAATGTGTTGCCTTCCTGCAAGGGGCAGTGCAAGTGCTGGGTTGGTGCGAGAAGTTGGAAGCTGATCCCAAAGCCTGACCTTACTCTGGATGAGCCTGTGCACCACCAGCAGAAAACATATCCTCTGTGGCCCCGCCTCCTCTCTGCTGTTGTAAAACAAGCAGCTGCCAGCTTGGGAGAGAAAATTCAATTTGGGTGGGGAAGAAAAGGAAGCAAGCTCTACAAAGAGGGAGTGTTTTAATTTCACAGCTTAATTTCACAGAATCACACAGAATTAACTAGGTTGGAAAAAACCTTTGAGACCATCAAGTCCAACCTATGACCAAACACCTCCTTGTCAACTAGACTGTGGCACTGAGTGCCACCTCCAGGGATGGTGACTCCACTACCTCCCTGGGCAGCCCATTCCAATGCCCAATCCCCCTTTCTGTGAAGAATTTCTTCCTAATGTCCAGCCTAAACTTCCCCTGGTGCAGCTTAAGACTGTGTCCTCTTGTCCTGTCACTGATTCCCTGGGAGAAGAGACTGACCCCCACCTGGCTACAGCCTCCTTTCAGGGAGTTGTGGAGAGTGATAAGGTCTCCCCTGAACCTCCTCTTCTCTGGGCTGAACAATCCCAGCTCCCTCAGCCTCCTCATAGGATTTGTGCTCCAGACCCTTCACCAGCCTTGTTGCCCTTGTCTGGATGCATTTGAGCATCTCAGTGCCCTTCCTAAATTGGGGAGCCCAGAATAGGACACAGCACTCAAGGTGCGGCCTCACCAGTGCTGAGTACAGGGGGACAATCACTGCCCTGGTCCTGCTGGCCACACTGCTCCTGATACAGGCCAGGATGCCTTTGGCCTTCTTGGCCACCTGGGCACACACTGGCTCATGTTCAGTCTGCCATCAGTCAGTACCCCCAGGTCCTTTTCTGCCTGGCCGCTGTCCAGCCACTCTTCCCCCAGCCTGTAGCGCTGCAGGGGATTGTTGTGGCCAAAGTGCAGGACCAGGCTCTTGGTCTTGTTAAACCTCATATTGTTGGATTCTATAAGAATTGTTGGAAATGGCTTTACTAACGAGTGGGGGAAATGTGGAGGTGGAGGAGGGAAATAGGCAAGTGTAGCTATTGTGATCAAGCATAAACAGGCGGCTTCTGTTGGCTTGTTGAGGGTAAGCCAGCAGCTTCCAGGTCATTCTCTGTGCTGGCTGGTAATCTCATCTGATGATTCCAGATCCTGCAGAAGAGCTCTATTCCCTGCAGCAAATCTTGTGGGAAGAGGCCCCAAGGATCTGTGTGAGCCAGAACATGGAACAGAGTTTGGGGGTATCACGTTGCTCGTTCACATCCTCAGCTTTAGAGATAATTTTCATATAAAATGAGGTAAAACAGCAGGGGAGGAACCCAAAAGATGTCTGACAATTTTTTCAAGGGGGCAGGATAGCAAGGCCTCACTTTACTGGTTATCAAGTGATTATTATTAATTCGTGTTTGTTTTAATTCTGTAGAGGCTGAAGGACTGAGAAGTCTTTGGGTAGAGAGATAGGAAAACCTACTTTGCACAGTCCTGTCTTTACTTATAGAAGCAAGGCCTGAAGCCTAAAGATCCCTCAGATGTGAGCTCCGCTCTGCCTCAGGAGTGTTCATTATCTCTGAGCTAAGAGTGTGTTCTCTGGATTTTGCCATAAGTAGATGCAGCCTGGATCTCAGTGTTGTGGATGGGAAGCACAGAGGCTCAGCCTTGCAAGATGTAATACAGTAAATGGATTTTTTCCCTTTTTTTTTTCCCTCATGGGGCCACAGTCTCCATACCTTTTCTTCCCCCACCTATGTCTGGCAAAAGATTTTGAAAGGAGGCATTTTTTCTTATTTAACACTCCCAACATAATCATCTCATTCTCTGTCATACATGCTGGATCCTGTGATATTCAAGAACATTAACATTATTTAATTATATTGAGAAAAATAAAAATAGCACTTACTTTAAAGTTTTCCATTATTTTGGGAGTCTGATAGTTGGGGGGAAAAAAAAGGGCATTTCAGAAATTCAGGATATTATGTGCAATAGAAAAACTTCCTTGCTCTTTTCCAGTTCCATAGTTTTTTTAAAAAATAATTGCAACTTATTGCAGTGTTTACAGCCCAAGCATTGTAGAACTGGAGTAGCCTGAGAGAACCAGGAAGTGAAGTTGGCAGTGACCCATGGGGAAGTGGGCCAGTCTTCTGTCAGGGTCTGCATCATGAAGCTCACCTTAAATGATGAGCCAGCTTGGACTGTGTCAGAGCCTCCTGCAGCCTTGAAGGGTATCAGGAGCACTGGTGAGAGCAGGGTTTGTGTGTTCTGGTTTTAAATAGCTTGTGCCTCCTCATCATTAACTGCAGAAGAGGTAAAAATTAAGTCAGGAGAGATGCGCTGTAGCATGTGAGCCTGTGGAGTTGTTGCTGAGTTAAAACATCATGAGTTTGGGAGGGAGAAGAGTTTCATGCATTTTTATCCTTAGCCACCAGGGAAGTTGCTGGGTAGCAGAATGTGTACTCAGCAAGAGGAATGCTTTTTTTTCACCCCTTGGACATCTCTGCTGAGGTTTCTCTTTGGCCTTTCAGCTCTGGTGTGGTGAACTGCTTACTGCATCTGGAGTCTTAATTTGACCTTTCAGTGTGTGGAGAACTCAGGTGTATTAGGAAGAAATTTGTTCCACATGCTTTGGGAAGAAACATCCCAAGATGCTCCCAGAGGTGGATGACTCGGGTCAATACTGAGGAGTGGGGCTAAGAGAGCAACTGGCTCAGCCACTGGAAATAATCTGGGATGGTTAAGTCATTTGCAGCACAGAAAAGGGAACACAAGGAGGAGTCTAAGGAAGAGCCAAAACCAGAGGTTTACTGCAGGCTAATGAGCTAATGCAATCATGACCAGGTTGTAAGGAAGCTTATGCTTTGTTAGATGATTTAGCATACACCAGCAGGCTTGCTGTATAAAAAAAAATTATTGTACAACTGGTTGGACACACGGAGCTGTCCTTGCTGACCTTTTTAGAACATACTTGCAAAATGTGGTTTTACTGTTCTGATAGCAATTTAAAAAAAAAATCTGCCTTGTTACTCTATCCAGATAACTATTTAAATAAATTTCCCTTTGGTTTTTTGTATATAAATGCAATAAATCCCATTCATTTTGCACATCCTGCCTCACCCTGTCCTCACCCTTCAGTCCTTACCAGGGAACAGCAGATTGAATTTGCTCTAAGTGAAAACCTTTGTTTGCAGAAGAACTTCATTAGAAAACAGTTTTTCTCTACGATATGCTTTGAAAGTGCAAAGAGGTTTCCTAGAGCAGGCTTCATTTTAAGGTGTATTTTTATACAAGAAGTAAGCCTTTTTCCAGTCCTAGCACACCAGGACAGAACACACCACTTCCCACACTTCAGGGCCTTGTGTTCAGCACTGCTTTCAAACTCAGCCCTCTGCAGGTGATGTTCACAACTAGGTACCTCTTCTAACCTGCCAAATTGATGCTCTGCATATGCTTTCTGAAAGCTATGCTTTTGCTTCTGTCCTTGAGTGAGAACAGACAGAGGCAACTGAGTTGTGCTGGAAAACGTTTTAGTTCAGATTCTCAAAGTTGCTTCCTTCCAAAAGAAAACAAAGTGAAGTTGTCTGTGAAGCAGATGTCTTATGATGCGGTGGGTAGACTGCTGGTAGTTGCTGATGCAAGTGCAAGGGGAGCTTGATTGCCTTTCTGCATTAATCTTTTCTTTCCTGTATGTGTTTTCTTTTTATCTGAATTGCACCACTATGGAATTATTTGCAGAATGGTACTCCATATATATGTGGGATTTAAAACCATAACTGATGCTGTGCAGGATGTCACTCAGTTGGTTTTGTTTTGCTTTATTTTATATGTATTTTCTGGTATCCTGTACATTGCAGTGGGTGTGAAGATAGTATTTTAATATTTGTACAAAGTTTAATTTAATTGTTCTATGTATATAACTGCATTTCTAAATTAAAAAAAATTCTTTTGAAGTGAAGCTATAATTTCTTGTGGTTTTTTTTTTTTAACTGCTTAGGCCTTGTGGCCTGGAAATCTAGCAGATCATTAATGAATATGTTGCAGTTGTGAAAACCAGGATGAAGCTAAAGCTAGGGAAGCTCAAATGGCTTGGGGAAGAGAGGTTCAGAGTTGGCGCAGCCTTAGAAGGATCATCTGTTTCCAAGTTCAGAAGCAAAGGCTGCCCTTGGTGTACTTGCATAGAATTCCATGAGGAATGAGGCCAGGCTGGGCAGGGGGAAAAGGTTTAAAGAGATCACGTATGTATGAGTGGATTTCAGAGAGGAAGGCAGGGTAAATATAATAAATGTCTAATTAATCTTGGAGTCTGTGTAAGAACAGTATGTATAGGAAGAGAGTGCTATTTTTAGAGGGAAGATAGCTCTCATTGGTAAAATAATCCAAAGTGGGTAGCAGGACAGTATAGGAGACGTTAGAGAGATCTTACAAATACGTGGGTTAGTGCACTTGTAGGTGCAGAGGGGAGGCTGGGGCAGGCTCTGCTCTTCCCTCTTCTGTAGTGCTGCATTTGGGAGGATGGAAGAAGCAGAAACTGCAGAGGAGCAGACACGCGTTGTTCTTTTAGTGCAATATACAGTTTAATACTATTTTTATTAATGTTTGTTTTGCTTCAAAAAACTAAGGTAACTGTCTTTTCAGGCAAGTGTACTAATGAGTGGTCCTTTCTTTTAGCAAAATCTATCAGTAATGTAATAGGGAAGAGAAGGAGGGAGGCAATACTTTTGGCCAGCTTGTTCAAAGCAAAGTCCTCAAAGATGTTGAGATTTTTGTGTATTTATATACATGATTTTATTCTTTGTGAAGGAACAGCCAGGTTAAAGAGAAGGGAAGGGGTAACATCTACCTTCCTCTCATTTCCATTTGTTCCAAAAATTATTCCCACACAGCAGGCGGAACTTACTGTAATTTTACTACTGCAAAACTGGAGCTCCATGGCCTGTGCATGCCTTCGTGTACCAGACAGTTGGCACGTGGGAATCATTGGCCTTCAGGAATTGTTTTTAATTACTGTTTTTCTCTGGGTGATGGTCTGCTGCCACAGCAGTTCTGGCAGCCAGGAATGTGCCCTTCTTGACACGTTGGAAATAACTTGTCACCTCTGGTTTGTACTGGCAATGAGAAATGACTGGGAGACAAGCCTGAGGGAAGCCAGCCTGAGGTGGGTGGTCTGGGCAATCTTCCTTGACAGCTGGCCCTTTGGCTGAAGGGCAAAAAGGCCAGGGCACACAGGAATATCTCTGCTTCCAGAAAAGCAGCCTCGCCACAAAGACTGACCCTGTCACGAAGCCTCTTTGAGAAACTCGCTCAGGAACGGGGATGGATGGGCTGCTGCCCTCAGCAGGCGTCCTGCCAGCCGGCGCACTGCACTGCTTGGCTCCCAGACAGGATGTTTTGTACACGTGGATTTTCCAGGAACACAAAGCCGTGAGCACACCAGCCCCGGTGCAGCCACGTGCTTTAACCCCGTAGCAGGACGGAGCGCCTCGGTCCCCGTTCCTTGCCGTGTGCCGCAGCGCCACCATCGGACAGCTCTGCCCTTCAGGTACTGTAGCTCTGCCCCTGCCGGGACCCTCCCCTGCACTAACAGCTCCCCCAGCCGCTGACTTGTTTCTAAGGGTATCGTGAAAATGCAGATTTCCCCCTCCCGAAAGCAGAATGCCAGCAGGCTACGTGCTTCACAAAGCAAGTGTTTGCACACTCCTCCTCACCTGCCAGGGCCATGCAGAGGGCCCCTCGCGGTGCTGTCACTGGAGAGGAGAGCAGGCTGTGGCCAGGACACACTGCCAGCCCCCATTCCTCATCGGCTGTGGTACTCGGCAAAACTGAATGGTCTCTCTTGGCACCCAGCTGGGGTGCAGGGAAAGGGATGGGAAAGCACACACACTGGACTTCCCCATTCTCTCTGTTCCCTTTTTCAGGACAATGATGTTTACCAGCAAACTCCTCACCTTAACCTTCTGTGAGACATAGGCAGAGCTGAGCAGCCCTGAGGGTACCCTGTGAAATAAATAAATTGCCAAATTGGTTAATATAAAATAAATTTATTGAATGGCCGAAATAACGGAAACGCGATGCCACGATCGAAAAGTCACAGTACCAAGCCCGGGATTGGTACTGGGTGAACGAAAGTCTAGTCTCTATCGTACCAGACTTGTCTAGTTCACAACTGCTGCTTTTTGCAGCGGGCTTATATACTATGTTTCGCGCAGAGTTTGGAGTTTTGGAGATTAAGTTTTACTCAACATATTCAATGAAGGAGTTCTATTCAAAGAACTGAGGTGGACAAAAGCTCGTTCTGTTTTTGATTAGTTTTTCATCACCGGGGAGCATTATCAGATGTTTCCTGATGTTCCATATCTGGGTTCCGATTCGGTCGTTAGCACATAGCCTGGGAGGAGTTCTCGCACATCTAGGTCGTTAGCAAGTGTCCTTGGGAGGAGTTCTCGCCGATATGGGTGCTGTCTGGTGTTTCATGCTTGTGTTCTTGGGATGCAAATTTCTTCCCGGCAGAGTTGATGTGCTCCTTTCTGGACAGGAGTTGTTCCTTTCCGATGTAAAGTCGAAAGGAAAGCTCGTCCTCCATTCGAGTGCAAATGCTGAGCGGGCAGAGACTACACCCTGTTCAGGGCGAGTCTGCAGTTTTAAGATGTAAATGTTCCTTTGGTGAAGAAAGCACGATTCCGGGAATCGCGCTCGGCTGTCTCAAGAACCCCACAGGACCCAGTATACAGTTTAATGTCATGATATTTCATATCTGAGCATGAATTAACTGATTCATTTATAACACCTGGTATAAGGTGATTGTTCTCTGACAACTCTTTGTCATGTGGCCCATGCTGAGCCCATGGTGTGTCTCTGGAACATAGCTCAGGCTTTTCATGTTATATCCATGAGAAAAAACCCAGAATTTGGGGCAAGAGGGCACAGACTGGTGCCAGTATTCAAGGCACAAACACCCTTGACTCCTTGTCCAGATATACCCCTCTGATCTGGCAGCTCTTTTAGTGGATGGTATTTGAGATCACGCTGAGTTTAGCAGCTCTGTGTGGCATGCAGGGTTTATCTTCCAGGCCCATATATCCCAATGAGGCTGGGGGACCCACTTCGTGGGACAGACATGCTCTCCCTTGTCCCTGTATGTGTCAAACCACAGCACCCAGCAGCTCGGGCAGCCAAGCATCACTGGGCACAGAGCTGATGCCCTCAGGGAAGGAGGGGGGAGCCCTTGTGGGCTGGAGCATCCTCCAAATACCGGAGAGCACCAGGGAGACCTGTCCTATTCATCGGGTTCAGTGTCAGCTGGGGGTGGGGGGACAGGTGGGAGAGCTGGCAGTGGCCGTGCACAACCTTCCTGACAGGCCAGTGGCAGCTGGGGATGCTGTTGGCCGGACTGGGCAGAGCTGCAGCTGCTTTGCTGGATTTGCTTCTGTTCTGCCCTGGCAGATCCTACACTAAGAAGGGCTAACATGCTACCCGTAATTAGAAGGTATATAATGTTCATCTTTAAACACTCATTTAAAGTCTCCTCATGTTGAGAAGATATGGGGCCAGATTTGGGAGTAGCAGAATTTTCCTAGGGAGCCAGCTCCTGATGGGAACCAGAAGTAGAAGCCTGGTACCCAAGGGTGCAGATATGCTGGGCTTCCCATTTCATGCTCTTCTCCCTGGGTGCTGCAGGGCAGTGTAGGGCCTCCTGTGGGTGACAGGACTCCAAGCTTGCACAAACAACTTTCCTCCATCTCCATGAGCCGCCTGCATAGGATGGCAGAAATTTCCTTGTAACAGCTGTTTCCTGGAGATTTATTATCCTGGGTTCAGCTCTGCAGACAGAGTTGTTACCATCCCACAGTCTGTGTTTCCCCTCATAAATGTAACCTGGCTCCAAATAATTTCTTCCTCCAGGAAGCTTTAAAATAGTTGATTTGTTAGTGGAACTGTTCAGTATTTCTCTTATGCCTCCCTGGTGCTTTTTTCAACAGCTTTACAAATAACTGGGAATTTTTTCTTTGTGGCATCTCCATGGATGGGAAGACCCACACTGTCCTTGTTGATGGAGAGGGGGAAAACCAAAGCACAGAAAACTTAAGTAACCTTCTCCAGGTCATACCAGAAGCTGTGTTGCAGGCAGGGAAACAAATGCTTTTAATGACACCTTCCCCATGTCTTCTTCCAGACCTCTGCTTTAGCTGTGAGCTCCTGTTTGTTCTGCACATGGTGACTGAGGAACAGCCCCTTTATTCCAGCCAGGCTGTGCCCAAAGGGAATGACTGAAATGGTAATTCAGAGATATTGATTGTCCTCATCGTGGAAGCCTAATGCCTAGGGTAACACCTGCTACATAATCACTCTCTTCTTACTCTGCCCTGTGGCTTAATGGGTTTAGATAAACCAGTCAGGACTCTGCCCTGGGGTATCAAATGGAGGTCCTGCTGTTCCCAGCCTAAGAAAGGTCAGCAGGGACTCTGGCAGTCGTGCAGGGAGGTTGCCTTTCTTCTTTGCTGAATTTTGGCAGCAAAATTAGGAATTTCAGAACAAGGTGGTAAAAATGCAATGGAGTATGGGAGGCATCTGGGTGCAGGGGCACGCGGTGCTGTTCCTCTGAGGCGCTGGAATAAGGTTTTCTTGCTTACTAGTGCAATAGGGAACAAAGTGTGTTGCTGTTTTGGTTGGTTCATTGGTTAAAGGGCTGGTCCTGGTCCCAGTGAGCTGAGAAGCAAGGATTAATACCTTGTAGCTTCCTCATGCAATTAGCAAAGACAATTATGAGAGAATTTCGGGAGATTAAATGTTTCTTTCTTTCTTTGCTTCTTCTTCCTCTGTTCTGCATTTGGATGAAGTCATCGTCACTTTACACATGGGATTACTTTTTGTAGTTTTTGAGGATGCCTGTCACCGTTGCATTTTGACCCTTCCCCCAGGAGCACAAACCTACCAGTAGCATCTTACTGCTAACCCGAAGCCGAGGGGGTAACAAAGGGATGTAAATGGGGGAAGGGAAAGCACTCTTTCCAGTCTCTCAATGGCTCAGTGGAGGACGGGGAAGCACTCTTTCCTGTCTCTCTCCAGCAGTGTCAGGGGTGACACTGCAACCCAAATGTGATCTTTCGGGGTATAGGGGAGATGCTTCACCACCCAGGTTAATGACTGATTTAATAATTTCTCCAAGCATGATGCCCTTCTGGGCAATTGATGCAGTTTCCTTTGAAATTTTCAAAAACACAAAGTACAATTTTTTTGCTTTGTAAAGTCCAAAACATCTTTCTTATTTTATTGGGTTCCATAACCAAGAAAAAGATGTTATTTATAACTTTTATGTGTCTCCTTTTTAGTCTGGTGAGGGAGCAGGGGAGTATTACTGCTTGAGGGGGATTCTCACCCTCCCCTGCTTCTCAAAGAAAGCCTGCCTTGTTTTAAGTGTTTTCCTTCTGCCCATCTCCATAGAAAATATAAGGGATATGGGATCTGGTATTCATTATAAGCTCCCAACAGAGTAAGATCAATGAAACTTTAAATAAAGCAGCTGTGAGCCAGTATGTTATTTAGCTGTTGAAGTTAAAAATGTGCTTAACAAAAACGGAGCATAATAATTTGGTGAAGGTCTTTGTTCCCTCTTTCAGAAGCTTGTGTGATATTGTTTTGTGGCTGGTGCTTCATAGTCACCCAAGGCAGATCTTGCCTGAATTTTCATCTGTGTACCTACCTATCTACTGGAGCATGGAGCCTAGATCACAAAGCACCCAGCTATTACATGGCCATGGCTACTTTTACCTTTGAAATCAGGGGTGTCAGTTTAAGCATAAAACCACCCTTTTCTTCCTTGGATCTGAAAAGGATTTGGTAAAACAAAAAAACCTTTCAAATTGTCTTTTCTTTAAATAGGGAATGATTTTTTTTAATGCTCTTATTTCTTTTTTTTCTTCCTTTTTTCTTCTAGCTTTGGAAAAAATAAAAAAACAACAACCCAAAATAGGATTGAAGCCCCAGTACAGCTGTCAGGAACACTTCAAGTTTCCCTGTGTACACAGTTTGGTCGCAGCGTGTTACACTTTGAGTGCTGAGCCCAGCAGTATTTTCCCTGAGTTACTCTTCTCTCTGCCATGAAGCTGCCTGCCAGAGCCAGTGCTTTATGTCCCTATTTCTGTCTCAGTCGGACAGTGGAGCTAGAGTCATGGAGAGCATTTTTCACCAGACAGGGAGTTCATTTTCCCTCCTCTCAGAAGCACAGCCCAGAGCAGCAAAGGTTGATCAGGCCAGCCTTATAACATGAATTCAGCCCAGCCTGAAGAAAAGGCCTCTGAGCTTCCAGGAGATACCGTTCCACCAATAGATGAGAAGGAGGGTGGGAGGCACCTGTGGGAGCAGCAACATATTTAAGCATCATGATATTTATCATTTTGATCAGCTGTCTTGCAGTTGAGTCTAAGATATGTGAAAAACAAAGCAAAGGTCACACAAGAGCAATGAAATGATCAGAGGCTAGAAGGACTTACAAGAAAAGATGAAAAGGGATAAATATGTGTATCTCAGCTGTGCAGGGACAGCTTAAGGAGGGTTGCTATTACTATCCAAAGGGAACAGTCCCCAGGGAGGAAAAAGGAGTCTTTATCCTATTTCAAGGGCTTGTAACTCAATGTAACAGGAGAAATTCTGAAACATATGGGTTAAACAGACAAAAAATAAAGTGTCTTGTAATGTCATTTGTTAAACTGAAGTGACTTCCCATCGAGGGCAGCAGAAGACCAGGCTCTCAGCTTGTCTGTACACTGGGGAGGGGATGTATTTTCCTGTGGAAAAGTAGGAGGCGGTGGTGAGGAGACAGGGCAAGGCAAGTAATGAAGGATGGACTGACCTGCCAGGCTCTTTTGTCTTCCAGCTTTCTGCCTGTCCGAAATAGCCTCTGCCTGTTGCTTCCCCTCCTTGCCATTCAATGCCTGAATTTGACAGTAGTCACAAAAGAGAACTTTCCTGCTTGTGTATATGCTGGGAACTAGCAAACTGGGGATATTAGAAGGTCATGCAGCAGTATCAAACCCTTGAAAAGCTGTTGTGGCATTATTTAATGCACTGTGCAGCTCAGGGGGCTGCATGAGAGAAGCCATGGCTGTTTTAGAGCTGCAGAAATGGTGCCAAATAGAAGACAGATCTGCACAATCATGTCTTTTGTTTTGGGCAGACACATATTCAGAATATTGTGGCAGCCAAACACTTAACTCTAGAGCGATAGGTGGAATATGTGCTTGGGTTACTGTGCTTTGCAGCCTGGCATGCACTGCAGCTCACTGCACACCCATGTCAGGGCTCTCAGATTAACTTGGTTCAAGCTGAACCTCATACCCTAATACTGGCCTTTAAAGTCTACACAGAGTAGCATGGTTCAGACAAATACCTATGCTTAACAAATAAGAGATGAACCACTACAGAGGTCTTCCCCTGAGCCTTCCAGCTGCTGCACCCTGGGAACTGTCCCACCTCACTTCTGTATTTGCTGGTGCTGATCACTCCTAAATGCCTCCAGATGAGAGTACTTTGTGGCCCCAAACACCCCCTTTGCTCATGGAGGGCTTTTTGCAGACAGAGTCCATGTCTGAGCATAATACAAGCCAAAATCTGCTAAATTTTCTCTTACATTTAGACAACCTTTCTAGCACTTGTGGCTTCAAGGGAAATATTCAGAGAATTAATTGTCTTCTTGAGGGCTTGGCTGGCTGGCATTATGGGTTTGGGGAAGGGTGAATTCCAGTGTCCTCACTAATTATTCTAGCTCTGTGTTGTTATATTTGTCACATAGATCATGGGATGGTTTAAAGCTCAAGGGCCTTTTACATGGTGGCATGGTCCTCATCAGGGAAAGAGCACTTCAGAGATAAATTCTCTGTTGTGGATATGGTGAGATGTGGATCCAGTTAATACTCCTCTGACAGCAGAGCCCTGCCAAGGGGGAGGCATGATAGACTTTTTTTCAAAACCCAAAATAATTGTTATTAGAGTAGCCCCGAAAGTTGAGTTGGTAAAACAGGAGAGAGAACAGTAAGTAGGAGAAGCTGGGAGCAGAAACCTCCAGAAACAGGTGTGTCACTGAATTGACTGTAGCATCAAATCACATCTATAGAAAGATAATGTATACCTGTATCTTTAGGCAATATGAAAAGAAAGACATCTGTATTGATATGAGTACTTTCAAAGAGTTATAAAGAGTTATAATGTTTATATATACACACTTTCAAAGTAACTACAGTAGCATAAAAATGCCATGCAAGTTATGCATAATTCCTGGATGGTTCAACAGTCACTGAAATTACAGTTTGCTTTCCAGCAACATCTGTCAGAAGGCTGGAGGAACCAGGATGTCATATATATATGTGCGTGTATGTGCGCACGTGTGTGTAAGATTTGTCCTTTCTTCTTTGTGTTTTAATCTATGCAATGTGACATCTATTTTAAACAGTCTCTTGTGATTACAGCTTAGTGACAGTTTTCCTGGACTGTGCCAGTATGTGGTAGAATGTTTTAATGTTGTTTTTCCTCAGTCTAACGGTTGCCTGAAAATAAGAAAGAAACCCACCAATGATGGGGCACATACTATCCTCCCCAGACTTGAAAAGCATATGAAAAGAGGGTGAGATGAACACAAGTCACTTACAGCATTGATAACACTCCAGCCTTCCACAAAGGTTTGACCTCTATTCCTTAAAGATAGCACAAAGCAATATATACTGCTCTTCATGAATGGCATGGCATTCTATGGTGACATAACTGATATTGTTAAATCTTACCTTACTGTCATTCTGCCATTCACTTCATAGCTTGGCCCTTAAATATCACACCCTCTGTTCTTGTCTTCAGTGTGTTTGAAACTTGTCCCACCCTGATTCATCTGCATGTTTTAACACTGCACACTCTAATCTGTTTAACAGATTATTAATGCAGGTGTTGAATGATCCCTGAGAATGCTAAGAGATCCCTGATTCCCCAAATGAATTGTCCCTAGGTTTGTCAAAGAGCTATTTTGAGTGCAAACTCTGAAAAAGTTGTACTTTCAGCCTGCAATGAATTTTACTTTGGCATTTTCCTATTCGCTTAAAAAATGGACCAAAAGATTTATTATGGTCAGCGTTACCACATCTCTATTTTTCCCCCTTGCCCGATAACTTAGTTATTCCAGTAAGGAGCATTGTATTCATTTGAAACATCTTGATCTTGACTGCCTGCCTTGTTGGCATGAGCAGCTAACCAGTTTACTGAATGAAAAATTGTGTGTGTAAAAATCGACGATTTAATCTTTTGTTCCACTGCCTTTTTGACCTTTGAAGTCTGCCAATCGAAAAATCACTGCACCACTAGGAAATTAGGCATTTGCTATGGTGCTAGAGATTTCTCAGGAATGGTTCATTAGTTACTTCATAGAATTTAAGGATTAGAAGTGCTGTTTCCTTGAGAAAAAGTGAACTTTCTTTGTCCTGTTCTTCCCCTATTATGACTTATGTTCTTCATACTCTATTTAAAGTGAATACTGTGTCTCAATTAAGCAAAAGGTGGAGGTGACATGCTCAGCGTTTGCAATCTGCCCTCTGCGGAAAACAAAAACCATTGCCAATGTTTGTCCAATGGGTCTTTGTACACAAAGAAGGTGGTTTGTCAAAACAAAGACGCAGTATGATTTAAGCTGCTTGGAAATGTAATGGCAGACCATGGCCATGACTGGAGTTGTTGTGTTTGGGGGTGAAGTTAAATCAAAAAGGGGCTTAGGTGGCTTTCAGGAAAGATCTGAAAGGGCCAGACAAGGAAGGACACATGATGCTGCAGATGATCTCCTGTTACCCTCTGAAGGTTTATAAATAGCTTTGACCCCATAAGGTGTATTTGTGGCAGTCTGCAGCTCGCTCTCACAGTGTTGTGAGATTTCCTCAGGTGTTCACATTCAGCATCTAAAAGTAAACACACTGAGCTGGTGTAAACTTGTTCTCATCATTCAAATATTAACCCAAGGAAAAAAAAATTCCTTTCCATTTTGTACCTGTAATCTTCATGCTGGACCAGGTTCCAGCTGCCCATCTGCGGCTGGCATAAATTTGCATAAAAGCTAACCTAAACCTTGTTGCATTTATAGATAATGTAAAAAATGTGATGCGGCATAACGCCTTGTCATTACTAAATTTCTACCGGGATATGATCTGATGAGATTGTGCGCTATTCTGTTGTCAATCTGCTTTGACTGCTTCACACAGTGGCAAACTGCAGAGACATAGGCAGCACCTGCTCCATATCCTAGAGAAGAGGGAATAATCAGTTCCTGCCTCTTCTACTTTTTCCTGAGCCACAGCCATGGAAGACTCATAGACTCACCTGAATTAAAAGGTAAAGTCTGCAAGTTCTGTGATGAGCTACAGATCCCCCTATACATAAAATACCTCCAGGACTAGCTAAATACTGCTGCTGAGCTATAATTAATGGGATGTTAATTATTACATTTGGCTAGAAAAAATGAGTGTGAGGAACTGTTATCCATGGGGTTCTGGCAGGAGGCAGCTGAAACAAGGCTGGTTAGGCTGTGAGGACTGTGGAAGAGTAGCCCTCAGTCAGGCTCCCGAACTCTACTGACTGCTCAGTGATACAGCCCCAGGGCAGCACATTTCACACTCAATTACAGTCCGCCAATAAAAAGGGTTCTACTTGCTAAATATACTTCTGGGTGGTAGGCAGGGGCTCTCAGCCTGACACTAACATTTAAGAAATCTGTATTTTCAGATCTGAGCAATTTGAAAAGCTTAGCTTTCCCAAAAAGTGGAAAAACAGAAAAAACCCAGTGACAAACTTATTTCTGAATGTGTTATTCTATTATTTTTAGGCCAATTTCCATTTTCTTTTTCCAAATATTTTGGAGAAAAGCAATTGGTGCTCAAAGATTAAATTCTCTATTCAGTTTTTGCCACCTACTTGAGACTTTTGTAAAGCAGTTCTTGAACCCTCATTGCTGCTACTTCTAAGAGAGCTACACTTATCTAGCAGTAACAGGAATATGTTAGTTTAGTTAGTCATGGAGCTTTGGAAAAAAAAGAACAGAGAATGCATAGGTAACTAAGAGTACAGGAAAGGAGAAAATAAAGAACGGTAGAGGAGATTAATACGGACAACCATAGCGGAGAAAATTACAAATACATTCACCAGTAGCAGGAGAGGGTGCAAGCTACGTTTCTGCTTCCAGTCAAGAAGTCTTGCAGACCTGGGCCAGTGCTGAGTCTCTGGCTACATGGCTTATGAGTAGCTTCACTGTGGATCTGTGGGACTGCAGTTTTTGTAGAGGGTCTGCAGCAATGGTAGGTAGAGTCTCTGAATTGGAGTCTCTCTTTTTTCCTCTCTTGCTCCATTTTTTCCCTGTTTCCTCCTCCTCCCTGGTTTAAAACTGTCTGTAGGGTGAGGCCATATAAACTTCTTGTATCCAGAGCACCCTGCAAGAAGTTATGCCAGAGGTCTACTATTAGTTGGTTGAAGAATCACCCCCTTTTCCATGTTTTGACTTGGACTTCATTAGTTTCACTTGATTACTTTTTTTTTTTTTTTAATTTTGAAGAGACAGCAAAGAGTTAATTCCTATCTACTGTTTTCCAGAAGCAGTACAGGACATTAATGGGATCTGGCTGAGACTGTGTTTCAACTTTCATTTAATCTTCTGCTGCCTTCACTTCCAAATAGTAACTGTATTTACCTAGTTACCTTGATGAACAAACTACAAGGATTTTAGCCTGCCTGTGTGGCTCTCAACAACCAGGACTGCAGGAATGTAGGAGTGTGGACACTACTGGGCTAGCAAGCAGCAATAATATTAACAAGTCCTAGGGGGTCTTCAGACAACCTCAAGCCAAAGGGAGAAATGGTCCTGCCTGTTTACATAAAACTTGGAGAAACTGGGTAGGAAACAGCCGTGCTTGCTCATGACTCCCACATGAGAAGTCCATGTGAGTGAAAGAGAGTGTGATCTTTATGCTGGTAACAGACCTAGGTAACACAGGAATGTTCTAAAGAGTGATTGTTGTCTCAAGGATCTCCTCCTGACTTTTGATGCTTTTCACCCAGTGTTCAGATAATGACATGCAGGCACATTACTGCTTTGCAGTTACAAGGACAAGGCTTTTTAGGCTGCAGATTCGCACCGCTAAAATGAGCAGCTCTTCCTTAAAGGGGCACTCCTGCCCCTTCCTCTCTTCTCTGTTCAGTGCCAAGCCTTGTTTTTATCCCACTAGAAGCTGGTTTTCATGGTGTTAAACCTTCAGAAATCTGCTTGCTGCCTTTTCCAGTACTAGTTTTTGCTGGTTTAGCTTTGTGTACCAGCTCACTCTGCAGACAGGAGAGTCCTGGTGTTGACAGGAACAGAACTGCCTGTTCCCATAGCACCTGTTAAAGCGCTGTAACTCATTATGAAATTAGCACTGTTAAACATTAGATCGTACATCTGAATATATGTTCCTCAGCAGGCAAAGGTTATGATCAGCAGGGATCATCACAAGCATTGTCTTTCCTTGCTCAAAGTCCTCCCTGTAGTGCAGATTCTCCCATCTGTGCATCATCCTGGCTTTTCTCGCAGACGCAGCCTCGGTGCAGGACGGAAATGTGCATCTTTGGAACCCAAGAGAGAAGCAATCGATGCTCACAGTGCCCTTGCCAAACCTTTAGCTACACCGTAGCCTTTCTCATCACTGCATGCAGCAGAAATAACTTTCCCATTTTTGGGACTCTGCATGCTGTTGCAGTTTGAGGAGTGAGTGTGGGGGCAGTCATATAAAGCTATGATGTCAGCACCATCACGTGCTGTATTGTTCCTGGGAAATTTATGTCAGCGACTAAGCATGAAAAGGAGAAATTAATCCCATAAAGGTCATTCATAATAAACCCTGGGTGTAACAAAGATGGCCCACAAAGGGAAGGGGTAGAGGGTGGGACTCAGAGCAGTGTGGGACTCCAGGTGGCAAGTCAGGAAAATGCTGTTAAAAGGATCATACTGTAATGATCAAAATGCATCAAAAGGGGCAGCCTGGTGCAGCTGTACCTGCTGGCTTTTTGTGTAAAGTCGACTGATCCAGCAGTGCACAAATCTGGCAAGGACAGTCACAAAACTGCAGCCTGTTCTGTACGGGAAAACTAGTGGGTGTATCTTCAATTTCAAAATGTCTTCTACATTTCAAACACTCGTCGGGATAATCTGTTGACTTTAGTGCAACCACCTAGCAGCCAAGCTCTGATAAATTTTGCAGAGTTATGTAAAATGGAAACGAAGCTCAACTCTCTACCTTGTCATCACACACTTGGTTCCAAATGAGGACTTAAGCAGATCAGGAGCTCCTTACATATTTTCCTCCTCATTCTTTGCTCATCAGGGCCCAGAAACGCCTGACGTGCATGCAAGCCCTTGCCCGCACACAAGAGTAGCACAGCTTTTAGCCTGTTGTGTACTGGACGAGTAGAAGAGCCCCGATGGTTGTACTTCACCCCTCCGCACAGCCTTCCTGGCCTAGGCCCCCCGGAGACCCCGGTTGTTTATGCCCTGCTGCCGCCCCAACATGGCTGCCAGATGAGGGGCACCAGCCCGGCCCCCCGCCCTGACCTGGATTCCCCGGGGAGGGGCGTGGCCGCCACCTCCGCCAATCGCCGCGCGGGGCGGCGCTGACGCGCGGGGCCGCCTCCATTTCGCGGCGCAGTGCCGGTGTTGCGCAGCAGTCGGAGTCGTCTGTCGCCTGGGGAGGACGCATTCGCCTGACCGCCGACTGTCTGCCGCACCGCACTGCGCCGCGCACCCACCCGGCTCGGCCTGTACCGAGACCCACAGCCCAGGTTCGTGAAAGCTCCGGGGGCTTCCTCGCAGAGCGCGGTGCCGGGGAAGCGCAGCGGGGCGTGTGCGGCGAGGGGCGCTCCCACTGTGTGCCCGGCCGGCCCGCGGGCGCCCGGTCGGCGTTGTCGCCGCTCCGTTCCGCTCGGTGCGCGCCGCGGCGGGGTCGGTGCCGCGGCCGGGTGCGGCACGGCCGCCATTTTGTGGCAGAGCGATGGCGTTTGCTTTTCTTCCTCGGCTCGGCCGGGGCGGGGCTAGCTGGGAGGGGCGGTAGCTGGGCGGGGCCGAACGCTGAGTGCCGCGCTCCCATTGGCGCGGGCTGAGGCGGTGTCCGCGCGCCGCCCTCCCATTGGCCCGTGGCGGGGGCGGGGCCGGGGGCGCNCGCGCCTGTCCCCGCAGCAGCACCGCGCACACACAGCCATGAGTGGCTGCCGCGTCTTCATCGGGAGGCTGAACCCGGCTGCCAGGGAGAAGGATGTGGAGAGGTTCTTTAAGGGGTACGGCCGCATCCGCGACATCGACTTGAAGAGGGGCTTCGGATTCGTGGTGAGTGCGCCCCCTCTCCCCGCGCCCATCAATGCACACTGCGTGACAAGCATCTGCTCGTTCATTGGAATGTAATTGTTTGTTTTTGTTGTGTTGGTTTTGTAGGAATTTGAGGATCCGAGGGATGCAGACGATGCTGTATATGAATTGGATGGAAAAGAGCTTTGCAGTGAGAGGTGAGGTATCCTATTCCATGGCTATGCAGGTTTGGGTATCTAAAATAAGAATCAATTTAAACTTAAATTATATTACCAGTAGTGTTCAAACTATTTTGTGTTTGTTTGGTTATTTTTTTTCTTTCCCTGAGAACTACAACTGCATATAAAAGAAGAAAAACATAAAAACGTGTGTTTTGTTATGTTTTTCCCTTCCCAGGGTTACAATTGAGCATGCCAGAGCACGCTCGAGGGGCAGAGGCAGAGGGAGGTACTCTGACCGGTTCAGTAGCCGCCGCCCACGCAGTGACAGGAGGTATGTGCAGCTTCAAACCAGAGCAGTTTAAAAAAAGAATGCTTTGGGCTCATCCCAAAGAGTGTGAGCTGGAATGAGCTATTAAAAGGTGTTATTTGTCTTTTAAGTTAGTTATTTGATGAGGCAGTAGGATAGTGAGGATTACAGAACTTCTTTGATGTGCCTGTCATCCTTATGCTCCCTCCCCTAGGTACTTAATGCCTGCCCTAGTTTGTTCGGGGCGTTAAGTAGCTCAGGTTGTAGTACTAATGATGATATGCTGATAGCAGCTTTTAGTACAGTCTTTGTTAATATTTAACATGGTTACACTTTATTTACTACTAGAAGTCTGAATTGTTTATTTCAAAACAGAAATGCCCCACCTCTAAGAACAGAAAATCGCCTCATAGTGGAAAATTTGTCATCCCGAGTCAGCTGGCAGGTTTGTTGAAACACGATTAACTATTTTGACTTCATTTAATGGGTATGTAATGTAATGTAATAATTTTGTAAAATAATTTATTAAATTAAAACCTAATTTATTAAAATGTTTATGTAATTAATATGATTTTTAGTAATGTAACTTAAATATTTTGAATGAAAGCTAGTTAATGTTAATTCATAATAATAATAAATTTATGTGTTTGAGGATATATATTTATTTTTTTTCTTGTTTTTAAAATCCATTTTAACCACATATTAAACCCTTTATTTGCCAGCCTATCTGTGTCGTTGGCCTTATGACGAGGAGTGCCTGTGGGTTATCCTAATCGTTCTGTCTTGGTCACTCTTGGTCGGGCCTGGTTGACTTTCCAGTCAGCTCCTACAATGTCACTTGGCCACCTCTAGATCTGTGTTTGCCGGTCTAGACGTAATCGATGCACTCCTTGAAGTGCCACATTGCAGCGGTCCCAGAGCGTTAACGAGATCTGATTCCTAAGTTGAGAGCTGTTCTTCCTGTAACGCTTCCGAATAACGAGGTCCTGGTCGAAAAGAGTTGAAAGATTGGAAATTAGGTGGTCGTTGGAATCCTGATCGCAGTAAAGTGGTCCTTGGTGACATCAAGCATAGAGAATGTCTGGATCCATCCATAGTCTCCTGATAGGGAGGGCAGTGCGATTAATGGCTTCCATCGACTGGGTAGTGTTCGGCAAGTGGGTGGCGAAGAGCCAGTCGGGCATATGTCATGACGGTATCTCCGGTCGCTTAATGCAGTTTGCTGCTTGGCTAGCCTAGGGAAATGTTAATAAAGGTAAAGTAAACTATATTTTTAATGACATATGGGGCACAAAATAATTGGTGTTATGTAAATGTAATTCTCTATTCGTATAAGACTTGTAATGTAAATGGAGACTGAAATAGTCCAAAAATATATGGGTAGTATTTCAAAGTCAATCCAGTATATATAAAAATGTGCTTTTTTTATTTCTTTTTCTCTCTCTCTTTCTTTCTCTTTGTTATTTAATCTCTGAAATCACTGTAGACTAATACTTACCTTTATGTTAAGACACTTTATTAGCATTTTGCTTAAAGCAATATGCTTTTCTCATTTATTTCGTGCCCTGATACAGATCATGATACAGATAATGCAATTTTGATAGAATACAAGTATGGCAGTTGCCATGTTTGTGATTAATCTAACAACTTCTCTTCCAGTAGTCATAAGTTTCTTTTGTTTGCTTTGAATTATTTTTGTATAGATAAGTGTTAATTTCACTTCTTTGCATAACATAAGTGGTCTTGTGTTAGGATCTCAAAGACTTCATGAGACAAGCCGGGGAAGTAACCTTTGCAGATGCACACAGACCTAAGTTAAATGAAGGGTAAGCCTATCAAGTGATCTCTTGAAAGCTGTAGAGTAACCTGTATATATAATATTTTGGGAGGGAAGCTGGCTACTTTCCATGTCAGCAGCTGTTCATGGCTTAATTTAGCTACCCTTTGAAAATGCATGCGGGAAATGTTTGGGGAGGGGAATCTTTCATGCTTCAGTGATGACAAGGGATAATTACCCTGAGCAGTGTAGGTTTTGGGGTTTTGTTTGTTTGGTCTCGGGGTTGGTTTGAGTTTTTTCCTAGTGTAAATTTCGCTTGTATTGGTAGCTACAACTTGTAATAATTTTATGTTTGGGGATTTTTTTTTTTTTTCCCGTAGGGTGGTTGAATTTGCCTCTTACAGTGATTTAAAGAATGCTATTGAAAAGCTTTCTGGTAAAGAAATTAACGGAAGGAAAATCAAACTAATTGAAGGCAGCAAAAGGCACAGGTACGGATTTCTACTCTGTTACATAATGCTTAAGCGTTCACTGAGAAACTTAGAAGTCGGGGACCAGGCAGCCGAGCTGGAGAGCAGTGGATTGCCTGGTCACGGCCAAGGCCCGTGAGGTTGCGTAGCTGACACTGGTGCTCTCTGTGCCCTCCTCAGTAGGTCCAGGAGCAGGTCGCGGTCGCGCAGCAGGAGCTCCTCTGGGTCTCGCAGCCGCTCTCGTTCCCGCAGCCGCAAGTCCTACAGCAGGTCACGGAGCAGGAGCCATAGCAAGTCTCGGTCAGTTAGTAGATCTCCACTGCCAAACAAGAGCCAGAAACGTGGTTCTTCCAGCAGATCCAAATCTCCGTCATCTGTGGATCGGCAGAGGTCTAGATCGAGGTCCAGATCTGTTGACAGTGGCAACTGAACTATAAATAACTTGCCCTGGGGGCCCTTTTTTAAACCATACTTGCTAAAACTTGTGGTAAGTATGTGACTTCCTGTGGGGAAGGGTTTGGATGGGGAGTGGGGAGGGAAGGGGGAACTTTGTAGATGTGGACCATGGTGGGAAGGGTTATTGACTAATTGTATTAAATGTTTTTTGATAACCCTTTTCTTGCTCACATTTTTTGTGAATGTCTGAAGTGTATAGTTTGTGTATATTGGCAGAGCTCTTTATAACTAAAGCAGACAAATTTTTTTGTACTCTAAAGTCATCTGGACACTTAATTCTCAGTATATTCAACTGTGAATAGCTACTCAAAAACACTAGTTTAATATCTTAGACTAATAGCTTTAGGCATCTAAGAGCTCTATATGTGCTGTACATAAAGCTTTATTTCAGAGGGTATTTTTTTGTGCTTTTGAGACATTGTTTCAGCTATAGGTCAGCAGATTAAGTGCTGGTCGGTACTGGTAATAAAACTTTATTTTAAAATATTTTCATTTAATATGACTTGCACTACACTAAGAAAATGCCCATTTCACTGCCCTGTGGTAATAATACTCTATAAAGCACTCTTATTTCTTGATACCTAAGAATGAAATAGCTCAAATAAAGTATAAAGAAACATTCCTGCTTCTAGTTTGTTTCTTAGTGTTAATAAAGTGCTTGTGACTGTGTTAAAACGTTTCTTGAGGATGGAGCTACAGAAAAGTGATAACTCTTTTGGGCAGGGTGGAGAAGTAGCGTCCTTTTAAATACATCGTGTGGTGTCCTTGGATGTTTCTGTGTTCTGAAATAAGAACATTGATAATCAGGCTGTCATAGTTCATAGCAAAAAGTGGAGTGGATGAGTCATTTAGCTTTTAATCACTTGGGATAATAAGTGTGGAATGTTAAAGACGTAGTCAGCATACTTCATCAGTGTGTTTGTGCACATGCGTAGAGAACATTGAGGTCCAGATAAACCATTTTTGTAGGCCTTTAGCCCTCGTTCTGGGGGAAGGGATTTTTCAGTTGGGTGGGAGTACTGCAGCAGGGGTACTCAGGTTCTGTGTTTCAGTGTTTGTGCCTTCCAGCAGCAGCAGTCCTCTGCAATCCCTGTATTTCTCAAGCCCTCACCCACAAGAGAAGTGTAGAATTTAATTCTAAAAATAATGTGGTTTTTTATCAAGTGCTTTAAAAAGCTATTCTAGTAATCTGTTGAATCCTTTTAAAAGGTATTCATAGCCTAGGCTAGAATTTGGGTAGATTGTAGGAGGCGCAAGGTGGTTCCTCTCAGAGCGAGGTCTGGCTTTGTGGGAGGTCAGGCATTTGGCCTCTGTAGCCCTGCTGCCCTCTCTCCCTGCTTCTGCAGAGTTCTTGGGTGCCAAGCTAAGGAGGGAGGAGGAGCTCTTTGCTGTGTGGGTCTGTCTGTTGAGGTGGCAGTGTATCGGCCTGCCAGGTGCTCCCAAGAGTAGACATTGAGAAGGGGGTAGGATCCACAGTTAAGTGGATCATTACCAGTCAGCTTTGGGGAATAGGAGGCTTCATTCTCAGAGCCTTAGTGGTGCAGATGCTGGATGACCCCAAAAGGGTGTGGAACAAGAAGGCTTTAACTTCCAGGGGTAAAGGCAGCATTCACACTCACCAGGGTGGAAGGTCAGGTGTGTTGAGATCTCAAGTCGGTTGATCCTATTTATTTGGATGATGATGGGCATCTGTGTCCAAATGGAACTTGTCTTCAACTGGAACCCAGGTAGCTGAAGGCATTTGATGTGATGAAAGGGGTCATAGACTTTTCTCTCTCAGGCTAAATGTGAAGTATTACCTGCTCTATAAATAGTTACTCTGAATTCTGTTTCTAGACAGCACCACTTACTTGCCTTGCAAGCAGCATGAGTAGGTGTCTGCATTTTCCCAGGGGAGCTGGCTGTTGTAATGATGATCTTCCTGTTAAAAACAAACTCCCAGGCTTTGCAGTATGGAGGCTTATGTTGATTTCTGGTCAGAAATTACTGTGTGTTTATTAAGCATAGGTTCTTGATAACGAACCTGTTTATTCTTAGTTAAGATGAACTGCAATAGTTTGGACATTGGAGAGGTTGATGCCAATCTTTCTTGGTACTGTGTGTGTAGTGTGACCGTACCTAGGTGATGTCTGGAACAGGTGTGGTGTTGGGTTCACTGACTGCTACAGAAGAAGGCACATTCAAGGGTCATCTGGTTTTGGAGGTACAGCTTGCTGGGCCCGAACTCAACGTACAAAAGCAGTTCATGTAGCCGTGGTCATGGTTTGTGTGGCCGCTGCTGTGTGAGATCAGTGGTACCACATGGTACCCATTGGAAGATGGGAGCAACCAACGGCCCATGGGCTGCTTGGCTGTACATTGGGTCTCGCTGGCTTCTTCACAGAGAAACTTTCACAGCTCATTCGGGGTCTGTTAGAGAAATTACATTAATCTGCAGTGATACCAGGATCTGCTTCCATCGTGTGCCAGCAGGACAGTTACAGGTAAGTGAAATGAAGAATGGGGACTGATGTCAGCAGTGATTTTCTTACAGGCAAAACTGGGACGGTCACTTGGCACCATGTTCTTCCGCTGTCCCAAAGAGTTGTCACAGTGACTTTGAAGTCACTGAAAGTCTCCTTTCTGGGCTGACAGAGCGAGGCTTAGTCTGGAGCAAGGTCTTTGGGGAATAACTGTGGGTGCAGATGGCTCTGTGGCTGGTATGTAAAGAGCACATGGATAAGTCTTTGACACAATGGCTGGAGACCTATGAGCTGGCTGCAGAAGGTGGAGCTTGGAGAGTTCAGAGAGTAGCTGCTGCAGAATCCATATATTGTTTTCTTGGTTTTCCACTGTTTCTGCAATGTCTTGACACTGATTTGATTCCTTGAGCACTAGTTGTGTCCACACCTGCGCAGATCACTTTTGCTGCATCTGAAGAAAGAAAAATGTGAGACTAGGCAGTTCTGAAACCAGGCTAGGGAAAGGTTGTGACAGCTACAACTGAGATTACTGGGTGATTTAAAACAAGAGGAAGGAACTGGGAGTCCTGCCAGAAGACCGAAGCCATTTTGTTTCCAGTCATTTTTAACTTGGAGGCTGGAAAACAACCCTTTTGTTATAGTAGTCTTGCCAGCACCTGCATGGCTGTTGCCAGTATCAACTGCTTTGCACTGAACACACACCCGAGGATCCAAAGGAGCGTGGATTTCCCCCCATTAAGTTACCCTTCAGCATAGCTGTAAGATGTGGTAAAGTTATCCTGAAGCAACTCTGTAGCAGCTGCTCTGCTCCATCTCTGAAGGCACTGGAGAAAGCTGGAGTGGCAGCATCAGAGGGGTAACGGGTGGAGGATCTCATTCAGCAGTGCATCCTTCAGCCATCTGTGCAGTTAGTCAGCTGAGCTTTGGCATTATGGACGTGATGGAGTTGGAGAAGTCTACTTCACATCTATACCAATATTGTATGTATTTTAAAATTAAGTTTCAGTCTCTTTATGTACTTCTCTAGCAAAAGATCCAAAGTACTCTGGCTGCAGTACTTGGCAGTTCTGTCTTTTCCCTCACCCCACTCCAAAAGCGATGCCCGTTCAGAGAGTCACTTAACAGCTTGAAGCAAAGCTGGGATTTGTTGCATTAAAGAATATGTAATGTTTTTGTGTGGTTTTAGTCACACACAAACACCCCTGTTCTTTGCATGTGCTCAGTGCAAGTCATGACTTTCACAGCGTCTCCACTGTAACTTAAAGCACTGGACTGTGAAAACCTGAGCCCTGATAGTTTTGATAGTATGTAGCTGTATGAAACATACTGCTGGTGCAAGAAGTCCACGAAATTTCTAAGGTCTTCAGTTACCTCTGAATTTTTGACTCTGATTTGAATTTAATGTGTTGGGTGTGTAATCCCAAGTTAAAGAGCTACTCGATTCTGACTTCATCATAAAGCAGCGATTCATCGGTAGTTATACTGGAAGCATGTATGGCTTAGCTTGGAAAGTATAAGAAATAAAGGAGCAAAGCTGTACTTGCCATTGGCTTTCTTTATTCTGTCATGGATCTGAAAGACCAGGATGAGCAGAAATCCCTCTCCAAGCTGGAACAGCAAGTAGAGTAGTGGAAAGAAGTACAGGGGGCCAATGATCTCTGGGGTGAAGGCAACCTTGAGGATAGCTGAGCAAAGCTGTACATTCTGGCAGCCAGTTTCCATGCACATTGTCTGCCTGCACCTGAAGGAGAAAAAAATTGATTACAGATTGAAATAGCTTTCAAACAACTGAAAAAGAACCCTGCCCACCTTGCTGGTGCATTTGCCTGTGGCTAAAAACTGCTCTGTCAGGAACAATACTGCAATCCCTAGAAGGTTTTGCCTCGGGCTCCCCTTGCAATGGGCAGAGACAGATCATGTCACAAATGTGAACTTCGTTCATAATGGTATCGGAGGCCTTATATCCTGTTCTGGACTCTGGATCTTCCTGCAGGGAAGGAATCTCCTTCTGAGGTCGTTAGAGTCCAACCTACAAAGGTATAAAATAGGACTAGGAGGATTCCTACCTGGTTTAGGTAGGATGAGGAAAAGAAGAAGGAGCAGGTTTTATATACCAGGTTTTCTTTCTAAATTCCTGGGGCTGCAGCTGAATGCACTGATTGGTTTGGAGTAGCAATCAGCTGGGGAATAATTGTGTCACTTGGGGTTTGAGCTCTGTTGGTATTTCTCAGTTCTTTGGATTTTGGGTTTTTTGGGTTTAGGGGTTTTTTTTTGTGCTAATAATTCTCTTCTCCAGCTTCATTACTGAGAGCAGAGGTTGGTAATGTGTTTATCAGGTCACTAGTGACCTTAAGCCAAAACCATCCATCTACTTGTTCAGTGAACCTTCCATGGTGATCAGGTGCCTGTGTCAAAAAAACCTGCTTAGCTATTCCTCCCCTCTCAGATAAGCCAAGCAGAGGTTAAAGTCATTTCTCTTCCCACTCAAGGTATGGAAGTCACTGGCTTGGGACCAGCTTTTACTGTGTCTGGTTGTGTTCCTAGGTGCTATTTTGGGTGACTGGGGTCAGTGTTCTACAGAAGTATATCCCTAAAATCTGTGTTTTCACCATTGCTCTGCAAAGCAGAGCTGCCATATCTCTGTTCCTGATGAGAGAGAGAGGGGAGGGAGGTGTGGAAGAACATACCGGTCATCGAGCTTGAAGGCTGCAGAGACAGCATAGCCCACCAGGAATCCAGTGAGAAGCATTAAGGCAGAAGATCCCAGGAGGGATGGTGAGAAGATGACCATGATACAGCTTCCCATATTGGCCACAGACAGAACAATTATAGCAGCAGATGACACTAGAAGCATAACCATCCCTGCCTAAAATAAAAAGTGATTGAGATGTGCACAAGAGAGAAATCCCCAGCAAAATTTGCCTCAGCTGTTAGAAGCAGCTGTACCCAGTTCCCCGTCCATCACGTGTGAAGTACACAGAGGGCCTAAGTGCCTTTTATGGACATAAACGTTACCAGTAATCAACAGACACCATCCTGGGCTATTACCGAGAGAGACCTTAAATAACCAAGTATCTTTCTGGTCTAGATGCAAAATGACTGGTCTTGCTGCACAAGCTGCTTATTTCTCAGGCATTGCTACGTGTCTCTGTCTGGGTCCCTTTGTGGCTCTAGTCCATCCCAAGCAGGTGTGAAGGAAACCACTTTACTCACAGGGAGAGCCTCGTGGAGTTCTTGAGTTAGACAATGGTGCATGTGGTTGTCTGGATTTCTGTTTTGCTGTTTAAATGCCTGATGTATAAAGGAGGCAGGGGCATGATTCCAGGCATGAGTGGACACTTGGTGATCTAGTGGCTTCTGTTGGATAGCTATCTCAATGACTCAAGCAGCAACGTCGTGATTTGGTTTTTGCCTAGTGCTAGACCTCTGAGAACAGTGGGGTGGGTTTCATTTGTTCTCGGATGGTTATTGTTTGTTTGGTTTTTATCTGGGTTCTGCTTTGGTCACAGCAGTAGTTGGGGGCAGTGCCTATGAGGTTCATTAGTGCAGATACAGCAAAAAACCCCTGAAGTTAAAACTGAAGCCAAGGAGAGCAGTGTAGGAAGTTGGCTACAAAATGTCTGCCTGGAAAAGATGGAGGACTTCTCCTTGGGCAAGTATTTTCACCACTGAAGTGGTGAAGTGGGTGTCTTGAGCTCTATCCTCAACCCTGTCATTGATTTGTGGCATGTCTTAAAGAAGTTATTATGTCTGTGATTCTATTTTTGAAAACTTCCTCAAGGCCCTTGACTGAAAGGCAACTATCACAGGATAGTTCTTACCGTGGTGATAAAGCCAGTGTACTGTGGTTTCTTCTCGTTCAAGATGATGCCAATGGCACAGGGGATTAGCATCAGCACCAGGGAGGTGATTATTCCTTTGTAAGGTACCTTGTCCTCTAAATTACCCTCATAGAGTCCTCCCGAGTAAAGGTACAGAAGCAGTGGCATTAATCCAATTGCCAGGACCATTGAGCATGCAGTCATTACAATGCTGAGATGAAGAAAGGACCCCTCAGTAGAAGAACAACACTTTTTAAAAACGGCATATGCTAACCTGATTACTTTCCTGGACAGATGATTTTAATATACAACTTGACCTTTCTTTTTCCCAGCTTGTCACTGAGATCTCCCCAAGATCACTAACAGGTTGTAGAAGGATGTGATATGAATGGAGAAGTGAGAAGATGACTCAAATTTCATACAAGCTGAGAAAGGACCCTTGTCATGGGTACAGCTCACATTTCAGAAATTCACAACTGAGAGAAAAAGCAGTACTTTGTATTTTCATGCTGGATCTTGTTTTATCACTAGGGTTTGTTGGAGAGTTATGTTCTGCTAGTTCAACATTTCTCCCTGGTGCAGCCTCTTCAGGCAGCATGCCCAGTTTACACAGAACTGCACAAATAGATACAGCATATATATATGCTCTATGTACTGCTATATGGAGCTGAAAAATTGTTCCTGCACCCATGTCATCAAGAGCAGCACACCAATGCTTCAGAGAAAGGTACAAAGTCCCATCGTAAACAGGGACAAATTAACTTATTGAGCAATATAGGTGCTTTTAAAATGTTTTGGACTTAGTATTTCAGTCTTTGTCCAGCTTCTTGGGGCCTCCTAATGTTGATGAAATTAGTTTCTGAACCAGTCATATGACTAGATTGGCCTGGACAATGAACAGGTACGTAGCTTTTCTTACCTGAGGTTCATGTCCCCTCTCAGTGCCAGGCTAAAGATGTTGGAGAGGTTTCCCCCTGGGCAGCAGCTGCAGATGAGGATGGCCAGGGATTCTGGGGTGCCCAGCTGGAAGAGCTTGCCCAATATGAATGCTGTCAAGGGCATGATGCTGTACTGAGCCATTATGGCTACTGCCACACCTTTAGGTCTCCTGAGGTGAGTTGTGGTCTCAGCTATCTCCTTTGTGCATCCCAGAGACACCATGATGATGAGGAGGACCACGATAAGGATTATGTTCAGGGCTGTGTCTGTAGCCTGCTGTCCAAGTGCAAAGGGTGGTGCCACACTGCTCAGGGATGTGCAGCTCTGCGTGCAACCTGGGCTCCAGAGTTCTGGGCTATCAAAAGCTCCCTTGTTCATCTTGCTGAGGGGCCAGGAGGTCCCTACTTCTGTAAGTGGCTGGGAAGGTGAGGGAAGGATTGATTCAAAAGTCCAAATAACATTAAATTAATCCAAACAAAACATGAGCTCTCTTTCAGGACACCACTCTTACCCTTCAGCAGCTGTTGAAACAGAAATCTGCATTTAGAGCAATCAGCTGTGAACCCCATTCACTTTGGAAATATCCTGTGCAGTTTGCATAGCTTCTGCTCTGGTCCTCCACCTCCTCCAGCATCCACCCTCACAATGAGACAGCTGATGACAGCAAGAGGGAGACAGTTCAAGGTGGGTAGAGAAGACAGGTAAAGACAGGCACTTCATACAAAGGAAAATGAACCAGAGCTCCTCTCATCCGCAAGATACTGCTGAGGCCAATGCTTGAAAACATGATGCATCCAGGGTACTTTGTTTTTAATGAGATTATAAAATACTTATTCTTCTGGACATAAATAAATCTTTTGATAGCAAGGTCTAGGAAGAAATTACTCTGTGGATGAGTAATTTCTCTAGTAAACTCTTAGGGGCCTTCATGTCTCTTTTCCTGAAGTGTTAAGTCTGACACTGTCTAGAAATTTTTTGGTTGCATATAGGAATGAATTCTCTGAGCCTTAACAACACTGAAAATATTATTCCCTCCTTGGCACAGAGGGAAGGTTCTGCATGGCAGGAACCTCAACTGACCTCTGCAGTGCAAGGCTGGGCTTGTTGGGCATCCAGGTCATTCAGGACCTGGGGTGTTCTGCACTGTGATCCAGCCAGGGCTGCAGACATCACACAAACTCTCCAAGCAAGGCCAAACAGGCAGCTGTCCCCCACCCCAGACACCCTGCCGTGTGCTTTCAGTACAAGGCTGCACGGTGGGACCCACTCAGGGCTCTGGTGTGCAGGGAAGCAAGGCCTGGGCAGCTGCTGCTGGGGCGGGAAGAGGGACTGGAAAGGTGGTTGATCCTCCAGCTTCTGCAAGGGTAACTGCTGCTCATCCTGTCACTACTCCCTGTCCCTGGCTGTAACAGGGGATGTGCTTCCCTACACCTGCCATGCTGGGGAATGTCACGTTGCCTGCCTTGCCCTCAGGTGCCATGCTTCCCGATCCCTCTGCAGGTTTTGCCGTCATTTAAGGCATTTATTGCCTTCAGATCAACCTGAGCCATCCCCTAGGTCAAGGGAGGGACTCTAGAAATAGACAGAGCTGAGCACATTAAACTAGAGCAAAATGGATGCTGTTACCTTAGCGCCAGTGGGTGCAGCTGTGGGAAGCTTTGGCAGATCACCTGCTGCCTGTCCTTCCCTGGCTGAGCCTGGTGAGCAATAGTACTCTTCAGTCCTTCTGCTTCAAGAAAATCATCCTGGTAAAATCCTGTCCTCTGCTTGCAGGATATAAAGCCCGGGTCTAAAAGAGCCTCACAGATAGGGAAGTTGTTGTTCTATGATAGTTGTACTAACAGGACTGGGAAAGGGGTTTTAACCAGGGGGATTTGCTGCACTATGGCTGAGCTCTAATTCCTTTGCTGAAGGGCATTATGATGCTGCAGTAGCATGTCCATTGCTTCTATTCATCTGGGAGCTCAGCAGGCTCAGCTTCTGCAGCCCTATTGCTCTGGAAACACTGCTGGAGGCAGGCAGGAATGTCAGAGCTGTTCTCCGTGTTCCTCCCCACTTGCTCTTTCTTTGGTTGGGAACTTTGTTCTCCAGGCTGGCAGCCAGGCCAGAAAAGCACCAACAACAGCTCAGGGGGCCAGCACAGGCATCCCTCATTGGGGGGGAAAGGAGCAGTGCCTGCGGCTCCCAGTGGCTGTGCACATCCATGCTCATGGCTTCTCCTACACCTTTGTGAGCACCACACTGCCATTCCTGGGGACAAGGGTCCCTTCAGCAAGTCACAGGTGGTGCCTTGAGCCCCCTGTGTCACTGTGGGGGCAGAGTAGTGCCTGGGCTCATTGCTGGGCCCTGGCTGAGCAAGTGGGGCGAGGTGGCCTGCAGCACTGTGTGCATTTCCATTTTCTGTGGGCATCTGCGAGACTACCAGGCACAAGCAAGGGCTGCCTGAGTAGCACATGGGCAAGATCCATAAGAATTAAGAGAAAGTGCAGGAGCAAAGCCCACAGCAATTCCTTATCTCTTTTTATCCCTCTCTTCAGGATTTTTTTCCCCTGTGAATCCCCAGCCTTCCTAAAGAAATGCTTGTTTTTCACTGTGTTTGCCTTTTAGCTGTGTGCTGAATTTTTTAAGAAATGCAAAAAAAGTCAAGACAAGCAATTAAGTGGTTATAAATTGTCACTGCCTTGGCAGCACCCACTCTTCCCCTAAACTCAGTGTAGCTCAGGTTTTTTAAATGACAGTGTTCTAACATTCTCATCCTTTGTCTTTGCAGGGCTGTAGAAGAATGTTTCAATGACTCTAGTAATTAAAAAAATGCCTGCTAGTTGTTCATTGTTCAAGCATTCCTGCTGGTTCCCTGTAGTTAATGGAGGAAACACCACAGGAGCCAAGGAAGAGACTGGTTGAGGAAAGCAGAATAAATTACCGTCATTATTTCACCCTGGTGAAATTTCACCCTATGCTTGGACATCCGGTTATTTGACATGGGCACCAGAGCTGGGAGTTTGCATTCAAGAGCCAAAGAGCTGCATCTCAGCTGTAAAGCTGCTGCTCCCTGTGGTGGGACCTGGGAGAAGGGACGGCTGAAGGGGTGGCTGGAGGAAGGAGCGTGCTCCCATTCCGGAGGGCAGCGGGTCCGGGTGTTCCATGGGCATGCTGCTGCCCCGGTGCCCAAGTCATCTGCCTTGGTTCAGAGGATGCTTTTGCCTTGCAGAAGCCGTCTCTCTAATCCCTGGGCAAAGCGTGCCTTTTCCCTCCTTCCTTCGGCCACTTCCTGGAAGGGCTCAGTTCCTAAAAGGTAAACTTCCAGCTGCTCCTGCAGTGTTGTCCGCCTTTCCGCTGCGAGCGGGGGGTCCCGCACAGCCCGGCCCCGGCGCGGGGCTCCCCGGAGCCGCGGCGGGTCCCGCCCGGCTGCTGCCGCCGGAGGGCAGTGGTGGCACGCCCGGAGCCTCGCTGCTCCCGAGGAGAGCGCGCCGCCCAAAACACACCGCAGACTGCTTTAGACCGCCTTTACCAAGCAAGATGTTCCCAAGTTCAGAGGTACGGTGTAGTGCAGCAGGCATCAAGGGATGCTTAACAAGCCGGAGGTATTGAAGGAAGTATTTTAAAAAAGAATAAGAAAATGTATACAACTTTGCAGACTTCCTGTTGGAGCTCAAAATGAGCCGTGTGGTGGATTTTCTTTCTTTTCTTTTTTCTTNTTTTTTTTTTTGGAAGGAGTTAGTGCTTCATGCTTTCATAATGCAGCTTCATAAATTCATCTGATAAATACAAAATGGCTTATGTGCCCCTTTCAGTGATGGGGAGCTGAAGTCCAATTTCTTAGTTTGCAGCTGGGAGGATCATCCTATCTTCCGTGTTTTTACAGAATTTAACATAACCTGCACTCTATCCAGTGGTTGCCCAAAGGCCCTGTTTCAGCAGATGTGCCCGACAGGAACAGTGGTGCTTGATTATGTCAGATTTCACACTGTTAGCCCACAATACAAGACATGACTTTGACCTCTGGTGCCCACATTTTGCTCAGGTAAGGTTTGTTAAAACAGTGAGAACTGTACAGTTATGTGCTTGGCTAATCAATTTGCTCATTTCTGTGTGATTGTGAGGCAATTTGGCCACCACAGCCCTGCCCACATGTGGGCATTGTGCTGGAGTGGGGATGGAACAAGGAGAGCTTCTGCAGAGACAATAATGATTTGTTATGACTTGTTCCAGCTGTGGCTGAGGGCTTCGTCCCAGCTGGAGACCCAGGGTGGACTCGGCAATGTCAGCCAGAGCATGCTCCACTTGATCAGCAGTGAAAAAGAAGCTTGCTCTGACGCCTCTTCTCTGTTAGGGAGGTTATTTTAAATTTGAGTTTGCTGGGCAGTAGGCATTGTTTATACCTTGAGCAGTGTAGGAAGCTCTGTAGAAAGAAATGCTGCTTCTGAGAGCGTGAGGTGCTTCAGACATGTAGACCAGCATTTCTATGGTATCAGTACACTGAATCTTCCTCTGAATTTCTAGAACGAGGATTTCCACCAGCACTGGGAAATACCTGAGGGTCTGGGTGGGTGAGAAGGGTCCTAACCCATCCTTCCAGTGGTGTTACTACCCTAAGGGATTTTAAGTTACTCCAGACAGAGAGCTCTGGAGAAGGGTGATGTTTATGGTAGGCAAGCCCAGGTTGCCATGGATTTCTGGCTGCTGTGATAGATTCTCTGTTTCCCTAAGGAATCTGTAGCAGTGGGCAACGTGATGATGCATGGGAAGGACTCTGTTTTCCCTTGGTGGGAAGCAAGCTGCAGATCTGGGGCAGAAACCCCCTGCTGATGGGCTGAGGGGAGCACTGGTGGCCCCCCGTGTTCCCAGATACAGAGGGTGTTTCTGTTTTTCCTACCTCTGCCTGCAGGAAGGGTGTCAGTGTGGTACTGAAGCAGGTTTACCTCAAGAGCAGATTTTTTGTGAAAAACTCCACAGAAGGAAGTGTTTCCATGTCTGTGATGCTTATTTTTCTCTGTAGGAAGAGATATTTTTATTGCCCAATGCAGTTAGTTATTAACTAGGTAATTAGTGGGTCTAGTTATTCTTGACTGTTTCAATTTTTTAGGGACCAGATGTCAAAGACAGCTTCAGAAAAATTTGACAGCTGAAGTTTTCTTGCACCTTTTGGCAAAATGCTGTCAGCAGGACATTCCCTAAATCTGTCTCCAATCTGTGTAGCCTTGACTATTGCTCTTAGCTTCGCAGGAGAAATGAACCTTGTCTACTGTTCTTTTGACCTTTGCCGGGTGATAACTATACAGAAAATGCTGTGTTCTCTCTGGGTCAACTGAGAAGCCTCTTTGGCACGAGCTTGTGAGAGCTGCTCTGGGCAGCAGAAGGTTGCCAGCTGCTTGCCTAACTTCCAGTTTGTGGATGCTGTACACCTACAACGGGCAATCACACTTTGAGCTGAGGCGAGTGTGTTCTTTTGTATCAAAGCTTACATTTCAAATTATTTCATTTGGTAGCTTGTGCTCAAGGCTTAAAATCATAGCTTTAAACTGCTCAATTAGTGACATGAACTAGTCCTCTGTCCTACATAATGAATATGAAGATTTAATACAGGAGATGGTTAGGAAAGTGGAAATTAAGAAATAAGGTGTTCAGGAATAGCCAAGGATTAATGAAAAGAGTCCAAGACCCTTATGCAAGCCCCTGGGGAGAACCAGGAAGTCTATGACAAGGTAGACTCATCACCCATTTTTCCCCCTCCTGCTACTCCCCAAGTTCCCCTGTGAAGAGCAGCCAAATTAACTTTATAAGTGAGAGAAATTTCCATGTTAAGGAGAATGCATGGAAACTACCACCAGAGTTACTCTTAGAAATGAGTGCCCAGGTGGCTGTGTGGGAGACCTCTAAAATCATGAGGAGGAAAAGTCTCTTTTTTTGGAAAACAGAAAGAAGAAACAATTTAAGTAATGCAGTCCAAAACAGAACTATGTTTAAAAGCATACCTGACCTTGTAAGGCCAAGCTGACCCTTTGGAGTTACAGGGCTAATAAGGAGGAAAATGGTGCTGCTACGGTGGAGCCCGTGGCTTTGCTCGGTTCTTGCCTGCCCCTTCAGGCATCCTGGCGTCACTGACTGCCGTGCCTGGAAGTGACCTTGTCTCTCTTCTCTCCTGCACCTGTGGTTACTCATGGACTTTGCAGGGATGCCGAAGACCATGCATATTAGGAGCTCAGACTTCTCTCTGTCTCTCCCAAAGGTGTTAGGATGTTCAAGAAGAGGACATGTCAGTTTGCTTAGCAGCAAAGGACCCCTTGAGAGGTAGAAATGGCTGTAGCAGCCACACTGCGCATTTTCGTGAAGCTCAGGAATGAAACGCCATTGACAGGATGGTTGGAGTCACTCTAGATCTGGCTCCCTGCTATGTTGCCCTCATCTGTGTGGGGAAAGCAATGGGGAAAGCTTCTGAAGCGATTTGACATTAGTAAGAGATAAGCACAGCACATTATTGGTAGATAAGGGTTTTCTTCTAAGCCTTCTTCTGTTTGCAGCATGCACAGAAAGGCTGATGTGAAAGCCTGGCTCCCGTAGGACACTCACTGGGGCGTCCTGAGTGTTCCAGCCCAAGGGAGCAGCCCAAGTGGGTATGGAGAACAGCAGGGATTCATAAGGCAGCACCACAGCTGAGGTAGGGCATCTGAAACCACATCCCAAGGGATGTTTGAAGCCTGGGTAGTCCTGGACTGTCGGCCAAGCTCTTGTGATCCACAATCCATCAGTGGAGAAATCCTAAATAAGTATCCATGCCTTCATCAGCACTTGGATATGGTGACCTGTTTGTTTACAGCGTGGCTCTGTGAGTGCTCAGTGCTGTGGCTCTACCACTGTTTTTTAGTTTGGATTTGTGGACTCCCTTAACTTTGTTCCCTTTTTCTTCAACTTGTACTTGTTTTGACTGGACCTTGATTCGGTGTGAAGAGGTAGGATGTGCAGAGTTTATGGTGTTCACTTACAGGGGAAGAGAGCTGGACCTATTTCCTTGCTTAGCATCCTGCTGTCGGACACAGGCAAGCCAATTTCTGCCTCTCTTCCACCATCCTGGCTAAAGCCCTGTTACCTCCTGCCTGGACTGACCTATTGGTCTTTCTGCATGGTGCAGATGTGCCACAAAAATTCCAAGAAGACTGTTGGAAAACCTTTGTTTATTTGCGTACTTTACCCATCTGCCATCTTTGGCAGCTCCTTAGGCCCACGTGGGCTGAGGTCTGTCTAGAACAGCAGCCTCTGGGTGGCTGGATCCCAGTTTGGGTGCCAAACATATTCCTGGTCCTCATGAATATTTTGCTGAGTTTCTGGGCTGGTGGAAATCTTGTGTGTTAGGCACTGCTGTGTTTTTGGTATTCCTGTGGTCAGCCCCTGTGCTTGGGGCTTGTCCAGGCACCCAGGCAAAGGCAAGCCAAACCCAGCAGAGCAGTGCTTTTGTCTCACTTTGATTAATTAGAGTAGGACACAATTATTAGCAGCATGTTTTTGTTTCCATTTGTTCATTCTGACAGCAACCAAAGGAAGCCATTATCTCTACAAGAGGATGTTTCAGCAAGCATTATGGTAAATAAAGCTAACAGGATCAGTGCAAAGGAGAGGATCACATTCTCTTAAGGACAGCAATCGATAATCAGGCTGTTACATGCCAAATCCCTTCAGGAGGCACGATAGCGAGTTCACACTCAGATCAGCCTTTAATCTTGGAGGATCACTGACCTCTTTACTGGCTGATACATTTCCCACAGTCTACCTGCCCTGTAACACAAGTCTCCCTGTAAGACCTGTAGCAGATCTTTCAGCGCCTTTGGACACAAAGAAAATAATTTGATGGCACCCACCTGCCTCTTTTGGCCAAGACATTTCTGTGTGCATCAGGTTAAAGATGGGAGGCCAGGTGTGGGCTTGACACTGGATAATGTTTCACAATCTTTCCTGCTCCATGAGCAGCAGCAACGCTGAGCACACCATAGGGTCCTAGAAACTGTGTGCTCCTGTGGCCCCTAAGCCAGGAACAGCAGCCTCAGTTTTAACTTTCCTGCAGCGCTTGGCTGCAAGCAACATTATTATTGGAAGAAAAATGACACTGAAGACCTGTTCTTCATGCTGACAAATAAAATACTTAAGCAATGTGATGCTGGTTAAAAAATCTTCGCAAAATTTTTTTGCGCAACCGTGGAGAAAAACAACGAGACGCATACTGCAGGGTGATCATTCTTGAGATCTCCAGTGTTTCCTATACTCCTCATTTTAGTGTAAGTCTTTTGATCTTTGCTGTTTGGCCCAAAGCTGTGGGCATTAGGTGAGCTACTCAATTTTATTTTATAAAAAAAAAGAAGTTTGTAGCCCTCAGGGATTTGCAGAAAAGTTTGAAAATGTGATCATAAACTTCAGTGTGCAAGTAGGAAAAGCTCAAATGTTCATAATTTTCTTTAAAAAACAGAACAAAATGCCTTGCAATTTTAAAGCCGTGATTCTTTGGAGCCTGATGCAAAATTTTTGAGTATGTGGGGTTGGCAGTGCTGGAAAGGATGCTTTTCTCTGCCCAGATCATATTTTTCTGCTGGGAATTTTCATTACCAGCTTTAACTGTTTCTGTACCTTCTTCTTGGCTGGCCTCTCCTGCAGCTGAGGAGCCTCTCCCATGTCTGGGGGCTTGGAAAGGCAGCCAGAGGTGGTGGCAGTGGCCAGGATCGCCCCAGTGGCAGATCCAGTGCCCTGCCTGGTTGTATCTGGCCACGTCCTTCAGACCTGATGGGCAGCAAAGCCTCTGCAAAGTCCTGCAGCCCACTGTACTGGTGGGGAACGTCCAGGGACCTCACCAGGGGCAGCAGCACCCCTTGTCCCCACTCAGTTGCAGCCAGGGTACGGGAACAGCTTGGCTTGGAGGATTGTCTCCCACCTGCAAAAGGTTGCTGTAGGGGTGTGATCTTCCCTGAGGGCTCATGAAGGGCAGGGCTTCTTTCCTCCAGGGGCTTGTTTGCATGGCTGGTGACTCCTGGGAGCGGGGCCCCAGCGTGACCCTGCTCTCGGCAGGGCACAGAAAGGCACAGTGCCTTCCCAGAGAACCTGCAGGGATACAACAACACTGCTGGGCTCTTCCCTCTGCTTCTTCCTTCCCAAGCCACCTCCCTTGGGCACTGCTCTTTCATATTTTTAGAAAGCACGGTTGATGTTTTTCAGAGCTGGCTTTGCACGTCAGCAGCCATTGCACAATGAGCTCTCAGGGGCCATTTATTTCGCAAGCAAGGGTCGTACCCTGCGACAGTGTTTTCCACCACCTCATCAGGAGCACTCTGGGCTCTAGTTGCTTCAAAATGGCAGCTATTGTTCGGTGTCCCATGCCCTGCTTGAAACCAGGCCTTCCCCAGACGTGTTTTAATAGCTCTTCTCTGTGATCTATTTATCCCCACGTGCCTTTAGGAGAAGTGGGGAAGGGCTTATTCCTATTTTAGGGACCAATGCACCTACATGCTGCAAGCAGCCCCTTTCTCTGCCTCCCAGCTTTCTGAGGTAGTCCTAATTTAATCTAGCATTAGTGCCTTGTGGAGCTGGAGGGTCTGGAGGCTGGCCGTGCTCACTGTACCAAGGTCTGTGCTGCATGGGCACGGGCCAGCCCATCCTTTACAGAGTGATGCCTGCAATAGGGAAGCTATGCTTTGGCCTGCTCAATCAAAGATTTGAATTTATAAAAAATAAAATATCGGCCCTCTGGATAAAGGAGGGCAACAATGAGCAGCGCTTTGTTATACAGCTAGAGGATGACCATGGAGACTGGGGGAGCCATTTATTACCTTTGGTAAGAGAATTGGCAAGACAAGTAGAAAACTTCAGAGGCTACAGGCTGGCTGGGCAAAGTTCGGACACCCTCCCTCGCTGGCCGGGCTTGGGGACTCTGTATGTTAACATGGTGCACCCATATTAACATTTTATATCCATCATTTCCCACAAAAATATCTTATTACAGAGAGCTTGTTTCTCCACCCCTCTATTATAAGCACCTGTGGGTTGTATGGGTCCTGTGGAACCACCCTTAGCTAACCCATTCCATCTCCAACTAAATTTTCAGGGCTCTGACTGTTTTCACATTTTCCCAGCTGGGCTGAATGCCCTTCCAAATTGTCAGCCTGATGCCACCCACACTGATTTATGTTCCCGGAGAAATACAATTGTAACTATTGCAATTACAAGAGACCTCTAAACCACAAATGTCTCCAAAGTTGTGAACAATGCCCCAGTCTGGGACTGCAATAATCCCGCCTCCCTAAATTTTTCCCATTATATTTTCCTGAATTTGCTTGCATCTGATACTTCAGCTGGAATGATGTGTTCCATTCCAGATGTACTTCCAGAATGTGCACATCTGTATGGCACACTATCTGCTTCCCCTGACATGATACCCACACTTCCAGACTATATCAGGACTCCTTTCTCCCGCTGAGGCTTCTCCCTAGGCAGACACCTCTTTTGGTTTGTCCTGTTCCTCCCTATATTTGCTCATCCACTTTGAAAATAAGCTCTCCATAACATAGGATATTATTCGTGTTTGTTTTGGGCTTGTTCAGGGTTTTGCTAGCAAAGAGGGCACAATTCTTGCAGGTTCTTAGGACAATGTGCTTTATTTCAGGCACAGGGAAACCCGTTGCCCTTAGCATGTGCAAGTGGCTGTGCAGTGCTGCATTTGCCTACAGAGGTATATAAAGGGTAATGATAATGTTGCCCAGAAGGCTAACACATCAAAGGCCAAGGAGCAGTTAAAATGTATTATGAGCTGTTGGCAGTGATTGTGGGGGGTATTCGTGTGTTGCTGATTTGGACGGCCCGAGTAAATGAAAACCCTCTGGATTAATTGGTACACCAAAGAGATTTGGAGGAAAATGGAGGCTGATGGAAAATGACAAACAAGGGAAAACACAGATAGCTGGGTGTGCTGACCTGCTGTGGGGCACTGCTGATTAACTTGCAGCTCCTTACTGTGCCCTAGGAAGCCAGGCAGAGCTGGAGGTGCTCTGCCAGCAGCTCACCCAGCACTTTGGTGGGAGCAGACTGAGCCCCACAGGCAGTATCTGCAGCACTGCTACTTCAGCACAGCCAAGTGGGTAGTTAGAGGTGAGACTTACCAGGTGTCTTGTGACACCTGGACACCACAGGACAAGAGTTTAATTACTTTTAATGATGTGGGGTGCTGGGGGAGGGAGAGGAGGCCGTGTGGTGCCTGGTGTCACAGAGCAGCTGAAGCTGGGAACTTCAAAATGGGTTTGCACAGAGGCTGCTGGCTGAATCAGATGACAACCAGACCTGAACGATATGCTCCCATCTTTAACTAGCATACCCATATTCCAACTACTATTTTGTGATTTATTATTAATGCTTCAATTTTACATAAATGGCATCTAACCAAAGTGTTACACTGGCAGCCACACAAACTCCAGTTGTACCAGCTCACTCACGTGCTGATTGAGCAGCTGGAGCAGGAGCTCTCAACACAGTACCAGGTCAGTCATGCCCTTGCAGACCACCTGCCTCGTGGTTGGGGCAGGGTACTCGTGCTGAGGATAGTGGGCAACTGGGGCTGACCTGGGGGTCTTTCATATGTCCACACTGGGGCTGCAAAAGAGAGTCCTTGTCTTCTTTCTGATCAGCAGCTGTGTTCACCAATGGGTTTCTAAAAGAATTGTGCCAAAGCCAACCTGCCACAACTTGTGCTGGTATCAGTGATCTCTTGTCTGGACATCACATGGTTCATCCTGCCTAGTACTTCCTCTGTCTTGTCGTCTGACCTACTCATCGCTGATTCTGGTAGAGACACTTTTTTACTGCTAGTCTTGACTAGACACCTCCAGTTTGGGTGGTTTTCTGCTCTGTTCTACCAGTTTCTCCTGCAGCTCAGGAGTTTGTTTCATTCCTGTACTCAACTCCATGCTTTGCATATTTCTCTCTTGCAGACTTGAGGAATCCTTGTCACGGGAAGAAAAGCACAGAAGGTGATACGCTTCTGGTCACCTGGTGATTTACAAGGTCTCTTTTTTCTCTTATTATCATTTCAGTGAGTGGAAGAGGGGAAGAAAGAGGCTGCTCTAACTGGCAGGTTCACCCAACCACGTGTCCTCTTGGCAGCCATGTGGGTGTGATGGGGATTGAAGGTAAAACAACACAGTTCCAGAGGGGTCTTTCTCTGCCCTTTTCCTGAATATAGTTATACGAAAAATAGTCGAGTAAAGCCGGCAGAAGGAAGAAGAAGGAAGAGAAGGAAGGCGCATTGCTGTATGCACAGGTAGGATTGCTCCTCCCTCCAAGACCTCAACCCCAGTCTGTCAGGCTCCCATCTTGTCTCCCAGCTCGTTGTCACGGATCATTTAAAGCATGGCCCAGCTCTGCGGCCTCTGTCACTACCCATCCCACCGTCCTTCTGCTGGCAATCTCTTCTGTGGGTGTCACGGGAAAAATCTTGCCTTCTGCTTGTGTCTGGAGGCATTGTAGCAGGCTGGGAGAAGCAGCAGTCTTCTCCACATTTTTAATATAGTAAGGCCACGAGAATGAGCATCACCAACTTATTTCTGACGTGATTCTGAAAAATTCCTTGCTTCTCCCATAAATCCAAGACATATATAAAGAATTTTTGTTCAGTCTTGAAGCTGAAGACAAGCATCAATTTTAAAATCTATTTTTAAAGCAAATAGCATTGTAATTTATAATGTCGAAATGGAGTTTTTGAAGTGCTCTCATCCTTGGAAAAAAGAGAACACTTCATTTTTTGGTGACTAATGATGAAGTGTTTTCTAAAGGTGACTGAGCATAGCACAAAGAGTCCTAAATATATTTATTAGCTTATTAAACATAATTAATTGAATCTGGTTGCTAATAGCTATGACTTTGCAAGTGAGAAACACTTTTGGTTAGCTAGACAGTTTCTTATCAAAGAACAAAAATCCAACATTAAAACATATGCAGCTTACTTTATAATTGTCTTATTTGTCAGACAAGCAGAAGTATCATCACTGAAGTGCTCCCGAAGTGCCAAATTGGGTAATATACATAATTAGGCCCCATTTGATTAGATATGTGCCCATGGTAACAGCCACACTCAAGATCCATATATTAAGTACAGTCTTGAAATAATCTTCAAGGGGGATGATGGCAACATCTGAAGCTTCACTGAGGAGACTTTTGGAACATAACCTACACACCAATTTTCTCTGTTCCTGTGGTTTTTCTTTACTTATTATCTTCTATTTTTAAAACAATGCATGCCTTGGTTCTCAGAGGTGATATACTGCTTCCACGAGGGGTCACTACACTTTTACCCCTACAAGGAAGATCTCTTACTCATCTGCATTGCATTTTAAAGCCTAAAACCTTCCTATATTTAGGGATGAAACCCAGCAATTGGCAAGGCTGCTGCAAGCTGTTTCTAGGAGGTGGCAACAATCATCACCTGGAAGGCAGCCCATCTCAGATCCACTCTCCTCTTGCAGCCCGGGACAGCCCTGTGATGGATAAAGTCTTCTGCATGTTCTTCTAGGCTTTTGCAGAAGCCTCGTGAAGAAACTGCAAGGTCTCAGCAAGAAACTGATTTTGCATGAGATACAAGCCTCAGAGAGCCTGTAAGCCCTGAGCTACTGCCAACCCACAGGGAATGAGTCCAGAGGGTACTGTTTGGGCAACAGTGGAACCCAAGAGAGTGTTTAGCTGTAGATGCAATATGAATTGTCCCTGCAGTTTATTTTTACGTGCTTAGAGGGTGAATGAGTTTGCAAGCGTTGGAGAGAATCCGAGAATTAGCAGAATGAATTATTAGTATGCGTTATTTATTAAAAAAGCAAGAGATATATGTCCTGGTGCAACACTGTATGTCCAGGGATGATGAGGGGTGCTGCTTTTGCAGAAATTCTGGCTGGCAAATATTTAAAAGAAGCTTTTTTTCCCTCGGTAAGGAAGGGATCAAGATACAGGAAATTCCCCCAGGTGAAGGTACCAGGGAAAGACTGGTTTATAGCAGGGAAACCTAGGCAATGGGTGCTGAGAGTCTGGAAGGAGAGGAGCATGGAGTCTCAGTCCTGGCCAATTTGGTCTAGAGGGCTAAGGTGTGGCTAATTGGTTATGTCAGCTACCCACCAGTGCAAGAGAGCCACAGTGTATCCCTTACAGTGTCCTCACCTTATAGGCCTGGCCTCAGGGGACTCTATTTGAAGATATGCCATGGAGAGGAAATCAACACTGAAAGACTGAAACATAAATGTGCAAAGATGTTTTAGAATGTCTTTTAGCTTTTTGGAAGAAGAAGGCTATCCTAAGCAAGTGGGAAACAGAACAGCTAAAAAGCTTTGGTGGGCAGAGAGGGAGCACAGGGGAAGATTTTATTCCCTGGTTTAGCTGTTACTTGGCACAGAGAATGGGAGCACTTTCTCTAAGGGGTCGGTGACACAGCCAGCCATATTTGTAGCCCTCAGCTGGCCAGCAAGAACACTGTAGTAATGTCCATACAATGTCAAACTGTTGCTGGATGCAGTGTTAGGATTACACTTACTGAGGTGAGAGTAGCTACATGGATCCACCCCAGGAAGGCAGTGCATCATTAGGAGCATGTCATCTTTCTCCATATTAGCATGTTCTTAACTATGCTCAGGGGAGAGGATCCTCAGCAGTATAAATTAACATCACAGGTCAAATTATACTGAAGTTGTGAAATTCCTACACCCTTCCCTCTTTTCTTTAAGTACGTGCTGTTTTTAACACTGGTTCCCAAAACAGGAGATTATTCAAACCAGTTTCTTGTTATTCACATCAGCACCAAACTATGAGGTCTGAAATTAGTCAGACCAAACCCTGGGTCCGCCCTGGATGAGAGCAGGAGGACTCTAAACTGTGTGTGAGCCCTGTGGTGATAGTAGTGATGGCTGTGCCAGCCCTAAACACCCTGTTTTTAAGGTATCTTGTGGACAGCCACCCCCTGTGTTTGACAGCACACTTGTACTGGATATTCCCAGGCACACGGGACCTCCTACAGACTGAAGGGTATTCTCTGGTCATGGGGCTGGAGGCCTGGCAGCTCTGTGGCAGTGAAACCAGCCCTGAGAGAGTCCTGGGGGTGCCACTGAAAGGCACAGTGGATGTGCTGTGTGTGGGAGTGAGAGTGTTCACACACATGCATGTACAGGCAGTATTGGTCCCTCCTGTGATAAATGGCTCTAAGTAGAGCTTTGTGAAATTCTGAATTTCTGTTTTTCAGAACAGAACAAACTGGGGCAAAAAATAGGAAAAATTGTTCCCTGGAATTATAATAGTCATATTATACAGAAATGTTTCCCTGTTCTGTTTTGACATTTTTTTGGATCAAAGTGAAGCATTTTGACATTTCTGAGGTAGGAGTGTTTTGTTTCAATTTGTTGAACTGACATGAAATGTTTAGTTTCAAGTCTGCTTAACATTAAAGTAGGCAGTGCCTTTCCTTGGGTTTGGGTCCCATTCTCTCCTCTGGGCTGTGCTCCCTGGGAGCTCTGCCCAGCTCCCATAAAGCTTGGGCAAGGTCCACTTTGTTCTCAGTGAGTGCTCAGCCACAAGCCCCATGCACAGGAAAAAAGAGAGGCCTTTTCGGGAAAGTTCCTCTTCGTGCTGAACTCGACTGAAATGAAAACAATTTATGGCAGTTGAAGCAAAGTGCTCCATTCCAGTTCACCACCACAAAACATCATTGCTTGTCAGCAGCATCCCGGTCTTCCCGTCTTCCCATAGGCACTGGTTTTGTTGCAGAAACTGTTTTCCGATTAAAAAAGATGTCCCAGTGAGTGCCCACATAGGTGTTGATGTGATCTACGCCAGTAAGCTCCAGGAGGTCTGCAGGCTGGATCCCTGGACTTGGTGGAGGAGCTGCCCTTAGGTGTTGGTTGAACAGATTTCCCAACAAGCTAGAGACCCTAAAGATCCCCATTTGCCTGCTTGGGGGCTGGCTGGGGCAGCCTCTGGCTCGGCTGTCCCCAAGGGAGGTGAGGGGGCTGCAACAGGAACCGGGAGTGTGTCCTGGGAATTCAGCAGACTCTGCTCTTTTCTGCAGGTGGCTCTAGGGTCTTCCTGGGATTTCTGATGAAGTTTACGTAAAAGTCAATTCAGAAGTTGCCTTGGTTCATTCTCAACAGCTTTCTATAGGACCGGGCAGGTCCTACTACTTACTGTGAGGGATAATTGAACTCCTTGCCCTCCCCCTTTCTTGGGCAACAGCTTCAAAAGATCTCTGATTTTGCCCACCAATCAAGCAATCTCATTTGCAAAACAACTGCAAGGGCCCTGCAAAAGCAGAAGGACAGCTCCTTTGTTAAATAGTGCCTTTTGGTGACACAAAGGAATCATAAAGGTGATGGAGCTGCAGCCTGGACAGCCACGTTTCCTGGACTGTGCAGGCTGGCTTCCCTCCCCCTCCCAGCTGTAATTTCAGACTCCGACTCTAAGGATTGTGCAAGGCTAGAGCCCAGGGAGAACAAGGTGCAATGCAACTATTCTTAGCTCCAAAAATTATTCCTGCCTTTGCTTTGAAATCTGAACCAGGGTTAATTTCTCTCCCCCTTCCCCCCGTCTGTTTCCTCTCCTCTTTCATGTACCTATTTGCATAGACTGTCATCGTAAGAATTTCCATTAAAATTGAAAGCCTCCTTCCTGCATGTCACCTCTGGCAGCCCCCTTCCGCTTGCCCTGCGTGACTTTTGGAGGGCTGGAGAGCAAAGGTCCTGTGCTAGCATCGCCTCCCGAGCCCTTCGTTCCCCCTGCCCTCAGTCCTGCTCCTCCGTTGCTATAGGAACATCCATCAACTTGGGAGTGCCAGAGAAAAAGAACAGAGAGTTATCTTAATTATTTAATGATTGATTAATATATGTTTATAGAGCACTTCAAAACAGTGCATAATTTTGTGAATTGTTTATTAACTGGGCAAGCAGTATAATTTGCTGAACATCCTCCACTCTCATTGTTTCAGCGAGAGGAAAGGGAGGTAGGCAGCTTGCAGGTTTTGTAATAGTTATATTACTGAGAGTACTAATAGTTCTGCTTCAGGAAAATAATTTAAATATGAGTCTTCACCTCAAGTTTTCATAGGCAGGGCTGCTCTCAACACCTGCCACTAAGGTTACTCAAACACCTCCATTATAAAGACCTATGTTCAGCTGATCTTTGGCAAGTTTCACCCACCTGGAAAGAAGGAGTGAGCTTACTTCTCCTTGAGGCTGGATAAAAAGAGGAGGCAGAGAGTGCTTGCAGCTGGGTGGTGAAACGTGGCTGGCTGGTAGGGGAGCCTCAGCTGTACCGCTCTGCCGAGTGATGGTGCTTTTGTCAGGAGGCCACGGAGGCCTTTTGATAAAATTTGTGTGCTCTGTGCCTGTAGTATCAGTTTGGAAGGACTGTGTAAGCAGGCTCTGTCAGCTGGTGAGGAAGGATGGGATGAGGAGCATGGTGCTGGTGTTGTGGTGTACTGCCATGTTCCCACATCCAGTTGGGGATGCCAGCTAGACTGATACCTGTTGCCTGTGCTGGTTGTAAATCCTGAGATCTACCCAGCCTGACCCAGGTAAGCTGCTGAAGCCAGCCTGCCTCTGCTTTCTCCAGCCCCCAGGGCCTTCTTCGGGTCTGACTTTCCCTGATGCCTGACTTCTCTCTGGCTTCCTCCCTCTCCCATTAACAAGCTGTGACTATTGCACAGTGGGATGCAAGGTAAATGTAGCCTGGCCACCTGAAGAGCTCTGTGTCACTAAGCATGGGAGGGTCTGGGACGTGCAACACACACTGCTACACATGTTTGAGAACGAAGACTTGCAGTCAGCATGGTTTTGGTGTGAGCTGTCATGCACCTTGGAGACCTGCAGGGCTGGTATGCCCTTGGTGATGGTCCCTGTAGGTGCAGGAGGTGAGACAGGATGATGCAATAGAATACAGGCAGCTGATGAAAGCTGCTGCTCCCTGCCTGACTCAGCCAGGCTCCCTACCTGAGTAAGGCCTGCAAGACCATGGCTGCTGTGGTGGAGGATGATTGGGAGGGTAACAGTTATAGAGCTGGTGCTCTTGGAGGGGCTGTTTTGCCCCAATGCTTAGTATGAAGCACTACAGACCTGTGGTACCATGGGATAAGTGTTGATCAGGTGTGTGATGTGTACAGCCCCCTAGTTTTTAAGAGGAAGTACAGAATGAATAAGGAGACTTGCTAAATGAAAAAAATTGTCCTGGGTACACACTGGTATTTAGGAGGTATCAAAACTTTGTTAATTTTAAGGATTCTTGGCCTTCTCAGCCCCTGTGAATCCATCTTCTGTAGAGCAATCATCCTGTAAAGATGCCTTCACATGTGGCAGCTACCCTTCAGGTTTTTTTATGGGGTTTAATTATGGATTGCTGCAGAAAAGTCTCTGCTCCACCTGAAGCAAGCAGTAGCAGTATTAGGTTATTATTCTGTAGTAGTTCAGCACTAGAGGGGGATGTAGCACGTGCTTTACATCCAGGAGGTTTCCTATGTGCATGCAACAATATTTTACAGTGGTGTTTATGAGGAGGCTGTTTCTTTAATTGCCACCATAAAGATTTTTGTCTTGCAGGGGCAATTTTCTTGCATAGGATAAAAATCAGTGAGGCTGCTATTTGCCAAGCCTTAAGAGACTGTGCTTGTAGTCAATTAATTTTGTTATGTTTCATGTGTGTCTTGGATATTGGGGCCTCAGAACTTCAGGCGATTCTCAGATCCATTTATTTTTTTTTTGTGTATGGCTGACGGGAGCAAACAGAGGCGGCTCTTTAGTTCAGCTGTAGCTCTAGTCCAGGCTGCTGGCTGGAAGGGTCTGAGCTCTGACCTTCTTATCAAGGGGACACTTCATGTGCTGTGCCACAGGACTACAGTCTATTGTGGTAGTGAGTCCTGCAAGTAGCTGAACAAAGATGTAAAGCCAAATCCATCCAGCTCCACTTGCTTGGAAAGCTGCACATTTCTGTTTTCAGCAGAAATGGCTCTTCGACTTTGAAGATGTCCCAGTAATAAAAACCAGTTGTCCACTTCATGCATGAGCAAAATACTTGGCAAAAAAAGCTGCTGCCTTGAGGTTTTGCAGAAGCTGGTCAAATTCCTGTCCTCTTGTTTTCCTTCTCATCTCCAGTGAGCAATTCTCATTCCGTGTTTTACGCAAGAGTGCAGGAGTGTGCCAGTGTGAGGAGGTGACTTGCTAGCCTGTTAGCCAGGCAATTTCTCCGTGTGCCTTTGGGTATGATACTTTGTGAGAAGAGCAGCCAGGCTGGTGTATGCCATGTATATGCACAAATGTGGCTGTAGTAGAAGGCGAGAATGTCAGTTGCTGAAGAAAACCTGTGTTCAGGCCAGTGGCTAAGGACTCTCACAGATCCAAATTTTGGCAGTTTGCTCTATGGGAGATCGTCACGTGTGCCCCCATGCCCTCCTCTCCTTTCTCCTGCTTGTACCCTGGAATTGCGTGTGGCTGTGGTTCCCACCTTGCACTATGAGAAATGTTGGCTAGCCAGAAAAGATGTCCCCATTCACATTTCCACACAGAAACTTTTCTTTCCCTACTTTTAGTGCCTGTAATTACTTCTTTACTCCAGTGCCAGCAATCTTCCATCAGGCATCGTTATTAATGGAGAGAAAAGAGAAGGGAAGGGAGGGAGAGAAAGAGAGAGAGTGCCACAAAACTTAATTTAATCGCAGCACCCCATGCTCAATTTAACAGACACAACAGCTCAGAATGGGGTCCCTGTGCAACAGGAGGGCAGGCAGTGGAGCGTCCCTGGAAAGAATTAATTGTGGATGACAATGTGTAAACAGTGCAGATGAATAGGGCATGCAGGTGTGAGGCACCGGGGCCATCCCAGGGACTTTTTCACACGAATTTCAGCTCCTTCACTGCTGACCTGCTCCCAAAAACGTGATTAGTGTCGGCGTTGGGAAACCATTCAGGGTGTCAGGATTTGGCACATATTAACTAGCCCTGGGGAAGAGGGGAGGGAGTGCATGGGGGCTATGAAAGGAGGAAGTCTGGCGGACAAGGGGATTATTAAAGGGCCAGAAAATCCTCATTGCTCTGAGATGCCCTTGCTGCTTGGAAGAAAGTGGAAGGGAGCTGAAGTAGAATAGAACTCCGAGGCACTCTAGCCCTCACTGAACTATGTGGAAAACAAGATAATGCATTGTGGAATACTTTTCTTTGAGTGTCTGTCATAAATATTAGTGATGTTTGTATTAATGACTTTTCTTGGCTGTGGCTTTCCCAATTCTAGACACTTCAACTTGAGAGACAAACAGTCAAAACAAGCAGGAAAGTTAATGACACAACAGTGCTGAGAACAGGAAATATCTCCTGGGTATCATATAAGAGGTTATTCAGAAGGCAAAAATCCTGCTTCATCAATATGTACCCTCTATGTACAGTAATACAGACAGGGGATTGTATAATGGGCCCAATTTACCAAATATGAGGTCAGACACTCTTAAGTTATGTTCCTTGTGCCAGCCTGGCCTTCTGCATCCAAGCAGGGGAGTTACATGCAGAGAGTAGACAAGGTTACTGATATCTTTTCCCACTCCTAAGAATGATGCAAGGGAAAGGACAGAACTTGATGAGGACTACCATGAATACCAGTGCCTCTGCTGGACTCTGTTATGTTCTTTCTTCCTTGCTGGAAATCCTTTCCCTGCCTGTCTTGTGACTTGGGCAGCATGGCAGGAGTGCTGTGTAGGTGCCTGTTGAGATTCACAGCTTTGCATTCCCTAGACTACTGCAGTCCAAAAGCTTGGGCCTCACATAATATAAAAAAAAAAAAAAAAGTTATTCTAATTGCAAACATACCTGTGGATGTGAAGGTGAGGTTGGATTCTTGCCGGCCTGGTGATGAAAAGGGGTATTGCCATTGGTGCTGGTGTGGGAGGCAAAGGGGATCAGCCCTTTCCTAGGCTGTCTCGGCTTGGAAACATGGAATAGGTGGTGAGGGGGGGACATGAAATATCATCACAGAAACCATGAAGGCAAGTGTATGCAGTTGAAATCCCACCTCAAATTCAAAATTGCACTTAGTCGCTGTTGGAAAATTACCTGCTTATTTTGGTTAGTAACTCACACTTATATGACAGGCTAGTTCAGCACCCTTTTGAGAAGAGTCTAGTGGTGGCTATTGCTGCCTTCAAGGCATATTGTGGGGCTGAGGGAACACAAAACTTCTGTGCTTGGGCAATGGAAGTTATGCCTTTGGTCCTGACGGTGGCAATTGTAGATGATTTCTCTGGTAAATCTCTGGAAAATAGCAAGGGCAATGTGGGAAATGTACTCTTTAAGCACTAAAGTAACCTGGCAATGCTTATATGCTTAGTTAAATTGTTGGAAAAAGGGCAAAACTTGTTTGCTGCTAAGCCCAGTGATCTCTCGATTCATAAGGAACATGAAATAATGGCACAGGCTTCATGCAGTGCGAGCCTACAGCTTTGAGATGAGACCCTCCCTGCCTCACAAGCTTCCTAAGAGCTGGATACCCAGCTGAAGCCATTCACTGGGGACTCCAGAGGGTGCAGCACCTCACTTATTCACAAGCCATCAACAGGAATGAACAACACTTGTTTCATTGCAATCTGCTTGACTGACTTCTGTTTCCAAAAATGATGATCAGAGCTATTAGAATTTCTTCCCCAGGTCTGCCTCCCAACCAAATGTTCTTGACTCCTGGCACCCAGATATGAGCCCTCTCAGAGTGCAGATGGGAAACCCTATGCTGAAAGGACTTTCTTCCTATGATCTGTACAAGATAGTTCTTTTAAAAACCATCAGAAATATGGTAATTATGTAGTGGCTGTTCTTGCCAAGGTGAATGTGATGTTTTTAGCCTTGTTGCCCCAGACAAATTCCAAGATACTGGCTTTCTGTGCCATTCAGGAAAGGTAGTTGCATTTGCTGCAATATGGCTGTTTCTCAGGGCCAACTGCTGCTCATCCTTTTAAGTGCATTTTTTTGTTTGTTTTTGTTTGGTTTTGGTTTTTTTTTTTTTAATCATTATTTAGAGAGACATTTGCTCATCTTTCTAATTCTGCTTTTCACTGAGGAAGAATGATGTGCTAGAAATCTCACCAGTAACACAGCTGGTAATTTACCCTCTGGAAGGGAGAGGGCTGCAGGAGCTAAAGAGATCAGCTCCACAGACACCTGACCTAGGGGCTATTGCAGGACTGTCTCCAGGCGAACTCTCTGTGAGCTAACTGGGGTCTAACCCCACGCCAACAAAGACTGGTTTCTCAGGTTGTAATACTTCATCAGCTAGAGAATCCAACAAATGTTCTTCATTTGTACTTACAGCTGGATCAGTGGACCTTCACTTGTACTGTATTTAAGCCACCAGCTGCCACGGAACCAAGAAAGGCTATGCTGAGTTGTGTTAGTTCAGGCGTGGAGGAGATGGGGCTACGGGAAGGTCAGTAATTTGCAGGCAGTGAAAATGGGACAGCTGAAGAAAGTGAGGATGTGGGTCCCCAATCAATTGTGTTAAACTTCAGACCACAACTCTAGCTTGGTATTTTACAGAATCCTCACACCAGATGTTTAACATGGTGTTGCATGTGAAATATGCTCCTGTGGTAACAAATTGCCCTTTCTTGTAAGGATCTCCAATTAGTGCAGAGGTTCTCAGGCTTCACGAGAAATCAGAGCAAGGAGGGAAGTTTAGAAGTCATCCAGGGATGTAACCCTTCTCTAGGCAGTTCTATTGTTGTCCGTGGTATCAAGCATGGGGCCTGGGCCTGGCCAGGGCAGTGGTGAAGGGGCTGGGCTCCTGGGCACTGTGATCTTTGCAAAGGTGCTGCTGAAGCTGTGGTGCAGGTGGGTGGATCTGCTGCCCTTCCAGGCTGCAGAAACCCTTGAATGTAAGCTCGTTGTAACTGTGAGTTGAGTGATGGATTTACCCACAAAAATTTGAACTGTTTACATTAGAATTCCTGATGGTATTCCCAAGTTATTGTGCAGTTCATGTTGCTCTTCTTCTTAGTGCTTTTTCCTCACGTCAGCTGCCTTTTTTCAGGCCTATCAGCTTGTTGATAAAGCCTAGACCCCCAAGCATCCCGAGCCATGTCTTCTGATCCACCCCACTGGTTAACCAGGGGAAGAGCTCTGATCTAAAAGCAGATGTAGCTGGAAACCAACTTGGTTGCCTGACTTTTCTTTTTAATGTGAGAATGTAGCTTGATGTGACAAAAGGAGAAACGTACCCTTCTCCCAAACCAAGGCAATAATATTGAAAAATCCCCATAACAGTGGGAAAAAAAATCTCTGAGGCAGGAAAAGGGATGTTGCACAAAATTAAATAAAAAGGCAACTGGGTAAATAGTTCAAATTGTGTAGAATTCTTAATGGTGGTTCGTTTAGCTCTGCTAAAGGTCCCCAGCTTTCTCTTGCTTTCTCACAAACACTTCTGCAGTTGATACTGGATATCATATCTGATGAATTTGATGATATACTGAGTCCAGCTTTGCACATGTTTATGTGCTGTGAGAGAGCATTCAGCAAAAAACTTGGCTGCTTTCAGCCCCCTACCAGTGTCTTGGCAACACGGGAGTTTTCCAAAGTGCTCTTAGATACAGAACCTAAGTAACTTATTTTCCTTGTAGCGAGGCTGGAGCAAAAGATGCCCTCAGAAGAGGTTACAGCAGGGGGCAAGGAATCGGGAGCTCTAAAGTGAGATGGAGCAGTCTGCCCTAGGAAAGAAGACCTGAAGGTCTGGGTGCATAGGGCTGCTGGCACCCAGGCTAGTACAAATCCTGGATCTGCCAGGGGAAAGAGACCTGAGAACGTTGAGAAAGGCTGCGAAGGTAAATTCACTGCTCAATATTCAGGCCAGTGAGAGATGTCTCACAGCTTAGTCTCCACGGGGTCGTTCATCACCTTTTCTTAGCTGTTCTGCTTACAAGTAGTGCTGGTCTGGCTGCAGCACAGAAATGCAGTGGTATGGAAACACCGATACAGAGAAATTATGAAAAGCACAGCCTCTGCTGCTTTATGGGTGATCTGATGTACAATGAAATGTTGTAGAACTTAAAGACAAGATATATTTCTCTCAAGTTGGAGATGGGTTGACTAATTTCAGTAAAATAAGTCTGTATCAAACCTTCAGCCAATACTCAGATGAAGTACATTCTGAGCAACTTGCTTTTTTCTCCCAAGTTTTTGAAGTCTGCATTTATAGCTTATGCTGGGAGTGCTTGCAGAACTTCTAAGCATCACTTCATAGCCAGGCTCATTGCATATTTTGTATTTCCTAATCAGTGCCTACACTAAGGTAGAGGACATGCAATACTGATTTCTCAGTGCAAATGATTTTCCTGGAAAATATTTTTCTTGGGTGCAGGCCATGAGTTTGAAGGTAAACAAGGCACCTTCTTTAGTCCCAATAGTTCATCTGTATTAATTGAACTGAAAACCAAAAAAACCACCTAATCCTAGCAGTTACACAGTGGTGGGTAGTTGCTAACGCCATCCGCTCTGGAACAGGCACCAAGCTGGTTATGCTGGGATGCTCAGTCTGTCTGTCCAGCCAGTGAAAGCTAATCCCCTGCACTGCCAAGCCCTGTCCTCTGGCTGGGGTGGAAACAGGTCTGACTCTGGCGGCATGGCCAGAAATACAGGGTTTGGTTCATTGCTGGCTCCAGCTGCAGTGGTCAAGCATAGGGCTGCTTGATAAATGCCCCCAGATACATGAATCGTGTATCTCATTATCCATTTCTGTGTTTCTTGGACTCCTTCTTTACCACCCCTGCATCTCCATTTCCATTCCTCAATCGAGAAAGAGAGCCTTCACCTAACTAGTTTTTCCTCGTAGTCCTGGTTTTGCCATATATCCATTTCTGAGTTTGTTATTTCTGATGCTGCTAACCAGGTTATCTCAGGCTTATGTGCTATTATGGGTATGGTTACCAGGCACGCTGGCCTGGCAAAGCTCTATTTCCCAGAATGTCCCCAGTGCTCCATTCCAGCTATCTGTGTGGTTCAGCTGTTGCTCACACATGTTCCCTGTAACCACATGAGGGGAACAGCCAGCCCTCACAGCACCACCTGTACCTTTTGCCAGATTCTCACAATATTCCCTCTCACATTCAGCTTTCCACATCACATCCACTCTCTTGCCCGTTAGCTTCCAGACTCTTTCCAGGTAGCTCAGCATCAGGCCATGGCCCACCTGGCAGCTTGGTGCCTACGGTGTTCGCCCCAACCACCCACCTGTGGAGTTATTATTTGCTTGTAAATGATCCATACCAAGACTATTAATATATTTATTTGATGACATAAATCAACTTGTTACTGAAAAGTCTTGCCTTTTTGAGGATGTATGACAAGAAAGCCAAGGCAGAGATCCTGTCTGAGCAGTTGCATGCTCTGCTTTCCAGCTAATGCCAAAATCCAGGACTGTTTAATAACAAAGCAGACTCAAAGAAGGTGGTCGTGAAATGTTTGTGGATGTCCTTGCGTGTTCCTTGGCAAGTCTGTGGTATCACCTCTGGTACCCTGACGGTGGTGAAACGATTCAGCTTGGTTGTTTCTTTCACACCTTCAAGAATGTGTGAGGTGTCATTTTGGATCTGCTAAGCAATGCTGGATGCCTGCCCAAACAAAATTGCTGGCCATGGGAACAGTCAAAGTCCTTATGAGAGAGGCTTGGGGGAGAGGGCACGAAAGCAGCCAACGGCAAAAGCACCCATGAGGTGTTTGCCTGTGTCTCTGCCCTTCCCTCAGCACTCCAATTTTGCACCTCTGCTGAGCCCCAGTGGAACCAGTTCCTCCTGCCCAGCCAGGGACAGCAGGAAGTGTTCACCATCCAGGGGTGCCAGGTGAGCTGAAGCACCTGCAGCCACACTGCTCGCTCCCAAGAAGGACAACTGCTGCAGCTCTGCTCTCACCCTCCTGCCATCCACCTGCTCACCGCCAGCTCCCGCTGGCAGCACTAGACCTCTGCCTGGCACTGCTGGGCTCTTTATGCCCTGGAGGTTGGCACACCTGGGGAAAGATCCTTAGCAAGGCGGACTCTCGTGAATCTTGGGCACGAGGACCACAGAATTTGTAATAAGGTAGAGAACTTGTGAGGCCGCGAATGAGTAGGTAACCCACACCTGAGGGGAACGGGCCTACCTTAGTTTTCTGCCCTGAAAACTAAGTGAGATTATCCTAGCTGTGAGTGCCCATTAGATTTGTATCCATCCATAGGCTTCAAATGGATTGCAGCAGCATCACTGCTTAAATCTTCATGTTGTAGACTAAATTCCTACTGGATTAAGCCTATTAGAGAATATGAGGTCTTTATGCACAAACAGTCTGTTTGACCTCTGTTTGCATGGCATGATTTTGGCCTGTAATTATTTCTCAAATATGTTGGGCTACTGTGTATCCTAGGTAATAATAGCATAATTTATATTATCTACTTAAAAAGGCCTGAGAATTTGGATTTTTTTAAAGAGAAGGTAATGTTTAGAGAGAGAGTGAGATGCTGAGAGATCTGAAAATACCTCCTAATAGAAATGCACAGAAAGCTCTTTTAACCACACCAAAGAGTCTCATTCTCTTCATATCTTGGGCACCTTTGTCTTCCTTTGCATATATAAAAGGGCAAGTATTTGGCTAGTTCCCAGCCAAGACTGCACACCCAGGATTCCATCCAGCTTCTCCACTCCAGTCCTGCACACATTTTTACCTGTTTTTCCAATGAAGGCACTGGTGGGCTGTGCAGCCTTGGCTGGTGCCAGTGCTTGGCCTCAAAAATTTGAGTGGTTAGGTGTTGGTGGCCACATTCTGGGATGGCTGCAGAAAGTTTGGCTGAAAATGTTTTCTGAAAAATGTATGAGGATCAGTCCCCTGACAGCATATACATTTCTGCTCTACCAACTAACCTTAACTTACTGGAGAATCAACGTTTTCTTTGATGCATGGTGCCTGGCAATGTATCTCCATCTTTGGGTCACATTCAGGAGACATTATTACTGCAGGCAATGAGAGAGGACATTTTACAGTAGGCCTGATGGCTTGCATAGGTATTCAGGGGCCAGACCAGAGATCAGTGTCAGTATCTGACTCAGATGGTACTACCAGACCTGAGATAGCCCCATGGGTGCCCCTAGCAGTGATGTCCTTTCTGGGCTTTTTGGAGCCCAGAAGGGACTTCTAGGCTGATTCAGATATAGAAGGGTCAATCCACCATTAGTAAAAAGGGATGTGTTGCACATGTAAGTGGGGAATGGCTGTCTCTCTGGGGGAGGGCAGCTCCACCACTGGGTAGCTGGCTCATAAACAAACTCTTTTTGTACCTCGAAGGTGAAGAGAGGCCTGTGGCTCTAATATAATGCCTGACCAAAAGCTTGTTTTAGTAAATGGAGATCACTTGGAAAGCTTTGTTGTAGGCCTGAGGCAAAAATAGCGCATGCTTTGTGGAGGACATGCACAGTCCAGAAGCAATGGAGGTTCTTCACTAGAGTGGGGGGGGTCCTGTGCTGCCAGTGAGTCCCTGCACCCACATGGATATTGTTACTATCACCTACATGCCTCTTCCCCAACAAGTAGCTTTGTGGAAGAGAAATCTCTTTGGCTATGCTGGAATGACATGGGAGTGTATTCCTCCTACAACCCAGGAGCATTTCTGAAGAGCTTCATGGACCGTGTGGATCAGGAAGAGACTCTGTAATGAGCACAGTTCAGGAGATTTGCAAGTTCTGAGGAGACCACAGGTATGCCCCCCAAGAGGTATACTCTTTAAGTCATTCTGTGAGGACTCTTGTTTTCTAAGGAGCACCCTTTGGCACAGGTGCCATATGCATGGGGCTCTGGCATCCACCTGCCGTGCTACTAAAGCAGGTGTGTGTATTTGGGAGGCATTTCTACACACACAGGAGGGGTGCTTGTACACAAATATGTATCTCTGTCTCTTATGTGGCTGTTCCTTTGAAGTGATCCAGTATCCCACTGAAGTGAATGGGAGGTGGGTAAAGCCTACAAGCCTACTCATGGGAGTACCAATTTGCATGAGCATGTCCATGTTTGGAAGCAGAGTACTGTTCTCAGCAGACTGCAGCCTTTTCCCCTTCTCCTTTTGTATTTTTCAGTATGAAAGCACTGTATATACTTTGCTTCTCTGAGGTGTTCCTTGTGATGCAAGAAACACATCTCTGTCAGTGCTTTATGTAGCCTTAGCACCTGAGGAAGCAAATGGCAAGCACTGGGGACTGACGGTGCTCAGCACCCTCCTGGGAAGTCTTCTTGATCAGCCCCATAAGCTGTGTTCTCTCTTCCTCCTCTCCACTTTATCCCCAGTGTGTATTACACTTGCCCCAGCTTTGCAGAGATAATTTGCACTCTCCTAGTTCATTAGCTGCTACCCCCTCCTGTCCATGGGCAAAAAAAAGCCCTTACTGTTCAAAAGAACACATGCAGCAATCATTAATGCTGACCCTAATTGTGCCAATTCAAACCACTCAATAGCTCTAATTAAAACCTCTCTTGTGCAGGGCACTGAACAGTAACAAAACTGTCACCCCGAACAATCAAATCATGAAGCTAAGAAATTTTTCTTCCCCTGTTGTTCAAATGTTGTTGCTGCTGTCAGAAGGGTCATCTGAAGGGATTAAGTATGGGGCTTTTGTAGCCTGCAAAGTTGGCGGGACTGGGGAAGGGGGGGGAATATCTAAACCCAACAAATATCTTTTGGCCACAGTTTGAAATCAGAAGACCCCAACTTTTTTCCAGGTCTCCTTTCATCCACTTTACCCGCCCCCATGCAGCAAGGAACACCTGCAAAGTAGACAGGCTGTTGGTTATGAGACACATGGACACCACAAGTCAACTTAAACATCTGCAAAGGAGGGGGTGAGGGGGAAACCCAGGCGTTCTTATCCCTACAACCTTGTTTCTCAGGGTCCCTGACTACACTTTCCTGTGCACCATAAATAACTCTGCAATTACATTAATTGGTTGCATATTTGTTGACACAGGGGTGGACAAGGGTAGGTTATGGTGGGAGGATTTTTGCTTTCAGTGCAATTTTATACTACTTTCTTCAGATGTCCTTTAATACCCACTCTCCCTCTCCCCGTTATTTAGAATTCTCATGTCTTTCAGAATAACTTTATAAGCCTGTGGGTGGGAGGGAGGAGCAGGAAAAAAAGAGTGTTAAAATTAATTTGATGGCACGCGTGCACACACATCTGTTCTGCTGTGTTTCCCTAGCAAAGTCTATCAATCAAAAGGAAAAGGTTGATATGTATCACAGTGGGACATTTCAAAAAGCTGAATGCAAACAGTTGTGTGCTGGAAGGTTTTATTCTGCACCGAGTTTCTGACAGGAATCGAAAGATCAAAATGGTATGCATGTATACCTATATTTTACTCTACATTTCCCATTTTTTTAAGGAGGTAGTGAAATTAATAGAGCAATAGAGTTAACTACTAAAATTCCAGTCTCAATATGTTTTGTTTTATTTATTGTTGTGCATGTCCTGAAGCCCAAACCTGGGACCAAATATAAGAGCCTGACAATGCTGCAAGCACTTTTGTATCTGTGCTGCTATTTTAGATCATTACAGGAACGCATGCTAGCTACCCTGTGTGGTTCTGGGTTCAAACCACCATGTCAGAGGTATTTGGTATGGGGTACTTCACTGAGTCTCTCCTTCCAGTACCTCCTTGACTTGCTTTCTTTCGCTGCTAGTAATCGGAGCTGCAGTGAGAAAGTTCATGGCACGTTGTGTTTCGTCTTTCCTTTTTTCTTCTCTCCTTAGCTGCTGTCCCAGCTGAGAAGTAGGGAGTAGGATGACACAGTAGTGTGCTGGCAGCCTGCCTCCTCAAACACCCTGAGCACTTTCTGTTAGAAACCACCTTCATTGTTTCTTGTTCTGACTGCTGGGCTGTGCCGTGTGCTCTTACAACATTGCCTTGTCTCAGCAGTGAAGCCGTTTCATTTAGTGATGGATAAAATAGCCCATACTTGGAGCACAGCTTGACTCAGCCTTTAAGTATTCAACATTGGTTAGTGACGAAGCACAAAATCTTGATGTATAAACACACATTCTTTATGTATAGAAGCAACAGGACAAAACCTAAGAATGTTTTTAAAACATTTTGAGGTGAAGAGTCTCTTCTTGTGCAAAACTCCTTGCAAACTTGGCCAGATGAGCAGATACGTTCAGGATACGGTCTATTTTCACCAGTTTGCCTCAGATCCTGTGAGTACTAGCTAGGAGTCAGCAGGGGGACCACAGTCTTTTCTAAAAATGGGGGTGTTGCACTGTGATGTGTGATGGTGCTGACCCACTTCTGCCTTTGTGCCACTCACTGAGTGGTAATGCAACACTCTCTAGTTTTCAGTGGCAATGTGCTCTTACAATGGGATGAAGAGAAATAGGTGACACTACTTTATGGCATTCAAATGAGTGCATTTCAGAGCAAGGTCCCTTCTTCAGCAGCAGCACTGGAGAAAAGAAACCAGAGTGCTTTGACAGTTTTGTTGTCTGTTGGGGGCAGTGGGACATAGCAAAACATTTCTTATACTTGTTGACACTTGCTTAAGAAGGGGAAATAAAGCACAGACAGGGTTTTTGACCAGGTCTAGGTGCTTTCAGCCAAGCTGAGAACAAATCCGGGACCCTAGTATCTTGTCTAGCTTCTGGAAAGCAGCAGCTCTTTTTCTGAGCTGATTCTTGCCTGTCTTCATATAGGAAGCTCTGTGTGTCTCTGTTGATCTGTTGAGCTGAGGGTAGGGGATTTCTGTAAAATACACTCCAGTGTAGATTCCCATCACTTTCTCTGTGGATCTCCCACGGTCCTGTCTGCCCTTCTGTCTCATTCCTTGCCCCTATTTTCTAGGCAGCAATGCTGGAGTCTATCCTCTTGACTAAGCTGTTGCACTTTAATTTTCAACAGGCCCCTATTGCTCTTGCACCTTGTGTGTGGTCTTTGAACGTTATGTGGCTCAGCAGCTGGGAATAGTGAGTGGGTGGGCAATTTAAAACAGAAAGACTCTGTATCAGCACAGGGCTGAGGTTTGAACTCTGCTCAGCTTTGGATACATGTAGCTGGTTCTCAGGGCTGTGATTTAAGTGCCGTTTCGCTGGTGTCAGTGTGAAACTTAAATCGGTGCTAAGAAACTGGTAGGGAAGAAAAAACAAACTTTGCCTGTCCGATAACGAGTGTTACTCTTGGCCCTGATGAAAAATTGCGGGATGAAGACATCTTAGAATGTATTGTGCTGTTTTGTCAGCATTTTGCCTCCACAACTGAGAAGACAAAAAGTGTCTAATTTGATGTCAGGGTTTCTTTGCTGGAGTATATTTCTGAGCTGTTTCAGGCCATTTAGAACACAAATCTGATTCTGAGTTTCCTGAAGATATGGACTGCTAACAGAGAGAGGCAGATGAGGGGGGTGCCAACCCATGAGACAAAATACTTTATTGCATTCATCTGAGCGTCTCTCTGAGACAAGGTATATGTGCTCAAGCAACAAAATATAGTCCCAATGTCATGACCTCTTGAGGTCACAGGGCCTGGTCCTCAGTTGCTTCCTCCTTTTTGTTGTTGTCTGTGCTGGTGGAGGATCACATGGAGGGGAGGTCAGGCAAGAGACCCTGCCTTCCATGTGCCCTGGCATGATTCACACGCACACTTCTTTTGCACTTTTGATGGTGAGCCCACTCTGCATGGACAGAGAATTCTTATGTGTGGAGGATTCACCACTTGCTCTCCTTTGCATTTGCAGCCCAGAGTACCAAGTCCTCAAAATTTCAGTGCAGGGGTAGTTCTTTCCCCACCCACTTTCCATCTATCCCACCCAGGTAGACAGGATGAGCAGAAAGAATCCTTGCCTTGATAAGGTTGATAAATGAGGTTGGAACAGAGCTCCTCTTTTCTGGAGTCCATATGGAGTCCAATCCAACTTCAAACTCATAGCTGACAAAATGAAAAAAAAAAATTGGCAAGTCCCTAAGTACTTTTAAGGATTCTAAAGGTTAAAGATATGGTTGATTGGCATTCTTTTTAGAGCCTGGAGTGATGTTATATTTGCTTCACAGAATTCAAAGGAGTGCACAATTAACATTAGAAATCTATTAGATAGATAGATATTTGGAAAAGTCATTCAGTTTTCCAGTGCCACATATATACCCATCATTCACCACCACTGCAGTGGGCCTTATATTGATTTTTAGCATTATTCCCCATAATTTGCAAAACATGAATAAGAGTTAAAAGGCCAAAAAAGGAGAATATCCTTGTTTTCAAAGAGCTGGCAGATTACAGACTAACATCAGCTATGTCATTGTAGTGGTTCCACCCTTAAAAACAGGTATGTGCTGCAGTACCATGAAAAAACATACTGAAGAGCAAATGAGCAAACTGCCTCTTTACTACATCTTACACTTTACTGCATTCCTTTCTTTTTGGTTTCATTTTGTTTTGTTTTCATAATAATACTGGTGTATGGACAACAGCCTCTTCCCATGATGGAATAGCATAGCTGCATGAAGGCATGGCTGGGTAATAGGATCAGATGGATGGGCACTAGTGAGAGGTGAGGGTCTGGCAGTGGTGGGAACTAATCAGGACTACTACCAGTTCTGGGAAAAGAAAGTAGTGCAGCCAGGACCAACACAATTTAATATACTTTACAGGGAAAAAGTCAGAACAGAATTTCTGTACAAAGTATAATGAATGAAGTGGCAGACTCTAGATGTATTTCATGGGAAAAGGCTTGAAATCCTGTCGTATTTTTGACAAAGCTTTCTGTTCAAGTATAAGTGAATATTCTGCAAAGAGCTTCCAGGATGAAAAGCCCAATAGGACACTTATTTTTTACTAACAGGGTTTCTGTTTCATTCAGGCACATATACATATACATATACATACATACATATATATATATATATACATATATATATATATATATCCATCTCCCATAAAAAGCTGAGACTCCTTTTTGTTGGCATAATCCAGCAAATACACCCCAAAACATGCTGAACACCCCAAAGCAATGTCTCTCTGCTTCTTAACAAGTGTGAATACTTTGCACTCAGCAGCAACTGACTGTTATTCCATCATGGGAAGAGGTTGTTGGCCATATACCAGTATTATTATGAAAACAAAAAAGAAAGGAATGCAGTAAAGTGCAAGATGTAGTAAAAAGCTGTGTTGACAGTGGGATGACACTGTAAAATTGCTGTATGCTGTGATGTGAATCCTTTTGAACCCAATGACGTCTGACTTCCACCCTCATAATCAATGAGTCAAACTTACTCCTCCCCACACTTCCCATATTCTACCTAATATGGGGAAGCTGGGGAAATTGTATTCTACCTCATTTTAGGGTGACTGGACAGATTTTCTCTTCCTGTGGTTGCTATTCTTAACTGCATAGTGTCATGAGTGTGTTCAGTTGTGGCTTTTCTGGACTGCCCTGAATTTGCCTCTAGATGGAGATTTGCAGGTGTCAGCATAGTAGAAAAGGTTCTTCTGCTACTGCAGGTTCTCAGCAATTAAGGCCTGGCAGCAATGGATAATTCTCTGATTAAAACCATCCAAATGATTCAATGGGCAAAAAGTTATGAAAAAAGAAATCCAGCTCTAAATTCTGCATTGTTACAACCTACAAAAACAAAACTTGCAGCAAATTTTCCATGTTCTTCTTTACCCCTTTTATTAACTGTGACAACAAGTGAAATCTAAACCTCTTGCAGGAGTGATTGTAGCATCTACTGACTTAAAAAAGAATCTTTACCAGTAAATTAGTCCCTAAAAGCAATTACCTCATGTTTGGAGGCAGACAATTATTCTCTATTGAAAATTGAGTAATCGTTTCTACCAAACATGTGCAAGAGGGGATTCGTGCCCTGATGGAAGCTGTGGCAGATAAGTCCCATGATGGTTCTGAAGTGCCAGTACTGTTCAAAAGAGGACAGCGATCTTCTGAAACTTGTTTGAGGACAAGACAAGTAGAAGCAGAGGCAAATAATCAAAGCAATCAAACAGTTCTCCCTGAACAGTTGTCAAGACCACCAATATTCGCGTCCTGTGCCACGACTTTGTGGTGGTGCACGTGATATGCAAGCACCATGGCAACAAGATATTAATCATCAACAGAGATGGGCACAGGCTGGGGTAAGTCTTCAGAGGTGCAAGTCGTAGGCTGTATCTACTGTACACAACAAGCCCCAACGGTACCAGTTTCAGCGCTACCTCAGCAGCATTGCATAGCTGAATTCATTATGGCTGAGCTTACCTCGTCCTCTGAAGGATCCATGTGTTGGGCCTGGTATACAGACGCCTGGACACGAAGAACAACTTCTCTTCCAGTTCTGTGTCCCTCTCTCCTTGTGGTTTTCAGTTACAGACTCTGGGCAAATTCTTTGCTAGTGAGACACCACTGATTGAAGTGGCACTGTGCCAGCAGTATTTGGCACTCTGAGTGATGGCAGGGATTTTCAGAAGAGTTCAAGTGAGAAGATTAGGTGCCCAATCCCTCTTTTCTTTGGTCAATAGCCTTTTCTTGGCTCATCAGCATCTCTGCAAGGCCACTGATGCCCAGTGCAGGCACTTCCTACTTGCCAGCGACCTGAGAGAAATAACAGACAATTTAATGGCACAAAGCTTTCTGTTTCTGTAATTTATTTTATTTACCTAGATTTTTCTTTGATGATGACACACCAGTAAAGTGCACCTATACTAACTAGAGAACCAGGCCTAGTGTGCTGAAGAGTTAGGCACACATTTTCAATGTGAAAGTGACTCACCACTGGAAAAAAACCATGCATTTTCCCTCTTAATGGTGTCTTTAAACAGAGCTTGGATGTCCCTCCAGCCTCCTGAATGGTGACTTGTTGAGATTTTTGGGCTCGGAACAGCTCAGTAAGATTTAGTGGTGATACACAGGCCAGGCTATGAAGTCTCTTCTGCACTAAGGCAGTTACTATCCACAAAGGAAATATTTGTCCCTACAGGGAGACACCTGGCCATGGCTGGAAGTACAATGTGGCAAGGTTATGAACAGCTTTGACCATGAAGGGGTCAAAGGGTTCTGCTGACCCTCTCTGGAACTTCTACTTGGTGTTAAGTTGCTGCTGGTGTCAGGGCCTCATGGGCATTGGTGGCTTGGTTTCTGGTGTAGCTGGTATTGTTTATCAGGGATTAAGAAAACAATTACTTTTTCATGGTGGTAACAAACATTCATCTAGCATAGAGATCCTGATATCCTTGTGTATGTGTGTGAAAAATACACTAAAGAAAGACATGAATGTTTAAAGTACACGTGATAAAGAACACAGGAAGGCAAAATACAAAATAGGTCAGATGCAGAAGGCCCCCAGTGAAACTGGAGAGGAGAATATAGGCAAGTGTAATATTGTTATCTGGACTGGAATTTAATCAAGACTTAAGTATGAGGTGATGTGATACTTCAGTGGTGGGATCACCGCCTCAACAAAACTGTTCTAGATTCTGCCTGTCTTTTCATAGATTCAGGTGTGCACCAGTATAACTTGTCCAACCTCAACAGAGCTCATCCTGCTGTACACAAGGACACTCATATTCAGATTTCCCAGCTCTTCCCCTCCTCCTCCCTTCAAGGTCTCTCTGCTCATGTCATGTGGAATGGCACAAGTTCAGGTGTGGATCAGAGAGACTTTGAAATGGAAAATCGGATGATACCACAGGCCATACTGGAGAGGAGCTGGCAAGCTTAAAACGAGGCTAGTGGAGTGGTGAGGGTTAGGACTAAGGTAGGCTTGTATAGGGTGCTGTGTTTGGAGTCCCAGAGAAATCTGCAAGCCAAGAATAATGAATACTGGCAGAGCTCCACGTGAGTAACAAACAGCTTATCCTGTCTAGGCTAATGACAAAATGTTACATATTGGCATTTAATTTTTTTTTTTTTTTTTTAGGAAAAGAAAAATTAAAGCAACCGCTATACCTAAACACTCCGCTTTGCTCTGATAAGATGCCAGAATTACACGACTTCTACTGCGTAACAAGGTTCTTTGTGTGGGTGTAGCAGCCCCTCCCCATACCTAGCGGATACACTCCAGGGAATTTTTGCAAGTGCGAGTATTGCCTCTTGTAAGGTCACTGAGTAAAGAAAGTTAATATGTTGTATGGAAAAATGTCATGTTTTGTGTATTTCCGTAAGAGCACCACAAAACAGTCCTACATAAAGGTTAGTATCACTATTACATGCACAGCAATGACCCCCCATGCATATTACTCTGAAATATGTTGAGCCTCTGCCCTGCCCTCCATCATACTCAAGATGGTAATTTGAAAATTAAGGACTTGATGTAAATGCAAGCCAGTCTAGTTCACAAGATATCCCCACCACTCAGTCCCTCTGTCTGGTAGAGGTCTTGGCATTACTCTCTGCCTCCAATGCTCAGCGTCTGCAGCTTGCTGCCATTACAGTGCCATGGTACCGCTCCCTCTCTAGGCATGCCTGTAGAGACTCGGCCTTGCTGGTAGATGTATCTCCATTTTCCCCTCTTCTCCTGCTTCTGCTCCACAACTGCACCTGTTGTGTGACGATGCTTACTTTCTACCTAAACTTCACATTACTGAGTGCCTGGGGTGCTTGGACGAACTGGGACCCATGTGTAGTCTCTAAGGGCTTGTCATCTCAAGAGGTACTAACCTTGGACTTGGGATGGTTTCCCAGGCACACGGCATGTATTACCAAAGACCCCGAACACATCACCTGCATGAGGTGTGCAGGATTTGCTGGGCAGTGCAAAGCAATGGGCTGTGGGGCTAGGTCTGCAGCTGGGAACGCAGAGGAAGATCTTCAGGGAGGGGTGGACTCTGTGGCTGTGGGTCAGCCATGCCCCGAGTCTCGGCATGGAGGTGGCACGACGACCTGCACTCCCTGACACACGAGCTTACTCCTGTAGCAGCCTTGGCCCCAGAGCGCAGGACCAAATGAACACGGTTTGTGGGCCATGAGGTGACTTCCTATGCCCAATTTACTTGCTCGCTAACTCGGCCCGGCTGCACGGCTCAGCTGTCACTGCCCCCGCCCGGGGCTCGGGCCGGGTATGCCCTGCAGGGCTTTGAGGCGGGCGGCATAGCCCGGCAGCCCCGCGGGGAGTGCCGGCCGCGCTGGCCGGCCGTCTCCCGCGGCCCCGCCGGGGCTCCCCGGCACCCGCGCACACGTCCGGCCGCCGGGGGCTCCAGGTGCCGCCGGGATCTCCAGGTGCCACCGGGCTCCAGGTGCCTCGGGCACAGGGACGGCGCCCGCCCCACGCCCTNTCAGTGCCGGCCGGCCCCGCCCCGCCGCGGCTTTATAACGGGCATCCCCATGGCCGAGGCGGGGAACCTGCTGCGGTGGGGTCGGTATTGCTGCACCGCCCGCCGACGGACGAGCCGCCTCCGGTGGCCGCAGAGCCGCGCCGCCCCGAGGAACGATGGTGCCGCGGGCCTGGCGCAGCGCGGGGGCTCGCCCGTTCCTGCTGGCGCTGCTGCTGGTGCATCTGCCGCCGGGTCGCAGCCACCGAGCCACGGGGCCCCGGGTAAGTGAGCTGCCGCCCCGGCGCGGCAGGTTGCCGTGCCCTGCCCCGGCCCGCCGCCCCCGAACCTTGTCAGCGCCGCAGGTGGAGCCCCGGCCCCGCTCCCCCCGGGCGCAGACCCTCGCAAGGGCCTCCCCGCTCCCTTATTAAAAGCCGGGTATCGGCTGCATGCGAGAAGTTCATACACCGGTATTAACTTGTTGGTATTTATTGCAGAGAAACACGGGAGGGGGGAGGTTGGCAGGCTGTGTTTTTATATTGCTCGACTTGCATTTAATGTAGCCCCTGTTCCCAGCACATAGCTTTAGGACTTTTCTTTTTATATGTTCCCGAGCAGGGATTAAATGAATCCCTGCAATAAAGCGAGATGCCTTCAGCCCAGGCTTCTCCCGGTAGGAGTCTAGCTCTGTTTTTTTTAATCTGACAATGTTTGACTCTTACTGGTGCTGTTCATTTCACTTACCAAACTATTACATTGCTCTGGGGGAGAACCCAACATTTTTCTAAATATGGTTCTCCCAGTGAGTGAGTGTTGCCACTGCAGCACCACTACGGAGTAGCGTGAGAGTTTTCAATTATAAAGCTGCACAACAGTAGCTGTTCTTCAGCCAATGCTGCAGTGAAAGCACAGCTCTGGGTAAGTGGAAAAACTTATCTCTCTGCAGGCATGTTGGATGCATTGGCTGTGTGCATTCTTGACCCAGCAGTCTAAAATGCTGTGAAGTGTAGTACCTAATTAACTTAGACCATAGTTAGGCAAGTCCAGGAGTCTTTGAAATCCCTACTCGGCCAAAGTATAACAACAAGGTACTTTAGTGAAATGTTCTTTTTTTTTTTTTTTNGGAAGTGTTTGACCATGATGGCTATTAAATACTTCTCAGAGCTATGGAAAGCGTACAACTGGCTGCACTGATGTTGTTGTGTTCAGCTGTGCTGTGTAGCCTCTTTTATGGCCAGATGTGTAACAGCAACTGTTAGTTCTGATCTCTCTAGTTCTAAGTCAGAACTGGTGTGTGCCATAAATTACTGGCGACCTGCTTTAAAAGATCAGGAAACACAGGGGTGCTTATGCATATATCTTTATTACCTGATATCAAGCATAAACCTCAAAATTGGAGTGATTCCACATAGAGAGGAGCTTTAAAGGTGATAAGTAAGAGTCTGGCTGGATGACTAGGACCTTCATCAGTACCATATCTAACAGCTTTAATGAAGCGCAATTGAAACAACAAAATAAAAAAATCCTCATGGTAGTGCGTAATTGTACAGTGAGCCTGTATACCAAACAGTTTTCATATAAACCATTTTTTATACTGTACTTTACAAGGCAGTTTAATTGCTCCCTGTGCTGTGTTGTCTTGGAGTGGGAGCTACTTAAGGAGAGTGGAAAACCAAATACAAAGGACTACTGATTTACTTTTCGCTTGAAGTAAGTAAACTGACTTGGCTATTTCTTCTTTCATGACTGGACAGAATATCAGCTGTGAGCACTAACATCTACAGTTCTGTAGGAGGATGTGCCTTAAAGTTTTAACTTAGTGTTTTAACTTATGAGCTCTTAAATGGAAAGCTGTATATTTTCAGGATGTCTAACTCATGAAATCTGTCTTTTTGCCCCTCGAAGTGTCATGATTAAGAGCATGTGGAGGTGAGGAGTTTGGTTTACTTGGTTGCAACCAGGTTGATTGATATAAGCCCCTGAGCTTCATCTCTTGCAGCGATTAGACATTGCCAGTAAAGTTGTCATTCGTATAAAGGTGCCGTACTTTAGATTCCAATAAAAACAAAAATACTTTATTATTAATTTCTTAAATAATGACTACCAGGTTGCACCAGTATGTATTTCTCATGTGGACTTGAGATCAAGAGTGTATTCCTGTCAGGAAATCTCCCTGGGTGGGTGTCATTGTTGCAGTTCTGGGGGTCTGATCTTGTAGGTGTTCAATTGCTAGGTGTGATACCTGCTCTTTCACCCTCTCTTCTGTATGGTAAGCACTAGGACTACAGTATTTGCAAGCTGAAATGCTTTTAAAAGTGAACAACAGTTTTTAATCCTACTCAGTGAATTCAAATGACCAGCAATAATGCTTGAATCAAGTTCTAGATCTTCCTCCTTGCATTTCCCTTGCTACTGTAGTGTTCTAAGATAGGCAGCCAGCACTGTTACTGAATACACAAGCAGAAGAGAATGGCTTGCTACTGTTTGCAGAAATGTTGAAAAAACTATAGGTATTGAAGAGGAATAGGTGTATCTACATCTCTTGTGCCAATAAGGGATGAAACTTTCAGATGAAGTGAGTTCAGGATAATTACTTTAATACCAAGGTAAATTACAAGTGCAGCTAGTACTTACAGGTCTGTTGAGGAACTTCTGGCTCTCGAAAGATGTATGAAGCTTGCTGTTTCTTGTTATAGTGAAACTATGAGCAGTGATGTGAATTCCTTAGGCTTGGTGTCAGTGACTTGTAGGAAACATCTGGCTCTTGCATATATGCTGTTGCCCAATGACAGTTAATAACAACTGTCCCAAGTGAAGCCCAAAAGAAAGTCTAATATCTTGTCCTAGAAGTAACTTGGAAGCCCAAGGCTGCTGTGTGACTTGTTTCCTCAGCTGACAGACTCTAGTAAAGCTTCTGCTGTGTTAGACAATCACCTGGTCTCTTCTGCTTTTTTAGCTCAAAAGAGCATTGTGGGACTGTACTTGAAAAATGTGTGTTTGAAGGATGCTACCTTCTGGAAAAACATAATCAGGCTTTATATTCTATGCATATTATCTTCTTGTGTGCTTCTTTCTGTCTGCTGGCATGAGATCTGAGGTGTGTGACAAGCCAGGTCTTGCTGTTTCCCCCCTCCTTGATCCCAAAGCGGTAGATGGGGAGCTTGACCAGGCTGGCTCTTGCATCTCCTACTGTGTGGTGCATTTAAGCCATATTCTTTCGTAGCAGATTAAATAGATTATGCCTCTAAGTTTTCCTCCATCTGGACAATTAAGTGTGACCTTTGTTTTTTCTAGTTCAGAGAGAGATCTGTGCCAGCCCTCTGCTATTTAACTCCTGACCATTACAAACTTCATCCATTTATGGCAGAGAACTGTTGGTGACAGTAATGACAAATACTAGCACAAAGAAATGGTGAATGCTTGCAGAAGGCCGAGAATGTGACTGCAGCAGTCAAAAGCTATCCTACGAACAGGCTTGGATTTCTGGAAGACTGGGGACCTGTGCCCCTCCAGTGACCTCAGAGGACTAAAAGATGGTAGGGGAGGACAGGGTAGTCACTATAATTTTCTTCCTAGTTTCATGCATGGAAACCTGTCATATCTTCCCTTGAAAGGCATGCTGGGAGAAGATCTTACAGTGCTGTTACAAAGAAAGGTATTAAATAGTATAATTGTGAAGCTACCAACAGATTCCAGTGTGTAAATTGGAGTGCCACAGAGCATTGGGAATTTCCTGCTGCAGTTGGCTACTAGTTAGAACACCAAATAGGAATCTTGATAAAAAGTGCTGAAAAGGCTCCTGCAGCTTTGTTGTTCCCTCTGGAGGAGCAAGCAGCATTGCAGCTTATGCAGGAGTGGCACAAGGAGTGTGTTCTGCTCTGTGTTCACTGCAGCCCCACAGGAAGGGGCACAAAGCAGGTGTCTTTAAGCATGTCCTACCAAAATTAGGGAGTCTGTGTTCTTTGTGGTGAGAAGAAATTACAAAAGCACACATAATAAAAATATCAGGCAGAGGGCTTTATACAGAGGAGATCTGGAACAGAAGAATGAACATAAGGATAGGGTTTTCAATGACTGAATTTTGTTTCTTGGTTTGAGCTTAATCACCACTCTGCATTGCAAAGGTCTACTCTAATAATTAGCAACTGAAGCACTTTAATGCTTTTAGATTTCTTTACCATTGGAGAGATTCATTTAATGACGAAAGAGATAGGACAGATTTGTTACTCTATGGCAAACAGCTTTTGGTTACAGATACCCTATTTTGGTTGGGCGACGGATGTTTTTTACCCAAGTGGAAACTCTGGAGCTATACTGCTTGTTTCTCCTTCTCGTTGCTCTTGCTTAGACCTTTAATATTAGCTGAATTCATTTATGTGTACTAAAGAAACTGCTCTGACTTATGTTTTTTAAACAGTATGCAACTGTGTTAAAGAACAGGATTAATTCTTGTGCAGAGAAGTATTAAAACATTATGTTCCTATTGGAACAGCGGGCCCTGTTCTAAACAGAAAAATGCTGTAGGATTTGACTTGCTCTGTGTAGTCTTAGAGTTGGTGTTTCAACTGCCTGAACTTCACAGTTGGCTACAAGAATATTTCCACTCATGTTAATGAGCTGTGCTGTTAATGAAAGATTTCTGGCCAGCAAAAGATTAGGTACAGAAAAAGAAACTGCTCTTGTATTTTTTCTGGTGGTGGCAGCAAGCTCTATAGCTGGTGGAACACCTACAATGATAACTTCTTGGACTCAGTTTCTAGCTCTAGTCATGTGCTAAGGTAATCTTCACAGTGCAGAGCAGATGCTCTCTTGGCTTCTTTCATTTCCAAATGGCCTGAAGCAATTGGTAAGATGACTGTAAACTCATTTCAGTAGTATAGTAGCTCTGAAATATTAATACTGCTATTTAAATATCTTAGATGTTCTTATCCTGCCATCTCAAACTAATTGCGACATTACTATGTCAAAAAAACCCCAAACAAACAAAACCCCATTTGTCTCTTACTTGGCTGGTGAATCCCAGTTCTTCTGGTGCTGGCACATCTGACAGAGCAGTTAAGTGTTACACAGTAAGCTTTATGCTAACATTAAAAGCTAAACATGGAAGCAATACAGGTGGAACTAACGCTGATCCCTGAAGGCTGCTGTGCTGACAGCCATAATTAAGCATCCTGTGAGACACTGTGGTGGTTTCCTGTCGGAGTCCCCTGGCAGCTGCCACGAGGTCTCTGGTGCTGATGCACCATCCAAGGGCTTTGTGACACAGCAGACCTTGAGCCAAATTTGGTTACTGCTTTGGTCCTCAAGTGGCATTTTGGCAGAGTAGCAGCTGTTGTGACTTATGACTTGAACTGTGAAGCTTACAAGCTTAAGTGCTGTCATTGTGTTGGTAGGACTCTTAAGCTTCCTAAGCTCATTTGTGAGAAGCTCTTCTGTTTGTGAAGTTCTTGCTCTAACAGTGAAGGCTGCCACTGATGTGGGTGTATCCATTCCATGCTGGAGCTTTCTGGATAAGGTGGGAGGTTAGTGTGAGATTTGCTTATGCAGAGAAACTACCAGGATGTGATGGAAGTGGTAGGTAACTGTCTGCCTCTTCTGACTGGCTCACATGAGCAGTTACTTGTGTTCAGCAGCTTATATGTGAACCATGTGAAGCTTTCTGTGTGTGATGACTTTACTGCTTGTAGGTATAAGAGTATAAGGAGTATTCTGGCACCAAAACTCTGAGTGAGAATGCAGCTCTGCACTTTTTTTCTTTTTTTTTTCTTTTGGTGGTGAGGGGAGGAGGCATCGTAGCTATAAGAGAATACCAACAGGAAAGCATAGCTAGTCACACCAGGGTGTAAAGTTTTATTCAGGACAGTGAAAACCACCCACCAAACAAAAGAGTTTTTTGTATATGGCCTCATGTAGGCTATCAGCAGCTCTTCAGCCTGAGAGCAGCTTCCCCAGGATAAGGCCTTCCCTTGAAACCAGCCTCATGCCTCCTATCCTGGATGTTTTTTCTCTTTATTAAAGTAGGTTCCTGATGCAACTCTAGGCTCCTGTGGGATGTTGCAGTAACAATATAGATGGTGTTAGCAATATTCATGGGCATTGTAAAAGAGTCATCTGCTTGTTTGGTGAGGGAAACATTGCCTCATATAGTGGGCCTGCCCTCTGACCAATGCTATTTATTAAAAACTTGAGGTGACAAGTATGGTTGTTAGGCTTCCCTACAAGAACTGCTCCAAGGGAAGCCTGTGCTATCTGAGTAGAAGGCCTTCATCCTGGAAGTGCAGCCGCTACAGTGTCGCGAGCGATGATGGAACAAACTGGCTTTGGCTTATGAGAGGATTCACTCTAGTCTGTGTGGCGCTTTGAGGGTAGTCTGAAGACCGGCCTGAGCCTGACTGGATGATGCCAAGGTGACAGCAGCAGCCTGGAGAACACCCTTGGTGAAAGGCTGTCCTGTCTCCCTCACTGGAGATATTCAAGAACCATCTGGATGCAACCCTGTGCCATGTGCTCTAAGACGACCCACTGTGGTCCCTTTCAATCTGCCCCACTCTGTAATTGTCAGATGTTTCTGTTGTGCGTCCGTCCTTAGAGCAGTGGCCTAGAAGGCCCCGTAAGCCTCCATGTGCCTGGACTTGTCAAACTCTTTGCTGGTGGTCTCCAGCTGCCTGGACTGTCAAACTCTTTGCTGGTGGTCTCCCAGCTGTAGCCTGCTCAGAAGGATATGCCTGCATGTTGGGTTTGTGCATTTTTGCCTCCCACTGGCTTGTGGCTGGGCCAGCTGCTTTTGAGGGCCCACTGACAGAGGTTTTCATTTGGAGTGGCACGTAGCTATGCAGTGGGCAAGTGAGTGGTAGGTGTGAAATGAGAGCAAACTTAAGTACTTCCCCCCAGGGTCTGCGCCTAGAGATAGGAAAATAACACTAGTTACTATAGTAACAGAGGCTGCATTATTCAAGGTTGGCTCAGGGTTTTGGCAAGTAGAGTCTGGCAGCAAAGCCTAGACAAGCAACCCACCAGTGCTGCTGGCAGACTCTGCATGCAGGTGGAGGAAGTCATACAGAAACTGGGGTGTGTAGGCTTGCTCTGCCATGGGCACCTAGACTCCCCTCTTGGGCTGGAGCTGGAGTTGTGTTGCCTGTGGATGAAGCAGATGAATGAATGTGAGCAGGGCATCGTACCTGAGTAACTGCCACAGAGGACCTTCCTGCTCACTGCTTGAGTATAGACCCAGAACATGTGCCAGGGTTCTGTAAACTGGGTAGCCTTGCCCCATACCCTCTGACTTGAAGTGGCTAAGGGGAAAGAAGCATACTGTTTGCATGCAACATTCCTTCTGTGCAAGGCATAGACTACTAAGATTCTATTCTATGAATCTGTTGAGATTGGCTTCGTACGCTACATGGCAGCCCATGTCAGTCTGAAGTTAAATTTGATTCACTGTTATAAGAGCTTTGGCCTAATATAATTTTTCTCTATTCTGAGTCTTGTGACAAACTGAAAGAATGTAATTTTATCCTGTTCAGAGTGGAAGAAGTGTGCTCTTTCTGTGCCACTGAGATGTTGATTAAAGCTGGGGTTGAGGGGGTGATAAAAGTGAGGGCTTTCTCATGGGAGAGCCTCAGATAAAGAGAATCATAGTAAGTGGAAGGGAAGGTGTGTAGGGATAAGAAAGATGGGGAAGTAGGACAGATGAAATAATTTGTTTTTCTTGGCCACTGGTGCAGTTAATGATAGTTGGAATCATATCCAGAGAGAAGTGCTGATCCTCAAATAGGGAGGAGAGGTTCCAAACACTTAGTGGGCAGATTCTGTTTCAGAGTTTCTCTTGGCCACCAGTCCTCTGTTACCATTACTTGGGTCACAGACTAGAAGGAATGTGGAAAATGTTGTCCATCCCTGTTCTCTTCTGTTCCATGACTGAGAATTATCACTTGAATTGCACAGGGAAGCCATATTCTGCCTTCTGATGAACAAAGTCCACTAACTTAGCTGCTGTATGTAGGCTTGTGATGCATGGAATAGTGCTTGTTCTATAATTTCATGTAGTCCAGAATAGCTGAATGACAACTTTTTCTTTGGTTGTATAGAGAACCCAAAATACAAGATCATATGATCCTTCAGTTGTAATTCTTATACTTTAGGGTTTGACGCTCCAACAAATTAAAACAATCCAATACAGCCTTAATGTAAAGGTAACTGTCTCAGATTCTATGGCTGTTGTGGGTTGCACAAGAAGCAGTGTGACCACGTATGGTATGGAGGGGGAGTGAACTGGGAATCAAAGAGATAAGGAAGCATCCTTAGGTGAAAACACCTGGTAGAGGTAGTGGTATCCTTTAATGTCCAGATGTACACTATCTCTAGATCTTGCTCCTGTGTGTACCATATACATGCTAGTCAGAAACATGTAGTATGGTAATCTTTTGTTGCAGCATGGACTCCCTTGAGTAGCATGAAGATTAAAGAACCTACTCTAGCTAGTACATCAAACCACTTCCCTTCCCACTTCTTTGAAGCAGATTTATATGCATTCTACACTTGGGCTTTAACAAATGCGTGGTGGAACTAGGTGCAAGTTAAGAACTAAAAAGCCAGAAGCTCTTGGGTGTAATTTCTAAGTGGAGGATATTAAATGAGTTGGAGTTTGTGGATACTAGCCAGATAAAGGGGTTTCTGTCTGAGCCAAGAAGCTGCTTCTGATTTGGGTCTAGTTACCATACAGAATGGTGGTAACTCTTGTTGGCTTCTGCCTGGAGTTTTGCATTTGGCTTATTCCTTTGCCCTTAAAAGTGAGCAGACAAGTGTTGCAAAAGAAGATAAGCTGTGTGCAAAATTAGCTTTTTAAAAATGTGTATGCATCTGGAACTCTAGAGGATCATCAGCTCCAAACTTGTAGGGAAATGGGAGTTTTAATGTGTATGCTTCTGAGGCTTAGTGGAAGCAAATTACTTTTAACATAGAACTCTGTGAGACTGGTGTGTGTAAAATTAACAGGGGTGTTAATGCAATGTTTTTTTCTCCACTGTTTTTTTCTTTTTTGCTCCACAGTTCTAGAGATTAGCTTGACTTATTTCCCTTTCTGTGTCTTAACCTCAAAATATGTAAATCTAGAAGAACTTGATCCACCTTTTAAAATTAAAAACAATACCAGTATCTACAGCCAAGGCTTTGGAGTTCTGCCAGGTAGGGGATTGGGTGTAAGTGCTGCCATATCTTCCTGCTGTTGTAGTAAACCGTGGCCAATTGGATTCTCAGTGCTGCTGCTGGTGGTGTTATTTGCCCTCAGTTAGCTGCAATGCATTTGAAATATTCCTGGAAATTAGGCTAGATGCAGAAATATGTCTGACTAGAGCTTTAACATAACTTCTGAAAGTGCTTGCCATGGGATAGGATTTTTTAAATACACTGCATACTTGTAGAACTCCAGGGGTTTAGGTTTTGACTGTAAGAGAATGGTGCTTCTGGCTGCTGTACCTGAAGGCCTCAGGTTATTCTACAGATGCTATCCTGCAGCTTTGTAGGTAAAAATCTGAAGTGATGGCCAAATGACACTGCTTATCTGGATAGGTGATACCTAATGGTGGAATAAGGTATTTCAGTGGTAGCTGGTGGCTGTGCTACCTGTCTCATGCTTTCCATAAAGGGGGTGAACATTGCGGAATTTTGCTATGATTTTTTTATCAGGGTTGCTACACCAGCATTCCTCTGACTTCGTCAGTGTCTATGGGCTGTCTTTCCTTCTTTATTACTGCATAGGTACAGACAGTATTTTATGAGCAGGAATCATACCCCTAGGTCTAGGTTTGAAAGTCAAAGCTGTCTTCTATGGGCTTTAGCTTGTTAGGTGCTCTGTAGAGCCAGGGATGTTCTGCTTCATAGTCAGGATGTTCTCTCAGTGGCAGTACCTGCTCTTGCACTCCCTTTACTTTCCCAGTTTAAGCTTGAACTGTGGAAGGAGTAGTAGGTTCAATTTCTACAGACTTTTATGAAAGGGACATAATTTGCTGGTGGTAGCATATTAATGATTGTTAAATCCATTGTCTAGAAGTATGGGGAAATATGTCAGTCCCAATTTTTTGTTTTGGATGCTCATCTTGAGGAGCTTCCAGGGAGCTGAGTGTTCTCTTCACAATGAACTCTGAAAGTGCTTTATGCTCCAACTTGCTGGTGGTTTTCTTTTTCCAAATTAAGGACTCTTACATCGAGGTAGTCTAGCTGGCTCTGAAGTAATCTGGATGTTACTGTTGTAGCTGTTGAAGACTTAAGTCTTCCAAGGCTGTCAGGTTCTGTCCTCTCCTCGGTTCGCCTGAAATAACAAATAGGTTAGTAGAAAAAAATTGTGTTCTGCTGGACTTGAGCTGTCACCTAAGCTACTACCCTTCTTAAAACTTGAAGAGTTGTTAAAATCTAACTGTTGGAGCTCTGCTGAACTTCCTAGCTCACCTATCAGTTATGCATACCTTGAAAAATCAGGATTACATTTAAGGTGGCTGATAGAACTTTAAATGACCGGGCAAGTTAAACATTTGCCATTTTGTTACTAACATAGGACGTCTCTTAAGGGTGAATAAGACAGGGAGTGGACAGCAATCAATGTGAAACCTCGGCTTTTCTTGTCTTTGTCTTCAGCTGTCAATGAGACTATATAAATTTCAGGACTTTTACTGTGAACAATAGATACCTAAGGAAGTTCCAAACTAGCTGGATTATGAAGAGAAGTTGAGCTTTTCTTTACCATGAAAGTGCTTCTTTACCTCAAGCACTTTGGCAGCAGTATTGGAGCTGAAATTAGCTGTTCCTCATCAGCATACTGCAGCGTATGTTTTGCAGATTTCTAATCTGGATTTGAAAGCACCCATAGGACAAAGCATCCTAACTCATCTGCACTGTTTTGTAAAATCTGTCGGTGTGTAAACAGGTATGATGTGTAGCTGTTAGCTTTTATCCTAGGAGGACAAAGCTATCCTGGTTTGTGTGTATGTGGTTCTTGCATGAAAGTAATAAAAAAAAAAAGTCAGTCCAAACTTCCAAATTGGGTTTTGCCTGTATAATTAACTTAAGAAAAATGCAATGTATCTTCTAGAACACTGGGGCTTTTTGGTGCTGAAACTGGAACTGAGTGGGAGGAAAAAAATTTACCACACTTGAGTAAATTTAAGCATTCCTAACACCTGTCCCTCAACATTTCTGGATTTGGCCCAACTGTATGACAAGTACATTTTGAGCCCAAAGATTTGAGAATTGAATCTAGCTTGAATAGCTGGTGTCAGAAGCAAACTAAGTTTTTAAGTTTCCTGTCAGAACTCTTAAGAATTTACCTAAAGTGTTCAAGTTTTGCTTCTAGTTCTGTTGGCAAACAAAGCCAAAAATGCTTCTGCAGTTGCTTCACATAATCAAGAGACTTTTCCCCCCGCCCCTGCTGAAGTCCCAGAATGGGGAAGAGTTCAGTGGTAGACCCTCACGCAATTTGAAGAGAAAGATTTGATTAAAAAAATCAAGCAACAGTGTGCTCTTCAGTGAATGACAGTCCCAAATAGAAAGTTTAACTTTGGCTCTTGCAAATTTTCTCTGTAGCAAAGAATACTGAGTTACAAAGGCTTATCTTGTTCTTCCCCCCTGTTTAAAAAAGGTAGGTATCTTACCATAGTAACTGTTCTTTCTGTTAAACTTCATACCTTCTCAGGTATCCCATGCAACTCTTAGCTCTTTATTGCTTTTGTTAAGGAAACATCCACATCTGACCTTAAGTGGAAAGCCTCTACTATAACTACTTCCAAGTGAGCCTGCCCACTAATAGTGTCACCTACAGAATAGCTATAGGTGAAAAGCTTCTGACTAGCTTTTCCTTTGTCTAGACTCCTGTCAAAATCTGCTTCATTCCCTCTAAGATACATACTCTCTGGGTGTGCCTCTGTTCAGGCAGGACAGCCAGAACTGGAGAACAATTCTGAACTTGGTAGTTTTTGCTGAACTCTGCCTGAAGCCTTCCTCCTGCTAAAGGTGTGTCCAATTTCAGGAATTCATGCTTTTCTTTGGAATCACTGGGGCAAGTAAATCAAGTTAAACTGCACATATATATTCCACTTGACATGTTTTCCTTCAGTTTGTTCAGCATTGATAAACTCACTTGTAAAGATATAACCAGCCTTTCAGGGCAACGATTAAGTGCTGCATGTCAGAGCAAAAGCTAAAGATGACTTTCACTTCTTTCCTTGTCTTCACCTTGCATGAAACTGTGGAGAATATAAGCACTTGTATTCAGGAAGTGCCAGAAGGCTGATTATAGACGTGATGAGGTCACCTCAGATTAAGAGGACAAAATAGGGTGTTATCTTTGGCTTGTCTCTGGTTAGTATTTATTAGAAAGCAAACCTAGGGATTACCACAAACAGCCTAAGCCAAGCATGTCAGTTCTTCAGTGTATGGTACACTGATGTTCACGCATATCCATGCATTTCCTAAGGCAACCAATTAGGATCAAATGAGAAGAGATAATCTTGTTAAATCTCATGCCAGTGTTCAGATGGGTAGAACTGTACTTACCTAAAATTGCTTTAGTGGGACTTGGTAGTGGCTTTTGTTTCACTAGCAGATGTTGATGTAAAAATACAAGACTCTCTTGGCATCTGTTTTATTGTGAGGTGATTGACACCAGCGCTAGGTATTGTTTACACAAAACATCTGAATGTAGTCGCAACTGGATTCAACAAGATACTAACTGAAGACAGCGTTTATAAATGCCGATGAAGCTTGTTCAGCTGATGACCTCTACTAAATTGCAATCAGGATTTAATGGATTTGAATAAAGGAAACCTCTTAAAATAGGCAAGGGACAGAGTTTGCGGAACCATTTCTTACCCAAAGAGCAGTGAGTACTTTCTTTTACTTTCCCCAGCTCTGACCTTGTTTTCTCTGATAAAGCAGCTGCTGCAGTATCAACTCTAAATGAAACTCATATCAAGCTGCTGCCCTGGTTTCCTATTCTTCTTGAGCACTTGGCTTAGAGCTTCACATCCCTGAAATGAAGGAAAAGCACCACGAAGTTTCCCCTTACTTTAGGGAGTGACATGCCTCTATCTTAGGTATTCTTTGGGGAGGAAGTTGATGGTACCCAGTGACATCTTGTTCTCAGCTGGGGATTATTAGAATGTATAGCTGTCTCTTGGGAAATCTTTCTAGATGTATTATAGGGCAACATCTATGTTATATCTAGTGCTGTATGCAGAGTCTGCTCGGCTTGAACAGTTTTAGTTGGACCTACTGCTTTCAGACAGTAACTTGACTTTGTAGGAGGCTTCCCTTCAAATGTGATTGCTGTTTGGGGAAGGTTTTTGTGGAAATTGAGTAAGATTAGAAAGTCATCCCACTTTAAAGCTCAAATGGCACTGATTCAACAAACACGACAAGATACTAAAGAGACAATTGTGAAGGGCTGAATGAATATCTGGCAAGTGTCTGTCTCTGTTGAAGCTTGGAATCCACTTTGGTTATTGCAATATAAGCTCTTAGGCTAGAAAAGGTCAGCAGTTCTAGAAAGACAGGATAGCTCAGGATCTGAGTTGGTGTCAGACAATGAAAAAATTAAACAAAATTGTAATTAATCACTTGCATTCACTTAATTCCCCATTCCTTCCCTTGGTTGATTTATTTACTGGTTTATTCACTTATGCCAGGGAAAGCTGCCTTTCTAGATTACAGACCATCCCTGTATTTTTTAAGCCTCACTTATGCTACAGGACCTCTAATGACAAGCAAGCTGGCACCAAGTTATGCACAGGACCAAAGAGCATGGGCTGTTCTTGACTGAAGTGTGAGGATTGTGCTAGAACCTGGAAACTGGAAATGTTTCTGCTTTTGTCCTTGCTTGTGTGGTTGGTTGACCTTGCCCAGCTGCCAGACCCCTCCTCACTTCTCCCCATGCTCCAGCATGGGTTTTTCTTAGAGACTGCAATCTTCCAGAAAAAATCTGCTCCATCTAAGCCACTGCAGTAATTCACAAACACTTACTGACCTTACACTTTAAAGCACTAATGAAACTCTATTACTTTACTTGCATTGCGTGCTTCCTTTTGGCAGATTGTGGAAAGTACAAGCTTTAAATAAAATGTAGTAATTTTATTAAAAAAAAAAAAAAAATCTATCCTAGTTATACAAGTACCACTGCTTGAGTTAAGATTGTTGACAATTAAGTGCACAACAGGCAACAAGTTTAGTTGGGTACTCTCAAGCTGTAACAGCCTCCGTTTTCCAGGCTGTTTTTCTGCCCATAAATAATCATTTATGCTGCATCCATTCTGTGGTCTGTGTTTCCAAGCTCATGTCCAGACATGTTTTCTGATCACTGGCTATGTGTTGAATGTGTTGTTTTGGCCTGCTGTGAGCTACAGCCAGACAACTGCTGTGTCTGGACTGACAGATTTTGTCTGCTGGTTGTATGGCTGGAGCTGGATTTAGTCACTTGTCTTGGTGGTCAAGTCTGGATGAAGAACAGCTACTGAAAGTGGTCTAGACAGCTCTAGGCTCTTGGTTGAAGTGCTGACATACTGTGGAAGTGGAGCAGCTTTTAGAGTGTCGAGCTGTCATTATGATACTGCAGTTCCTGATAGCCACCCTGTGCTGGCTGTAGGGATGGACCATGCTGAAAATGGGCTCTTTGATTCTACTGGCTTAGCACCTCTAGTTATCAGGCGATTTAAAACACTTGGAAGTGCTTCAGGTGTTCCTTTTGTGCCACATACTAGTGAATTAAGTAAAGTTAACTTTTGAAATAGTTTCTGAAAGCACTAGTAATTAAAAGTAAATTAACTTTTTTAAAAAAGTAGTTTAATTTTAAAAGTAATTAAAAAATCCATGGCTGATTGCAGCTGTTGTCTTTTGGAGACTGGACACTCAAGTTAGTGTCAGTAGGTACATTTCTCCTGTTTCCTGTTCTCCTGTTTCAGAAACCCAGCTTCTTCACTGTTCTCAAAGAGTAGTTTACTAACTCATCCCACCATCCACATGCTTGTATGTCACTGGATCAGAGATGTTGGTTCAGTGATAGTACCTAGTATTTGTCTCTAAGCAAGAGGCGATGGTGTGACTTATGAACACTTAAGTGCACCAGCTGCAGTCTGGAAGTGCTAGTTATGAACTTTAATGCTGTCCTATTATATAACTGCTGTGAAAAAAGGATTTACAGCTCTGAGATTCTGCTGCAAGTTAAAGATAAAACACTGCTTTCCTTTCCTGTAGTCTTAGAAGCTATACTGACCTAGCTATGCTTCTTACCCTCTGTTCAGAGTAATGAGTTCCAATTTTTTTTTTCCTGTTTGTAATACAAAGTTCTCCATGCTGTCTCCTTAGAGAAATCAGAACTTGTGTGTACTCACCATGAGTTGACAGCTGATAATAGGAACAAAAGCTAATGTCTACTAAAATCACAGCGACCCCTAGTCCACCCAGATTTGTGTTAAAAGTTGCAGTGTTCTGTTATGATGTTCCGCTCAAGTGTTACATGCATGAGAAGTAACTTTGCTTCCAAGGAAGTGTGAGACAAACTATCTCTTCAGCCTTTTGGAGTAGGCTAAGGCTCTATATAGAACTTGTTGAATAGAGAGGATTTATCCCCCCCACTTAAATAGGGTCTATGTGTCAAAGCAATAGTAGATTATTTCTTTGCTAATGTGAGACTAGTTAGGGGTGTCTGGGCTAACTTTAGTTGAAGACTCTACTTTCATCACAGGCACACTTTGCTGGTGTCCTGTGCTGGCAGAACTTCCTATCTGTGCTGCACCTAGAGTAGGTATAATTGAACACAGGGCTATCCACAAGAGTTTATCTGCTAAAAGAAAACTATCCATCTCTCCAGCAGAGCTCTGGGGTAACTCGTATGTCCCAACCTTGGCATTATAACTTGGCATTAAAATTAGTTTTGTCCTGCCACTTGTTTGGAACCTTTCCCTGCAAACCTAGTATAGTGGTTGGTGGGTAGATCCAGATCGTTTACATGTACTTTTGAAGTCTTCAAGGATGCCCACCTCTGCCAGCAACTGTAGAAGACACACCTGTGATCTGATAAGGGTATTGCCTGGACTTCACAAAGTTGGGTTGATGACCTGGAGGTGCTTTGAACTGGCCTACCTAGTCATGTTGTACCTCTCCTTAGTGAACTGCACAGTGTGATTGTATCACACTGGTTATGACACTGCTGTGTGCTGCCCTGGGCAAGCTGGTTTCAAACTGAATGTGAAGCAGCACTTGAGGGGATGATGTGGCTCCTCAGAACATGGAAGAGTTATCCACAGTGCACTAGGAACTGAATTTTCAAGAGGTGTTGGTGGATGGCTTTGGCCCCATATATACCCTGAAAAATCTTTGTCTGAATAGGGGAAGGAAACTAAGCCCTCAGGTATGTTGAACTAGATCTAGCCTAGCTAGGGCATGCTATTAATTTAGGCTCTTAACATCTACATTCTCTCTGCTATTAAATCCTATGGCCAACCTGTGCAAGGCTCTTGACAGCTGCTTTTTATTTTCAATTGTCAAATATTTAAGTACTTTCTTGAAATAGAATAGTGAGATGATTCTGGTGAGTGCAGGGCTTCTCTGTTCATCTGTTGCTTGTTAAATGTGAATACAGGATTGTCAGTTGCCTTCAGTTCTTGTTTAGGTTTGCAGCATGGGAAAGTGGAAATCTGTCATGGGTGTCCGTTAACACAGTATGTCAAAACATTGTCTGCAAGTGTGAACAAGACCCTTGATGGGAATGAGGGAAGTAGATCTGGAATTTGTAGCGATGTTGAATTTAGCCTGGAAGGAAAGAAGACGTTATTGTTGTCTGCATATGAGGCAGAGAGTGCTGAGAAATCCTTTCTGCTGTCTAAATTACCAAAGAACTTGAAATGAGATGGCAAAAACTTGACCAATAAACACAGTGGTGTGTCAGGGTGGGAATAAATGGGTTGATGTGATTCCTGGCTTGATAGGTGAATAATTGGCTGATGTAAGCTAAAGGCTGAAATCTTGTATGGAGGCAGTTATGATAACCATGGGGTGTTTTTCATGTGGCTCTAGGCATGAGCATCCAGTGGTGATGTGATCCCTGTGGAGAGAGAACTTCGCGTAGAGGGAGCTGATAGGGGAGTCTGAGTTGCCTATAAAGCAGAGGGCCAGGTGTGTCCCTCGCCCGGAATCCTGCCCTCTCGTGGCTCTGGCTGTACAGGGAATGGCTCCCTTGTGACCCGGAGCACAGCCTCAGGCGTGCTGCTTGGCAGGACGAGAGAGCTGGAGGGGTGTGCTGGGCACACAGCTGTGCTCTAGCGATGTGAGGAGCAACAATGGAAATCATCCAGGAAAGACTTCCCAAGTGGAATTATTAAATATTATGGGATGCCAGGTATTCCAGAAGCGAGATCTGGGGGTACTTACACCTTTTTAGTCTAAGAATAAACCATTTCTGAGAGGACCCCACTGCAGAAGAGTGGCAGCCTTCCCTTCTCTAAGAGCCTGGAGGTTTGAGCAAAGAATCAAGTACTTTGATGATAAAATGGAAAGCTAGCCAAGACAAAATTTCAGAATCACACAGTGCAGAACTGCATCAGCAGTGTGGTAAAACCTGTTTTACTTTAAACCACGTAGATAAAATGCACACCACTTTATTTACAGTGCCATGGAAGACTCTACAGGCTTGGGAACTTGGAGCAGTTGGAGGTCTGTATGTGCAAGTTAGCTACAGGTGTGCTCTCCTAACCTTTAGGTTAATCTGCGAAAGGAACTGCTTAGCTTTGAATGCTGTTGCCTGTGTGCTCTCTTACACTGTTTCTTGTTCTTTTGAAGAATAAAACTTAGGATGTTCAGTGTTTGTGTGGCTGTAGAAGGTTAAAAGGTGTTTGGTTGCCTAACTGGCTGTCTGTACTTGCTTACTACCAAGAAGGAAAACTGGTATGTGCCATGACTTCCCAAGATCAAAACTGGGATTTGCAAGATTCTGCCTTTAAATCTAATCTTTAAATTTACTGTGGCTTCTAATAATATATTAGTTCAACTTTCATTCAGCATGTTGTTGGTGAAAGTTGATTAGATGCTTTAATTCCACTTGAATAGTCTGCCTGGCCAATAATATAATTAACTGACCCTTTGTGCCATATAGAGGTGTAGGCAGTGGTGTGTAGCATACTGATAAGGTATCTCAGAGATGGCTTTCTTGCATGCTTAGCTATAAAGTGCTTTGAATTGGAAATTGAGCGATTACCTCTGGAAGCAACTAAAAAAGGCAAGTGGAAGTTGTAGCTAGATGGTAGTACTGAATGAACAAAGATTGGGTTATGCATCTGGCTTTTGAAGAGAGTCTCAAGTCCCATCTGAGCGTGCTTGTGGATTGGAGAATCTCTGTTCTGATACTTTGCTCAGGTTGTTGTAAGTTGGACAACTCCTAAATAGCTTCAACATGGTAAAAAAAAAAAGAGCCTAAAATGCAGTAAGACTTGCATTTTCTCTTTAGATTGTGTTCTTTGAAGTGGTGCTCCCCCAGTGTGTTAAGGCTTTGTACCAAGAAGTGAAGGATTTAAATTCACTAGGCTTAGGATCTTCACTATTCAACGAAGTAAATCACAGGCTTGGTAAGAACTGTGTTTTAAGGGTACCTTGTCCTGATACAGTGGGTATATAATTGCCAAAATACATGCTTGATGCTTATTTTTGATGTTCAGTGATTTTACGTCAGTAGTAAGAGAATAAAGCTGTTGAACAAACTGAGTGTGGTGATCAAGCCTACTGCAGCTTTGCATTTCCTAGTTATAAAGTATCTAAACTTAACTTGCCATGTAGTACTTCTGCACTGACAGGGCTGGACGACTGAGGAGTTACGCAGATGCTGACTACTGCGTCAGTCTGTGCAACGTGGGCTTGTCCAAATAAGAAATAGGTGAAGAGAGAAACTAGTCAGGCTTCTGCTCAAGTCTAGTAACTGAATCATTATTTAGCAGGTGAGAAAATCCTGTAAGGCTCTCTATCACTCTTTCAGCAGATCTTTGCTCCAATAATTAAGCATTGAATTGGAACTATTCAGCTTCCGGTTTATAATGGATACTACACTTGATTATGGTTGTGTTGCTGCATTTATCCAGTCAGTCCTGTTTGATACTGAACTTGGTGGACATTCCTGTGCTGGATGGGGAAGAGCAATACTGAGATGGCAAAACAGTTTCTAAAGCAGGCATGCAACTTCTGTAGCCTCTTTGAGCAGCTGGCTTGGGTGCATCTGCCAAAGCCTATAACTGCTGGTCTTCCATAAAGGTACATGCCTGAGATGTGATATTTTTAACTCTGGGCTTGTCAGCAGCTGAGTGGGTTTCTTTGTGAAAAGGAATGATGTCAACGGTACTCCTACTTGATCTTCTCTTCCTACATAAGTATACTTACGTCATGAGAGTATTGTCAACAGTGTATGTATTCTGCCACAAATTTGTAGAGTGGGAACAATCCAAAGGAATTGCCCTGAAAGTTTTCAGGAAGAACCTATGCAAGTTGTGAGCCATCTTGAGAATTAAATGCCACATCAGACTGGATACTTTTTCTGTTCTTGTCCGCCCCTTTTAGATTGAGAATTTGAGCGAGGTCTTTGCCTTTTTGTATGTGCTTCCCCATTGCTTGTTTTGGGGTGCCTTACTCTATTTCTGTTACTAGTTAGGTGGATGACTGTTTATTTTTTTCTTTTGCAGAGGAGCTACCATGTGTTTCTAGACTTAGAGCTGAGAGGAAGTGCAATCACTGGAAGCAAAGACAGACTCATCCTTCACTGCCTCTCCCAGTGCTTTCTATCCCACAGGTTAGTTAGGTGATACGAAGGACAGTGCCTGGATCTTCTGTGTTGTGCTAACCTCAAAGAGTACTCCTCTGAGATACTAAATTGTACTTGGCTATGCTGTAGTTTGGTTGGTGCCCTGTTTACACTTAGTTTGCCCCAAAGGTGGGAAAGAGAAGGGAGGAATGTCAAGTATCTTCAACTTGCCAGAGGATGTGATTAGGTAACTTAAGAGGATTTTCAAGTCTTTCAAATGATGAGTAAACATGTCAAATGTTTACAATTGATGGAAAACTCCAGAGTCTTACATGGATGCTCTAAGTCTCTTTGTCAAAATTGGAGCATCCAGGATAGTGTTGAATTTCTAGTTTTGAGCAGTCTCCTTTGATGGGGAAGGTACCACCTGTTGTTGGAGGGGCAAGCAGGCTGTTGCAGCTCAGTAAAGGAATAACTTGCCTCTCTGCTAATGAGGGTTAGTATGTTATGGTTTTCGGGTAAGCTAATAATGAAATTATAAGTTAGTTTAATAGGAAAAACTGGCATGTTACTCTTAAGTGGAATTTGAGACTTGGATCCATGCAGTTTAATTCTTGGATTTAGATTATTACATATGTAACCGCTTTAAAAGCCCAAACAAGTCAAGTAACTCCACAGTAAGCACGCCACATAGTCACTCAACTGGACTGACTCTAGCTTTGGTACCTTTGCATATTTCTACCTAACCATTCCTTGACAGATAAAAAATCGAGGGCAGTACATAGTGGTAATCTGTCTTGTCTGCAGTGCAATGCTCATGCAGCAGTATAAGAGAACAGTGATAGGTTTTTGGATAACCCTCCCTATTGAAGGGTATTAGCTGTACTGGTTAAGTTAAAGCAATAGCACTGCTTCATTCCCTGCTGTCCAGTGTTATCCACCTATTTCCTATGTTAGCCACTCAGGCTGCATCAGCAAGTGCCTCCCTATAGTTCAAACACTGCATATAAATGAAGCCTCAGCTGTAATTGCTCAGAGCTAAGAGAAAAGAGCTCTGAGGTGTAAGGAGTTAACTACATGCTACACCTGGCCACAGTGCTGCATTATCTACTCTTTTCTTGAGTGTGCTTTTGGTAACTAGGAGCATGACTGGAGGCTGAGGGAGAATATCTTTCCAGGCATTAAATGCCTGAAGAATGGTGGCAGATTGTGCTCTCTTTTATCTTTTCTACTAGCTTGTTTTGTGAATTTGAGTGAGTTACCATCTCTAAAGCCTTCCACCTAGAGTGGCATAATGCCTGCCTTACAGGTATGTGTCAGAGCCCTTTTCCTAGTAAATATGCTGTAGTCCACAGATAAAAGAAGTCTTAGAAGTGCAAAACCTCTGAAGCTGCACAGCATGCATATAAAAATCCCCATTAAACAGCTGTTTGGCAATGTCTAATGCAATTTCCAGTTAATGAGGGATGTTTTAAACTCTTTTTTTATATAAGTCTTCTTTATTTCATAAGAGGCAGCCAAGAGGTATCCTGTTGGATTTGATGGAATCCTAGTTGTTCCTGTTCCTAAGTGGGACCTCAAATTATTCTTGTTCAAGTGATGCACAGCACCTAAGAGAATTCCTGCCTGAAAGCTCAAACAAGAGCAAAGAATGTTTGGGGTATTTTTGTGTCTGTGTCAGCTTGGGAACTGCAGAGGAGAAACTCTACCAGTCTCATTCCTGCAGTCTGGTAAAACTTGGAATAAGATACACTAGGGGGTCTGGTTTCTCCTCACTTCAAATTTAAGAGTGGGAATGTTCTCAATTGGAAAAACTGCTCCTCCACATAATCACAAAAGCATCTCATGCTTTCTAATAAAGCTGAACGTGATAAAGATGCTGATGTAAGTAAGCACAGTCCTTTGTAATTAAAAAATGAGAGAAAATGAAGATTTTTGTGCAGACAGGCTAGAAACATATGTTGGGGGGTGAAGGCCAGTGTCTGTGAGAGAACTGGAGGATTAGTATCTACTGAAGCCATTGGCTGTTGGGAAAGGAAGACAGGCTTGAGGGTGGGAAGAATGAAGAGGGGAGCATATCTGGTGCATAAGGCTTTGATTGCCTACAGGCAGTCCCACCCTGGTGCCTTGAGACTGGTTTGCAGCCTCTGAAATAGCAATGCCCTGGAATGGAAGTGGAGATGTGTCTGTCCCTCGCTGTTTCTTCTGGAGGATGTTACTGGGAACACCATTTCCATTGCATGAGTATACAGCAGTGCTCGTTCACTCAGAGGTGCTGGTTAGTCAAGGGGCAGGCTGGTACTGTAGAACTTGCCCTTCCCCTCCACACCACAGAGCCCCAGTGCAAGGAGTAGGCTTGCTGAGTGACAGGAGATGACTTGGCCATCTTGTCTGGACGATGCAGCTCGTAGGCTACCAGTTGACGAGTCCTGACAAATTATTATGCCTGAGATGGCAGTAGTCTCTCACTGTTTTCTGTAATCCTCAGTTATTTTGGGCTACCTATTTATAGACATCAAGTGTCTGAGACAGAATGCATGCTAATTGATGTATTGATTTGCTGCAGAAGGACATGCTTGCTTTGTAAGAATTCCTGCAGAGGGGAAGAAGTTAAGAGCTAGAAGAGTGATACTATCAGTGAGCTGCCTTTGGCACTAGATGTGCTGTCTTCACTGCTTCTAAAACATCTCAGAAAGAAAAAGGCTTATTTTTGGCCTTGTTTCCTCTTCATTGTAAAGTGCAAGAGGCTAAATCTTAAAAGATTGTGGACAAGGGCCTTGGGCTGAGGCTCAAGCAGATAGAGATCACTACTGATAAACCATATTTGGGTTGGCTGGAGATGAATTGTTAAAAAAATCTTTGCGGTGGGCATTGTTTGGAAACCTCATACAGTCTTGGTAAAGATCTTCACAGCTGAATTCTGTGACTCTTTTACTGGGCTTTCATTTGACCCTTTCCTTTGCCATTTTGTCAACTGTCCTTTAAAGTTCTGTCAGTATCTTTCCTGATGTTCAGTTTGGTTTTGCTGCAAGTTTTCTTTGCAGGTATGATATTTTTTCCTTAAATGCAGAGTTGAAGCTCCTTGCTGATGAAGGCTTGGGTACCAGGCTGGTGCCATGTATTATCACCATGTAAAACAGTTCTTAAGACAGTAAAAAGTTACAGGATTTCTCTGGTGTTTCTGATTTATTAACAGTCAAATTTCATTAAGAATAACGACTTAACCTTTCTAAAGCAACATTTCTCCACTTTTCTTGAGAAGGAGAACTTAAGCTTAGTAAGCTGAAGAGGTCAGTGGACTTGAGAATCCAAATTTCCTGTGGTTAGGACAGAATAAGTTCTCTCACAAGCTGTTGAAAAAACATCGAGCTGATTCCTTTATTAAAAAGGCACACAGCAACAGGAAATGTAGGGAATTGTCCTATGAAACTACCTACTGTCTCCTGACTACCAGTTTAGCTCTTCATTATCTGACTCTACAAAAATGAATATAACTTCTGCATTTGGATAAATATCCTTTGCATACATGGACTTTGTATAAGGGTAATAGAAATATATAGCTGAGTAGTCAGAACACCTGTGAAGAAAGTTATTTTAGGAGTTTATCAACTGCTTATTAGGCATCTCACAATAGACCTTTAGTGATATTTGTGCAGTGGAAGTGTGGTATATATTTGTGGGGGACAGTTTGCTGTGGCTCTAGCATCCTGTGTTCCAGTTAGTGAAACCAGACTGTGTGAATGCAAAAAGCAGCGTGTTCAGGATTGTGGTGCTGCTGCTTTTGATGGGCTGGTGCTGATCAAAGGCGGGGAAGAGTAGGGGGGAGGAGTATCTGGTTTTTGCTGCTCATGGGGAGAAGAATGATTGGCGTGAGTCTGAAAGGGGTAAATTTTATCAGTAAATACTGTTATGCTGGGGAAATGATTTTAAGTAGAAAATGGAGTGAGATGCCCAGGGACAAGGTGACAAGTCCTAAGTCAACAAGCTGGCTAGAGTGAACCTACCAGGCAGGTCCTTAATTATGCTTTGCCTGCATTAATCCATTATGGCACAAGTCCATTCAGGTAGCTGTTGCTAAGGATGTTAACTCCCTGTTTTGAGGCATCCTGGCTAAGCACTGAGAAGAAGATGAGCAGTTCCAGTATCTAGTTATGAATCTATCACGTGGCACCACCCTGAGGAGTAGTGCTATTCCAAACCAGTAACAATCTCTTTCTGTCTGGACTATTTAGTACTGGGGGGAAGAATTTTGTCTGAAAATAATGTTTGTCGTGGGCTGCCTCTACTGCTAAAGATGACTTATGCTTAAGTGGAAAAAAGATGAGGAAAGATTAGGATTAACTAGTAAGAGTGACTTGATGGGGGTTGTCTTTTGTATGTACTTACTATGTACCTAATAAATTTGACCAATAATTCAGGCTAATTGCTATCCATTTAACAGTATGGTCTAGGCTGTAAAATTTTGCAAAGGCTAGGTGATTTATGCATCCTCCTCTAAGAGCAATCTCCTGGTTTTGAGCTAAAAAGAAGTCTTTTGGATCTTCTTCCTTGCAGAGTGCTGTTTTGGAGAAAGTACACTATTTCTGCCTCTTTGAGATAACATAAATGCTGGACAAGAGCTCTTTTCTGTACAGAAATGTTAAAATCAGCACTGCTGCCATTTTACAGAATTGTCAGGTCCTTAAACTTTCCTGGGAAAGCAACAGTAATCATCTTCTAACAAAAATCTCATCTCTAAATTCACATTACGCTGAGTTTCTGTGAGGATGCTATTTTCATTCCTTGCTTTGTTCTCTTCCCAGTTTAAGCTACGCCTCTTTTTATTAGTACTTAGTCACCTGAAGCAATACAGACTTTTAGAGCATGCTAGTTCAGAGAACTGACTTGAAGAAAAATGTTTGGGCAAGTGTTATTATCACAAGGTGACCTGTGTTTTGAGGAGACCAGGCACTCCAGCTTTATTTTCTGCTCTTTAGCAATTCATTCAGGAACAGGCTTTTAAGGATTCATACTTATATTGTGGCACTACTGAAAAAGCTGCTTTCTATGCTCAAGGGTATATGCAGGTCCCACTTCAGGCTTTCTCATGAAAGTTAACTCATAGAAGTAGTCCATTTGTTGACTGCAGACCCGGGGTTTGTCTAATTTAGAGGACTTTAGGTGATTCCATTTTAAAAAGAATTCTTAGATGAAGATCCCTCTCTGATGCAGTCCTCACACTCTGTAATGCAATCTACTGTAATCTACTTCTGAGTGTGAGCATGGACAATGGTGAAATAAGCAAGGGATATAAATCTGTATTGTAGCCAAAAGCTGCTGTTAACCTCTTTGCGTGCAGACTTCAGACTTCCCTCCCTTAAACCTTGCTCACAGGTGTTCAAAATCTGGCTCTGGTTTTACCTCCTGAAGTGTTCCCTCCCTTTTACCTAGGGGTTAATGATGACTAAATTTTCTTGCAAACTTTTTTCTAAGAAGTTTGTGTTGGGCTGTGCTTACTAATGAGGGAATTCCAGTGAGGCAGGGAGAGGGAAGAAGGAAGCTCCTTGGCAGAGCCTTCACAGACAGACTTGGGAATTGCAGTAAGTCCTAGTCCTGTGTGAACCCTAACGTACTTGTGCTCTTAGCAGGCTCTGGTGACACAGGACGAAGCTAGCTGAATCCAGAGAGTGCAATCTCTGCAGGACAGCTTAATATTGTTTTCAGATGGTTTGTATTTTCTTAAGGATAATTTGAGTTTGCATTTTTTCATGTTCTTTTCCATTCTGCTTGTATTTTGAGTAATGCTAATGCTTTCTTGACACTGTCTTGATATCCAGGTGTAACTGTAGTGGGGTGCTTCTAAAAATCTTTGCAAGAAATTAAGCTACTGATTCACTGCCCTGTGGCCAACAACTCTGTGTCATCCAGGGGCTCATTAGTAATCAGAAACTAGGCTACACTTATCTTTCTCTGTCACCGAAAACTAATAGGAGTAAAATCTCAGATTTCAAGATGTAAAACTTGTCATCTGGCTTGATTGATCAGAAACACACCAACATTGAACTGACTTATTTCTCTGGAGTCAGAAGTCCTGGGAAAACAAAATAATATGGTGGTACTTGAGCTGTAACCAGTAACAGAGGATTGGGGATCGAAATAGCATCCAGTGATAGAGCTGAATTACTGCGTATAATTAGGGTTTTTGAGAGACTAAACTTAGTAACTTCCTCCGTCTGCCTGAATTCTAAATGAGAAGCTGGCTAGTGAAATTGTTTGAGTTTGTAACTGTAACCGGGAAGAGAGAAAAGGCCTGGGAAGCTGCAAAGGTTCAGAATGGATGTGGTGGACCTGGAACAGTGATGAAATGATAGAAGTGAACTGGCAGCCTGGCATGCGAATAAACCTGGGGAGAAGATGCCTGGTGCAGGAGCTGGTAACAGTATCTGTATATGTAAGATGTTAATGTAATTGCTAGGGGGAAAATGTCTTTCCAGAGTCAGGTACAGAGTGGTCTTTCTGTGTGTGAGAGCTGGCAGACTTCACCTGGGAGGAACAGAGATGACTCTTCTTGACTTCAACAGTTTCCTCAAAGTTCTCAGTGTTTTCCAGTTAGGTGCTGAGAGCAGATGAAATATATAAGACCTGTCTGAATCTTAAGAGAATTGGAATTAAAAAGGAGCAAGGACAAAGTGTGAGCATGTAAGAGTGAGAAATGGGGAGCATCTGCTTACAAGGAGACTTGACTGGAGAAATGTGTGGAGCAAACAGTCACGGCAAAATCAGGATTGACAAGCATAAGCAACTTTGTTCAGTCTGGAATCTTTACTGGGGCCTACATCTTTAAGGTCCATGAAACCTTGTAGCAAGGCCAGGCACAGCCATTTCTCAGCCACCCTTTAAACCAATTTTAATGAAACTGTCACTCCCAAGTTCTTAAACCCAGATATTTTTACTTGGATCACAGTTGACCTAAACTGACTTAGTATCTGCCTGGAGTCCTATCAAACAACACAAAACAATTTTTTCTTAACTCTTTTCTTCCTATTTGTACAGCTGGATTTCCTTAAATTTCTTAAACTTGATTACCCCTCCAGTTATCTCTTGCCTCCTGGTATAGACCAAAAAGTTTGTAAGAAGTGGAATGGTGCCTGATGCAGCATGTTAAGATTTTTTTCAGGTGAAACTGGGATTTAGCAATGTTTGTTAAGACAGCTAGTGCCTGGGTTAACTCTCTAGCTTGAAGAGGTTCCCAAACTCAGGGCAGAGGAGAAGAGAGAGGCCCTTTGCACCAAAACAGGCTCCTCCTCAGCCAGAAGCCTGCTGAGAACAGTCTTTCTAATATTTATACAGTTCTGAGCCGCTTTTTGGGGTGTGCATGCCAATCACCACAATCTAGGCCTTCATTATTGCCATCTATCTACCTATTTTTAAACAAACCTCAGCTGGGACATGCAGCACTTACAGCTATAGTAACTAGAGCTCTCCTGGGGCTTACATTTGAGCAGGGTGAAGGATGTAATTTGTTGTTGTTGTCTTATTTGGATGAGGAAAAATATATGGTGTAATTCTTGCACGGGTGGCTGCAGATGAATGGGGAGAAGTTATTACTAATACTTCATCTCTCTTGTTCCCTGCCAATTCTTGCCTGCTGTCCCCTCAAGCAGTATTGTATCACGTGAGCAGTAAGCAGCCTACCCTTCAGTTGTGCTGTTCAGTGACAAAGCAAGTCCTGCTTCTTCTGATCCTTTCTACTGGTGTCACTTCTTCCTGGGATCATGTTCTTATTGTTCTTATTATATCAGTTCAGGCTGCTGTAAAGGTGAGCAATATCCTCCAGTGAGAAGAGGAACCTCAAATACTTGGGTCAGAACAGCAAATTTCTTCAGATGAGATCGGTCCAGCAGCCTCTTAAGCTATAGAACGCATGAAAAAAGAAAGAAAACTGCTTAGCTCTTTCCAGAAGCTCACTCTACTCTTCTAGATGTGGTGATGGTGTGAGTACTACTTATTCTTCATAGTCTGAAGCAATCACAAAGCTGTATGCGGAGGCTGGTATCACAGCCTGCTTTAAGTCTGTCAGCTAAAAATGTCAGTTTGGTCTTTGTCCACTGTGAGAAGTCTGACCAGTAAGCCTTGAGTATATGTTTGTACTGAGGCCAGGTCTTAGACCAGACAGAAAGAGATCCAGAAAATCTGAGGAATCCAGATAAAACCACAGATGTTTTCCCATAGCTTTTTCAATAACATGCCCTGAAAAGGAAGATGAGAGGCTGCAATAATCCTGCCAATTATCTGTGTCAAAGATTTATTGTGCAAAGGTCTCATATTTGCTTATATTAAGACTGATATGCTGCTCCCTTCAGGGAGGCAGACAGCAAAAATAGTCTGATATGTATATTAGAAATTTTTTTAGCTTTTTGGCTAGAGAGACACACAAATCGCAGCACAAAGTTGGCTGAGCACTTCCAGAACCCCAGCGAAGTGCAATTGGAGGAAAGCTAACCTGGTGAGTGCTGTGTGAATTTGGACTGGAGATGGCCACTTGTATAGAATGCTGTCAGTCCTAGACAGAACAACTCACGTATGAAAATACCAAAAAAGATATCCAAGATAACCAAATATATCCAAGCCCACTGGCTTGGATATCTTTTAACTGTGAGGGGCTTGGTGACAATGAAAATTAACTTCACTTGTGTTTAACGTGAAATATGTAGAACTGGAAATACTCAAAACTTACTTGCCCAGAAAATAAGGAAAGCATGTCTGCTTCTAGCAATAAGGAAGCAGCATGAGTATTCTGCAGCTCCTCACTGCAAGTGTGAAAAATAGTTCAGTGTAGCTAGAATCATCCTTTCTGCAACTTGAAAGTAAACACGCTAAAATAAACAGTTCTGTAGTACAAAATGTTGTGAAAAAGCTGTCAACCTGAGAGTGAACAGCCTGTATGAAGATCAGTCACTAACACCTTTCTGCCTGGGTGTGGGGGTTAAATGTACGTATAACACTGTGGGGAGGAAAGGAAGTGGTTTGGTGGGAAAGGGATTTTGTATCTTGCTGGGGAAACTCCTATCAACAGTCTGAGGCAGCATCGAAATCCCTGTAAATATTTCTTCGTTTGAAGACACTACCATCCTTGCTTCCCATTCTACATAATAGAACTGCAGACCTCATAGCAGCAACCTGACAGCTTGTAGATGTTTCCTCTTGCTGCAAGAAAGACATTGAAGGGCTGAAGTGTGTCCAGAGAAGGGCAATGAAGCTGGGGAAGGGTCTTGAGCACAAGTCTGAGGGGCAGCTTAGGGAACTGGGGTTGTTTAGTCTGGAGAAAAGGAGGCTCGGGGTGACTTTACTGCTCTCTACAACTCCCTGAAAGGAGGTTGTAGCCAGGTGGGGGTCAGTCTCTTCTTTCAGGTAACAAGTGACAGCACAAAAGGAAATGGCCTAAAGTTGCACCAGGGGAGGTTTAGATGGATATTAGAAAAAATTTTTTCACTGAAATTGTTGCCAAGAATTGGAACAGGCTTCCCAGGAAAGTCGTTGAGTCACCATCCCTGGAAGCATTTAAAAGATGTGTAGATGTGGTGTTTAGGGACATGGTTTAGTGGTGAACTTGGCAGTGCTGGGTTAATGGTTGGACTTGATTATAGAGGTCTTTTCCAAACTAAATGATTCTGTTCTATGATTCCTTGTAGATCTCAGCAGGAGAAGTTCTGCTGGGAACATCATACAAACCACATCTGTCACTTCAGTATGGAAAATATGCCTGACCTATGTAAACAGATTTTCATGCTAAAGCAGGTTTTCATGCTAGTATGTAGTAATATTGCTGGATAGTTCAGCAGTAGTGATAAAATGCAACATCTTACTCCCAAGCTATTGGAAGGTATGTGAACTGTACTTGAGCAGTCTGGAAAACTTTGCTCACTAACAACTTAACTAGTTTGAAGTGGTGTTGCCTAGTTTGGCTCTTCAGTGAATGGCAGTGCTGTAGAGATGCTTGACCTGTTTTTCTTTCCTCTTCAAGTTCAGCAGTCAGCACCTAGGTTACTGCTACAGCTTTTAAGACAGGTACGAGTAATTACTGTAAACAGATCCTGTCTGCAGAAATTGGAAAGTATATTTACTCTTCTGAATGTTGTCTGTCACTGACAGCAGATGATGGCATTAGAGCTAACCATGGTGCCGCTAACAAGCGTCCTTCCTTCTTGCCTCACACAAGCATTGTATCTTAGAAGTGTTTTTCTGTAGCGCTTCCAACTCCTGAAGCAACCAGCTCATGCATCTTGTCTGTTATGGAAAGGTTTTTATCATATATTTAGACTGTCATATTAACTGACTATTTTTTTGAGGCAGGAGCAGAGAGCAGAGAATTAGTTTCATACCAGCAGAACTGAAGTTCCTATCCTGAAGCTTTTGTGTGCAGCAGCTTCTTCAATTTGTGATCCAGAAAGATTTTTGGTAGTGGGGAAAATTCTGCTACTTCCTGTGCTGTCCCAAAAGGCTCTAACTGTCTGACACTCCAAGAAGGCATTCTCCAGCACTTTCTTCATACACAGGGCTAAACGCTGGATGGTTACTCCTACAAAACTGAGGGAAGCATTTAGTTTAAATGTAAGTAGAAAGATGAGAATTGCTGTTAAACACTGTAAAATACAATGCAAACAGAACTACAGAATGAAGTAATGAAGCAATGACTCTTTCCCTTGGGGAGTTGGGAGGAAAAGTTTATTTCTTCTGACTTTTGACAGGAGTTTCATTTCTGTTTTGTACTTCCTTTCCTGATTCTTTCCCTCTCGGTCTAAATTCCTGGCTGGCACATTTTTTTCTTGGTTAGCAGGATTAGGTTATTTCATTCTGAATTTAAAACTTGCCTTGCATTTAATGTGTCTGTTTGGGTCACTGTGGAATACACCAAGGTGTGTTTGGCACTTGAAGCAGTGAGTATTAAGCCAAGCCTGGGATCCTTGTGATGTCAACAGCATCCTACTGAAGGGCTATTCAGAAGAGTCTCTGCTGGCCTGCTGAAGCAAGAATTAAGATTTCTAAATGGTGTTTTTAAAAGTTATTGTCTGACTTGTATTGTCTGAAACTACTTATCTGCAGATCAGATGCATGTGATCTGTGTGTCAAATAACTGCACGTGTTGGTAGGTGGACATCACTACTGCAGTGATTTTTAGGGGGAGTGAATAGTACCTCATAGCAATTAACTGGATAATTAATTTATCTATTAACTGAACAGGTAATTCTCTTCTGCTAAGGAGAATATGTCTTTATTGTTGCCTCTTAATCTATGGACTAGAATTCCAGGGATAACACATCCTCTAGGATGTTAGGAAAACCCTTTCTTTTTAATAGCAGTGGAATAATGTTAGTAAAAAATATGAGAGCTGCTGCTGCTTTTGCAAGCTACTCTATTTAATAAGAGTACCTTATGTATGAACAAGGTGAAATTCCAGTCTTTTCTGCAATTTTGCTGTATCTGACACCTCAGAGGAGTAATAGAGCAATAGGGGCAACTTCCTTTATTATTCTGTATAGCTTTGAGGCCTTTGGGGGCTGTGAAGGCTATTACGCTGTACAGCTGATCAGGCAAGAACCCAGTGCTGAACATCTCTCTGGAAGTGGCAGGGTAGGCCTGTAGAAAGAGACCTGTCTAAGTTCTGTCCCCAGACAGTGCTTCAGAAGCTTTGGCATTGAAGTGCTGATGATAATACATGTAAAGCCACGTGAAATGGGGAGAAGCTCCTGATGCAGCCATCTTTGGTTAATCATTGTCTTTGGATTATATAGGGGTAAGAATATAGTTAAGGAAAGTGAACGCTTAAGTGTTCTCAGTACCTTCTTTTTTAATATCCCTTCTGTGCAATGGAATTTCAGACTTGGCATTCATATAGTATGCGTCTCCTGATGGGCAGCCAGCCTTTGATAGGTTCTGAACTAATGAGATCAGCTATTTCTAATATCTACTTCTTGGTTCTGCTGTTGGCAGCAGTTACACCAAATATAATGAAGGCTGGATGCCAGCTTCAATTTGAATGCCTCTTTCAGCATTTTTGAGGAATTGATTTAGGGACCAAAGCTTTTGAGTAGAGCTATTGAGTTATATTTCTCCATCCTGGAAGATCTACAAGGCCAAATAATTTGTGATGGAAGAAGTGCCTTTGTATGGTTTTATTTCCATTGGAGCTCAACCCTGAAGATGTGGCTGCCAAACTGTGTTTGTAAACTATGTTTAATCATCATGTCTCCTTCTGAGATTTTCTAGCAGAATAGAGCAGTTCCAGAGATGGTGGTGGTCTTCATGCACCTGCTTTGTGTACAGTAATAGTGTCTAATACATATGGCTGTGACTAAAAGGTGACAATGGTTGTGGTGTAGACTAGAAAGTGGGAAAAGGGTTTCTGGCTTGAGGTAAACTCAGTTGTATCTGTCTTGCTGTGAGTACTTACATAATGTGCCTTTTGTGCATGCCAAAGGGAATGGTACTTTATGTGGGAGACAGTGTTCAGGAGGTTACAAAGCCATCTTTGGTATGGCTTGATATCTGCTTTTTGCAGTGGGCAGTCTCTGGCATGGATAGGAAGTTTTGTCTTATTGGCAAGAAGGGGTTATGGGAGGAGAAAATGTCATTTTTATCTTGCTAGTTTTGGATGTTTAGAAAGCTTATCAACTAACTTGGAGACTCCATTTAAAGTAGATGCCCACTCTTCAGTAATAACACTGTGGAAGTAAAGGGCAAAGTACTCTGAGTTGTTGAGGGAAAGACAGCATGAGAAGGTGCTTAAGAGAAGGGGGTGCAGATGAATTGATGTCAGGAGATGAAGACAAATTTTAGGGGCTTTGGATTTAAAAGGAAGCCCTTTATACTTATTAGGCTACCGATAGAAAATCAGCAGAGAATTTGTACTTCATCAAACAGATTATTCATTTAAGAGTGCTTCAGCAAAACTTAGTTGTCATCAGACATGCTTGCAGTTTGCTGTGTCCTGTGGGGTTACACATAAAGACTCATGTGAAAAGCTTATATCAAGACCATTCCAGTACTCCAAGCTCTTGCAAATGGGGAAGTTGTTTCCTAGGCTGACTACATAGCCGGTCCTGCTAACAGTAGTACAAGAGGGAAAATAGGCTCAAGAAAGTATTATTTCACAGCCACTTTCGGTAAGTGGCTGGACTTTCCATGCCAGTGCAGAGAACTCTACAAATCCTGGAACTGACTTTCAGTGGTTTATACAGCGGAGGGTAAGAAAGTACGTACTTCAGTCTCCATGATTCAAGAGAACCGGGGCCGAGAGGGAAGAGTCTGTGCAATGGTTTGAAGCATTCAGTATGCTAATATTTAGGTAAGCGTGGGGATCGCTCTTCATGGAAATCTTGCTTGAGTTACTGTCTTTTGTTGAAGTATACACCTGGTATTACTTCAACCCTTCTGCTTTTCTGAGAGCTTCTGTTGAGAAAAACATATCCCATTACAATGAAATAGCTGACTTCTCACCTAGTGACAGCACGAAGTTGTAATCCTGCTACATTTGCTAGCGGAGATCAACAGCTTCAACTATCTTTATGACAGACTAAAGCAAGGGGATATAGTTACTGAGGGATTAACTTGGCGTAAGTTATACGGAATGATGTTTTGAGTTTGTTTTTTGAGTTATGCTGAATAAGCACAGGACTCCTTAAACTGCAAAGACTGAATAGTATTATTAAACAATACAATTTACTGAAGACAAGATTCCACCTTTTATATTAATGGAAGTTTTGCTGTTATTATCTTGGGACAAGAAGTTCATTGCCTGACTGTTCAAACATTTGGATTTTCTATCTGGTTCAACATGTATAGTAGCAAAGGTAAAGAGAAGCAATAGTCCAAGTTAAACATACCTTCTCTTGTCAGTGTGTTTGACAGATTAAATTTAATCTTAAATTTGTTCTAGGCTTACATGTTACCTTGGCTGCAGGAATATTCTGAGTAGGAGAGTGAGCTTTGACAGAAAATGAAGTAATTACTTCAAATGAATTAAATCAGTCTCTACCTTAATACTGCCAGACTTACTAGAAGGATTTAGAAGTTGTATGTTAGAAATGTGAGACTTAAGATGAAATTTCTGTTTTGTGTTAAGTTTTGGTTTCCTCCTCTGTTCATATGATTGGTGTACTGAACTTATGAGATGCTTAAACTTGTGACTTACAAAATTGAAGTTAGATTTTATGAAGGTGATATGGCATGTGGATATAAAAACTGTGTGGGAGAAGGGATTATTTTAAAATATGAAATGACCTTCTTGTCCCTGATGTCTCTGGCGTTTTCTTTCCCACAAGTCAAATGTAGTTAAGCACTTTCATAAACTTGCATGTCAAAAGCAAAAAGATAAAATTTTAAAAGTTAACTCCCTGACTGCAATGACTTTTTTTGGTTTTTTCTATGAACAACAAAACCACAACAAGAAAAAACCAGGAGAGCTGCTCTAAGATAAAGTGCAATTCTAAGGGTTTCTCCTGAACCCTTGGTGGGCTTTTTTCCCAAACCTTTGGTGGGCACTTCAAATACTCCATTAGGCAGCTTCTCTGGATCTAGTACCTCATCTTCTAAAAACAACACAGCTGCTGCATCATGTTTGGGGATCAGTTTGCAAAGAAAACGAAAGTATTATTTCCTAGCTAAAAGTCATCTAACAGATGAAGCATAATATTAAAGTGCTGCCCTTCATTGTAGTGGCTTATACAAAGCAAAGATTGAGGGAGGATAGTGTGAGGGAAGGGAAAATCTCTGTAGAAAAATGAGGTTTCTAGCCTGTAAGAGCAGAAAACTGTCTTGAATTCAACTCATACAAATAAATCTAGAGTTTGCTGGCTTTGCAGTGTGATTCCATAGATTTGCCCAGCCTTTACCATCCTCGTGCACAGGCTCTGTGCTTTGAACCCATTCTTATTTGCACAGCTGGAGGCTTGGGGTTGAAACATAAGTGGTGCTTTAACTTAGGCTAGACTCTTCACTTTGCAGGAGGGGTGACTCAGGGAATAAAAATATTACAATATCTTTCTTGTAAGTACCTTCTGCTTGGGGAAGGTGCCCTTCTGAAATTTGTTGGGAAACCCTTAAGTCTCAATATAAAACTGTAGGATGCTAGAAAGCCCCACCCAAGGACTGGAACTTCTTAAGATGCAGGACTTTGAGAAACTTTGTCTTAAAAACATGTTCTTAAACCAAAGTTATCCAGGTGCCAGTGAAGTACAAACTTGTGAGCATTTCCAGAAAGGGTATATTAAAATAAATCAATCTCTTCCTTCCCCTGCTCCGAAACACAACAGACTTCCCAGGAAGCTCATTTCAAAAGCCTTTTTTCACTTGCTAGATTCTGAGGCTGCATGGGTGCTTTCAGGACAGAGGCTGGACAGCCTGGTCAACTGTTGGGAGTTTGATGGCTCTGGCTGGTTGATATCTTTCTGCACGTATAAGACTGCAAACCCTGAGAGAGTTTGTCTTAAATTTTCAGATTTTCCTCTTTGTATTCATAGAAGTGAGGCATATTGGGTCTCTGTCTCAGAACAGGATCTCTGACCCCTCTGGGACCTGCTAGGCTTACGGTTCCATGGCAGGAAACTTGGCTGAAGTCCAAAACCAGTGGTTGAAATTGAACTGCTTTGGCCCTGTAGGCAACCTGCCATGGGGCTGAGAGTCAAGCCCTGATTAAAACTGGAACTTGGCTCCAGCTCTGCCTCCAGAATGGCTGGTTGCACCAGTTTGGAGCCTGAAACCAAGACATAAAAATGTGAAATGATTCTTTCCAACAGCAACAAAAATGTCGAGAAGTTTATAGTCTCCCTTAATGTGTAAAGTGGTATGGTTTTCCTGGGGAATTCTCTCTGGGAAGGACTCACTCATTTGTACTTAAGTCAGGCCAGTCTGAATACTTTGACTAATGAGTGGGTGATCTCTGCCATATGAATATACCTAGATGAATCACACTTTCCCAAGACGTGTTCTAAGGGTCTTCAAAATTGAAATCTGCCAAAACAGAAGTAAAGTATTGCATGTGCTGTTTTGTCTATCGCAGTTTTGTTAGGCGGCAGCACTCTGCAGTACTAATCTGAAGTGAAGCTGCTAAATAGCAGAGGCACCTCTGTTTTGATCTGTAGTGAACTCTAGATTTGTTTCTCAATAGATTTCCACTTTCTCACGTTCATGTCATTTGTGTCCCTTGCTCCCTGTTTTCCCTGAAGCCTTGCTAAGGCATGTTACTGTGGTACTACAATGCCTTGGCCATTTCTCGTTACCTCCATCACAAAAGGCTGTGCTGTTCTGTTTGTGCTTATAATGTACCCAGATGGTGAATAGAATGAGTGACCACCAAGCTCATTTTCACTTGTGGGGTCAGACCTTTCTCTGCTAAATAACACAAGTGTTCCCAGCTGCTGTGCAGCTGCAGGGAGTCTGCTTTCCTTCACAGGCATTAAAAACCCTTTAATCAGTGTTTGTTGTTTGTCAGCAGTGGTGTTGAGGTGTGGAGAAAAAGAACAGATATGCTTTGTTGGCAAAGTTAACTTCATTCTGACCTCTTATCTTTCCTTTTTCTTTTCAAGTCTGAAGAAGCAGAAAGCAGTTTGGGAAGTGGTTTCTGCAAGCACCTGTGTAAATGCATTTGCTAAAGGAGGAGGTTTGTGTCCTTATATAGATAGAACATTTGACATAAAAAGATGGTCTGAGAGTCGCATTGAACTGGAAACTCTTTAGGGCAGGGACTCAAACTGGCTGGAATAGGAGCTGTGCAGACTCCCTTAGTGTAAATAAATGTTACAAATATACAAATACTGTTGCATAATACTAGTGTTACTTATTTTAATATTGAGTCTATATTCAACGGATCCCATTTGCAATCTGGTCAATTTTAGCTTTTTCCTGTAAAACAGATTATTCCTTCTAGTTTTGGGAGGGGGTTTGTTTGTTTTGTTGTTTGTTTTTGGGGTTTTTTTAGCTGGGGTTTTGTGTTTGTGGTGGTTTGTTTGTTTTCCTTTTAGTTCTACTTTTAATAGCTTTCTTCTCATGAAGGAAAAGGGAGGAGATAAAGAACAGATAAGCCGTCTCCAAACCCATTTGCTTTGGATGTAGTCTGTTCTGAAACAAATGGGAACACAGAAATCAAGAAGAAACTTTGAGAAATTTCAGAGCTAAGATAATTATTTTCCTCTTCTTTCTAGATGAAGCTTGGAAACTGCTGGTGCTGCACATGTTTGCAGGGTTGCTTTTTCCCTGAGTCCAGGTTTGCTCGCGTGTGTGTCTGTGTGTAGAGCACCGAGCACTGCTCTGTGAGTAGTGATTCTGTTGTTTGCACAGCCTGTTTGTGTGTGCATCCTGAAGCTGTTGGGATGTCAGGCTTTGATTTGAGCTTCAAGGATCATCATAGGACATTAAAGGCAGAATACTTACCTTGCTGCTCTTCCCCTGGAGGGACCAGACAATCACATTCCTGTCTTGGCTGCGTCTGGGGAGGGTGGGTACCAGGCATTAGGGCACCTTGTGCATGTTGCTCACAGCCCTCAGCCTGGCTTAGCAGTACCTCCAGCAGTGACCAAGGGGCCCTTCTGAAGCAGGGCTGTGCCCTTGGGAAAGCAGTGCCTGCTTGCTCCAAGTAGGAATTATAAAATAAAAATAAATCCAACTACATATGGATTGTGGTTCTAGCTGTTAAAATTACAGAACCAAGTAGTCTCCCCATGGCAGACACGTTTCATCATTCATCCATTCTTTTTCTTCATGCAGCTGAGGTTGCTTACAGAGGAGGACATGCTCTCAGACCAGCAAAATGCTAAAGGAAGACTTTGTGCTGGGCAGGAGGGGATGTACACCAAAAACATCTAGTATATTAAATGTCTCTGGGTGGTCTGTATTGACCATCACTTCTGTAGCATGAATGCTTACCTGCTAGAACTGGGACAAAGAACCACCATTTTGTACGTGAACGCTGTCAGGGCTGCTAAACAAAGATATGGGCTGTGAGCTACAGTGGAGCAGGTGCCTGACTGTAAGGGGGAGTTTTTGAAGCCCTTTGGATCTCCTGGAGGTATTGCTGGCCTTTCTGGCAGTGCTGTTTGCTTGCGTGAGAAGAACTCTGATCACGCAGGTGTGATCCCAGATCCTTCTTGAATTTAATGCAGACTTACACAGTTACAATCTACCTGAACAAAACAAGCACCATCTTGTGCAACTACGTAAACCATAAACTTTTTTGGCAATGCAGGTGTGGCATCTTCAGTGTCTGGAAAGCACCGAACATGCTGTGTGGGCTCCCTACTGTAATCCAAATTACAAATGCTAAAAACGCTTTGATTTTTTTTTTTCCATTTTTTTTTTCTAATAACGTGGTTCTTGGCTTAGTTTGGGTAGGCAAGAACTTCACAGACTGCATTGGGGTGCTCTGCATGTTTCCTCAGGCCCTCATAATTAATCAATGTCGAGTTGTTTCTCTGTCTACAAGGAGACACCTGAGAAAAGCTCTTCCACAGCCTTAGGTTTAACTTGTTTGTCAGCCCTAAAAACAACTTTCTGTTCTCTAGAGATGCCTTTTCTGGAAGAAGGGGTGTTCATGATGTACAAGCCCCCTTTATAACTAAGTATTTTTGGTACAGGCTGCAGAAGGCTTAACTGAGTTTTCATGATACAAGATGACTTTCAATAAGTTAGTAGTATGGTTTGGTGCTGAGAACCAGTATTCTAGATTTTTTATTGAACCTCTGGATAACTCATATCTGTGGAACTCGGCTTCTGACAAAAGGAATTTGCAAAAAGTTTCATGCTATTACCTCAAGCCTCCAGTTGTGATAAATGGGAGATCTGTGTGTTCCTTCTAAACAAGAATGGCTCCTATGTTGAACTGAACATTTAATTGATGCATGTGCACCATACTGTCCTATCAGGCAGCTCTGCTTTGAAAGACTGTTTATACATACAGAAACCTGAAAAGCCTTGTGAGTCTTTCAGTGTCTCTGCCGTCACATGCTGGAAGGAGGCTTCAGCATCTTCAGTCTCTTGCTTTTTTGCTGTATGTTTACAGTCACTACTGATCTTTGCATTTTGGGGGCAACAGAAAGACATTACTGTAGCCAGAGCAATTCCTAATTAAGTTGTGATAGTCCAGCCCCTGAAAAGAAAAAAATCTGGTCCAGTTTTACAGTGTTTTTATAGTCTAGTCCAGGTCTCTATAAACCATTTAAAATTGCCTTCAGGTTTAAATTTTCCAATTTCCCATTTGGAGCAGGTGTTGCCAGGTTATAGAATGTGTTGCAGAAAAGGAACAAAAACATTTCAAAAACACTGTGCTGTTACAAATATGTCACGTCTGTGACAGATGAGATTTTTAAAAAGTTTGCCCTACCAAAAGTAAAATGAGTGCAAACCTTGCTTACTTTTCCTAGCTGTCATGTTTAAATAGGGGGTTTAGTAATGCATTAGTCTTCAAAAGATCCAGCAGTACAGTATGAAAATATGAAACTTCTCAATTGTTTTTCATCTAACTGGGGAGAGAAGATTTTTTGTAATGAAAAAAATCCACCAACAACCAAATTTCAGAGATGCATGTTCTTAGAGTGGTTAAAAACCAACCCAAACTAGGCTTTGGGCAATGTTTTTTCAACAGCTCTAACCTCAAAGCATAGAGTAGACAGCTTTGTAGGAAACTGTAACACCAAGGTGATTATGGCAATGACTCACACTTCCCTGTAAGGCATCCAGCTATCAACACACTTGGAGAGCTGTGGCTTTGTGCATGCAGGCAGGGTGTCAGTCAGTGCCCATTTGCCAGCCAGGTCTGAACTGCTGAGCTCAGAACTGCTTTGACATCGAGCTGGGATATCAGTGTGTTAGAGAGCAACTCTGGTGCCCCCAGGCTTGCAAGAGGCTCTAGAAATGGGAGGTAGGGAAGGGGAAGTGCATGGCAGGTTTGACTTCTCTTTTCTTTGCTTAATCCTCATGGAAGTTATTTGAAGAGTCCCCTGAAATCTTCCTGTGAGCAGGTGATTTGGTTTGGGTAATAATTAAAGGTCGGACAAACCACTAAGTGGGGTGGTATGGGAAGACAAAAGGGCCGCTACTATCACACCTTGCCAAAAATTTCTGCAAGTGGTTATGGAAAGATGACTGTCAGTTTGGATCCTCAGGAAAACAATATGAACTTGGGAAAGAGACCTGGGTGTTCCTATAGGCAGTTCAGAGTAGAGTTGAGGGTGCAGCAGTAAACTACGGCCAGATTACAGTTTGGATTTGCAGGGAACAAGCAGACAGAAGATGGGGACTCGTGCATTGTGGGTTTTCCCATCCCCAAAAATAAGGCAGAACACCAAGGAAAACAGTAGTGATCATGATATGGAGGGAAGTGGTCTGGGTGAGATATTGGAAGGTTGGGATTGTTCAAATTACAGAAGACTGACAAGGAATGCCACATTTGTACAAAATGGATTGCATCATAATGGAATGCTCAGGAAGAAGAGGTATGCAGAAAGATGATATAAATTCAAACTTCTGAAAGGAAATAGGTTTTCACATAGTGTGCAGTTAGATTGTGGGATGCATGGAATGCAATTGCCAGCTGTGCTGGATGTCATCAGGAAGGAACATAAGGTGACTTTGGGATTGTGCAGGTATGCTCTTGCAGGTGGTATTTACAGATGATATAAACAATGCTTTCAAAAACATCACTGGTGGTATAAAACTGGTCACATGTATGGTTCAACTACCAAGGCCAATCTTGATAGGTTATTTGGATTCCTCTGTCTTTGGTGATAAGTTTTTTATGTCTCTGACTAAAATTGTCTAGTACCGGATACTGTTTGTGGCACAGCACTGGGCAAGCTGGGCTGTTGTGACTCAGTATTGCCCTTCCCGTGTGGGTTGTGTTTGGCTTTGCACATCTTACTTTTTTAGAGGTGAGGCAGAGTGAGTAATGTTTCCGTTTTATTAAAGAAAATGGAATGGCAAAGACTGTTAATTTTTTTTAAAGATGTACGTGTTTCATTTAAAGTTCCCTTCAGGCAAAGTCAGCTTTGGTAGGCAGCTTAAAATGCATTATAGTCATATTGTTATTGTCATAAAGAAAAAAATACACTATGTTCTGTTTCGGGAAACCAAACAAAACCGCTATTTTTTTTTCTCCCTCCTTTTTTCCACTTCCTTCAGTTTTTAATAAGCGACCGTGACAGAGACCCTCAGTGCAACCTGCATTGCTCCAGGTCCCAGTCCAAACCCCTGTGTGCCTCTGATGGCAGAACGTACGAGTCGATGTGCGACTACCAGAGAGCCAAATGCCGCGAGCCGAGTCTCAGCGTGACACATCGTGGCCGCTGCAAAGGTAGGTGGATTTCACGTGCCTCTGAGAGGCGAAATGGGAGCCCTGCCTCGTAAGAAACTTAATTCTTAGACCCTTGAGTTTAGTACCATGTTCTGAGAGTAATCCGATTTGGAGTTGTGCATTCCTGCAAGCATGGGTATCTGAGTCTTGGTTTAGGCAGTAGAGTACAAGCTGACTGAATTATCAATGAAAGAAGGCAAAGGAGCCACAGACATCTTTGAAAAAGGGCTGAAATACATGTCTGCAGACAGAAACAACTGGCCCTATGTAAGCACAAAACCAAATCCTGAAAGCAGACTTCCTCCTTGCTACCTGTGCTGATGAGGAATCAAGATACCTATGACTGACAGGAATGTGGTGTGGGGAAGAATATGATGCACACTAGATGTCTAGTCCCTTTTCAAGCATTTCAGCCTTTCTGTGCTGAGCTAGTTAAGAAGACATTGCATGCAAGGTGCTTTACATGGCTCTTTTATTTTTTTCCTGTTTGCTGTTACACATCTACTTAGAAGTGCGAATACTGTCCCTCAATGCAGCTCTTCAGCATTGTCTAAAGATGAAGTTGAAACCTTTTAAAGAATTATTGCTGTCTTATCACACAAATCGTTTGCATTTGCCTGAAGGGAAAAATAAAGTGGAGTCCATTTTCTGAGAGCACAATTGACTCAGAGGGCAGGTGGCACAGGTGTTTTTAGTAGTGGATTAAAGTGACAGGAGAAACTCAGTAAAATCCATGTGACAGAATAAATAGACATTCATTTAAGCCTGGCATTTGCTTATGAAGGATTTTTTACTATTGTAAAAATGTATTTTGGTGCATATTGTGATTCCAGAGTCCCAAAGAAGTAACTGAGACTTTTTTTCTTGAGCACGAGTAGAGTACGCTTTCTTTCTGCTCTCTGATGCAACTGAAATGTTTAGTTGAAACTAACTTGCATTCTCCTTTCCTTTTTCCTCTTACCCTGTGGTACTGTACAGTACCTAACATCCAGGGAGCGTCTGTAAACTTCAAGTCTTGCTTTTAACCCACTAACACTCCTGCCAGTCCCTGTGAAGTAGGAATACTCTTTCAACTGTCACATGCAAATTTAACCTAGCTGGTAATTTCCATATGTGCTGCTCTTGAAAGGTATTTTATTTTTTTAGCTGCATTAGGAACATGACCTCTAGTGCATAAAGATCACAGTTGTTGGCAAATCGGGGCAGTTGTGAGACAGCTGTGCTGAACTACAGGCTGTTGGCCAGGTCTGTATTGTGCACTTGCGAAAAGGAAGGGATTGCCAGCAGTGTTCAAGCACCTTGAACTGCAGCAGGACACCGGGTATGCCCTGAACAGCCTTCACTCCTCCTACATGACAGATCCTCTACAGGAGAGCTCCCATGGAATTGTAAGGGATCCCAGGGGCCATTGAGCTCAGTCACATACAATACAATTGTGATAGATGCTGTATCCAAGAACTTATCCTTATGAAATGAGGAATTTTACCTTGTGCTTCACTCTCTGAAGGGGGAAAAACAACAGGCAACTAAAATAAGTAGAAGAGAAAGTATATTGTGGACAGCAACACATAGTTCTGCACTCCAGATTACCATAGGCTTCCAGTGTATATGCTGATGATTTGACCTGTGCTTGTGCCAAGGAAAACAGAATGGTTTCCATAGTGAGAACAGAACCTTTTTTGATTCAGCTTAATGCTCTGTTCTCTCTCAAGAAACTATGGACCTTTAAAGACGAAATCTTGCCAGCCCTTTGGGAGCTATAACCCTTATTCAGCTCTCGTTCGTTGCTAGCTTCCTCACGTGTTTTTCAATGAAATTCCTTCAGTGCTAAATTATCTGAACTCCCTCCAAACCCTCACTCACACATCACAAAGGGTTAAAAGTCAGGAGTACCTTAAAATGATCAAATTATGGCATCCCTGACAAATGGAGCCTCACTGATGAGATTCTAGAGAATAATTCCAGATGGTATAGCTGTGTCTAAAATACACAGCCAAGCAATCCTACCTGGATCTTTTCTCAGGAGGCATCATAATATTTGATATTAAATAAGAGTTATAGCTCAAAATTTTGCAGGGGTGAAGGACAAATACTTGTTAACCCTAACAGCTTGCCAAGAGTCATTTATGCAGTGATTGTTATATTGGTATACATCTGTGGCTTAGAACGCATTTAAGTTCTGTGTTAACTGGTTGATTTCTAGGAACTTGTTTGGCTTATTTAATTACAATGTTGGGAGTGTTCTAAAAGTTCCCTTTGGATTTGTTAATTAGATTAATAAGTCTGCTGGTACAGAGTTTGTTCTTGATCGCAAGTCACAGTGTAGAGTGAACCTATCTGTAAGTTACTGGTGGAAATTGTAACAGGACCTGCAGCCTTTCTCCTGGGACACAGGAAATGAACACAGCTTTTGGCTAATGTGCTAGAAAGGCAGATTTTCTGACTGATGGGTTATTTGAAGATAATTTTCTCTACCTACTATTTTTGTTGGGCAGGAGATGATGTTTTGAAATCACTTTGACTGCTCGCTAGATCCATGTGTTTTGTCTTCGAATTTGCTTTATTCTCCCTTGACTGTGAATAAGAATGTCCTTCCTTGGCAGCAGTTAGTAAAATCTAAAATGTCACTTTCAATCACTTTGCAAATTTAGGCATGTTTGTAGGTATGTTCTGGATAAATTAGGGAACTCTGGAGTAGAAATGGTATGTGGATATCAAAAAAGGAACAAAGTGCATTGGCATGAAAGGAAGACAAGAAGGTGATAAGGAGCAGTAAGCGTTGATGGGGAAGTCATGCTTAACCAACCAGATTGCCTTCTACAGTGGGACGACTGGCTGGATAGATGAGGGGAGAGTAGTGGGTGTTGTCTACCTGGACTTTAGCAAGGCTTTTGACACTGTCTCCCATGATATCCTCACAGGAAAGCTCAGGGAGTGCAGGCTGGACATGTGGACAGGGAGGTGGTTTGAGAGCTGTGTGAATGGCAGGTCTCAGGGGACTGTGATCAGTGGCACGGTGTGGTTGGAGGCCCTGTCGCTGGTGGTGTCCCCCAAGGTTCAGTAGTGGGTCCAGTATTGTTTAACTTATTCATCAGTGACTTGGATGAAGGGACAGATGCCTCTTCAGCAGGTTTGCTGATGACACAAAGCTGGGAGGGCTGTGGAGCTCTTCAGAAAGATCTGAGGGTTGGAGGGATGGGGAGAGTGGAACCTTTTGAAATTCAATGAAGTATGGGGTCCTTCACCTGGGAAGGAGTAACCTCCTGCACCAGTACAGGCTGGGGGCAGACCTGCTGGGAAGCAGCTCTGTAGAGAAGGACCTGGGGGTGCTGGTGGACAACAAACTGTCTGTGAGCTAGCAGTGCCCATATGGCCAAGAAGGCCAGTGGGATCTTGAGCTGCATTAGGAAGAGCATGGCCAGCAGGTCAAGGGAGGGGATCCTGCCCCTCCACTCAGCCCTGGTGAGGGCACATCTGGAGTGCTGTGTCCAGTTCTGGGCTCCTCAGTATCAGAGAGACATAGAGATTCTGGAGAGGGTCCAGCAGAGGGTGACAAAGATGATGAGGGGACTGAAGCACCTCACTTGTGAGGAAAGACTGAGGGAGATGGGCCTGTTTATCCTGGAAGATATGACTGATATGACTGAGAGGGGACCTCATCTGGGTCTATAAGTATCTTGAAAGGAGGGTGTCAAGAGGATGGGTCCGGGCATTTTGGTAATGCCAAACAATAGGACAAAAGTCAATGGGCAGAAGCTGGAACAGAGGTAGTTGCACCTGAATGTGAGGAAGAACATTTTTACTGTGAAGGTTAACTGAACACTGGAACAGCTGTGCAATGAGGTTGAAGAGTCTCCTCCCCTGGAGATATCTGTAGCTGTCTGTACTCAATCCTGACTAGCGTGCTCCAAGGGATTCTGTGTTAGCAGGGAGTTTGGACAAGATGACCTCCAGTGGTCCCTACCAACCCGAACCATTCTTTGTGGATGAAAGAAATTTGAGATTCCATGTGTAGGACTTGACCTAAATGAAGTGGAAAACAGTGGGGAGAGTGAATACTGGTTGATATCCTGTACAATAGATAGGCATATTTTTGTAGTTTGCTCAAATTCCACTTTTGCCTGTTTTATGCAAATACACAGATAATTGAGTAAATGGGTATGAACCTGCTGACTTCAGTGTAGCTGAACTGCTTCATGTCTGGTGGAGACCTGGCCTGTATGTGAGCTAGTTACATAATCGAACTGAAGATAGTTAAAAAGCTGCTTGGATCAATTTTTGCTCTTTGAACTTTGCATACAAACATAGGAGAATTAAATAGCTTAAATAGATTTTGGTGGTTGCATTGTACTGATTTGCTGCTAGTGTTATCTGAATCCTGGAGATGTCTTACTTTATGTTATTATGTTAGGAGAGCTTGGGCCTTTATACCGTGATGTTGTGTGGTGTCAATACTGCCTCTGCCTGTTGAAGAGAGGATGCTGGAATTCTTGGAGCCTATTCAGGAGTGCAGTGTGTATATTATGAGGGATATAGTGGTCCTGTTTGAATAAACTATTCATGGATAAAATCAGCCATGGTAACTAGCCAACTTCATTGCAAAATCCAAAATTATGTGCACCTGCATTGTGCCGATTAGGCTAGGGATGTCAAAAACATCACTTGTAGTTAACAATCTCCTGGTTGCCAGCTGCCAGCTTGAGAATTAATTTTCTTTAAAAGGCAGCTTTCTGGGCTACAGTAAATCTGTCCCACGTTTGAAGATATTTAAAGTAAAATTAAGCAGGTCTGCTGTCAAAAGAAGTTACGCTGTTTTGGTTTTTCACCTAATGTAATGGAGGGAAAAGTGTCCAATTTAGTCTGCTTGAACCGTGAAACTGGAATGCATTAATGCCATTCTGGTTTATAAACATGGTGTTTGATATTCCAGAGAACATTTCTAAAAACAGGGAAGAAAGTGCTGAAACAGTTGCGTAAGCAGTTGAAGTGCAGAATAGGGTATATGAACCTACAATCATAAGATCAGGCTTTAGTAAAATTTGTAATGCATCTTATTTGGGGTGAGCTATTTGGCAGCTACTTTTTAAACACTTGGCACTTATGTAATACTTTACATTTTCTAATTAACAAAGCAGAAATAGCAAGGTGAAGTCATCCTACTGAAATCACATGTTGATGCAAACATTATAAAAATACCAGCCTGTGGAGTGAGGAAGAGAAGGATTGACAGTCCTTTTAAAAACAAACTGGTAAATGTTGATCTTAAAGGCACTGTTTTTACTGGAACTGTGGAAGACTGACGAAAAAGATAGCAGTATTCATGCACCTCTCCACCCAGCGTGGTATATAGGTGTTTGTTCCAAATAAAGGCTGTAAAAGGACTGGCATGACCTTTGGAAATCAATGAGGGAGGATGGGAGAAGTAATCAGTCCTGAGTGTCCATGATCAGGAGAAAAACTCTGTCTTCTCTGTACTTCAGCAGCAATTTTTGAAGAGTCACCACTTGAGCCAAGGACTGAAGCGCAAAAGATGCTGCAACAATGATGAGCTCTTAAACACCATGGTGTGCTATGAAGTGTGCTCTTCTGGGTTGGGAGTAGAGAGTTCAATCTATAAAGGCCAGTTAAAATTGCCGGGGAGGGACATGGTAGCCTTAGCAGTAATGTGTTTATATTATCTGCCTAAAGTAAGGGCTTGATCTTGTGCGTGTTTCTCTGTTCATTAGACAAATTGGACAAAGATCTGGGTTAGTTTCCCTTCTGCCTGGGCTTCTAATGTATTTGTACTGCAGGGGATATCACAAAATGTTTGTTTTTACCAGCCCTGTGCTGAAGCATCCAGTTTGCCATGTAGTTGTGAGTGTGCCAGCACTAAAGCAGATGCTATGTGTAAGTGCTTTATGCTTCTGTTTTATGTTCAGGAGAGGAACCAGAAATGCCTGTCTGCAGTCTTGTATCCTTGGATGCAGAGACTAGGAAACACTTTTATTTGGGAACTTGGGGTTTGATTGTCACATAAGAAAGTCACACTTGTATTTTTTCCTTGCAAGTGCACATCTGCATTATCTATGCTGAATTTTTTTTGCTACTTAATTTTCTCCTGTGAAGCAAAAGTTGAAAGTGTTTTCAGTCAAGCAGCTAGCTATGAAACAGTGCAGGCACACCAGCTGGTTTTGTAGTAATGTCCTTTGTCATGCCAAGCAAGATCAGACTCTTAAATTTGAAGAGGAGACCTGCAGGTGATAGGTGTTCCAGTTACCAGCATTGCCAGTGCTTCCTTTTCAGCTGAAAGAGTGAGCACGTGTTTGGAAGGGTCAGTTTGCAGGACTATCCTCCACTGGAGATGTGCAAACCATGTCTGATTGTCTGGTCGTGTTGGCAAGCAGGTGAAAAGGAAATTCCATGTCAGAATTTATGGATAACTAGAAAAAAAATACAGTGTAAATTTTATTCAAGTCTTTTATTCTGTAACAATTTCACTCTTTATACAGGTTCATAACAGGCCCACCTGAGATCAAAGCTCTGTGTTCTTTAGTATTGTGCAAACACCGAACAAACAAATTAGTCTAAAGATAAGTGACATAGGATCAGAAAGTGACGTGAGGTCACAGGGGCGTGAGGTGACCAACTTGTAGTCACTCAGTTATCAGTGGCAGAATTTATAGAAGTACTGTTGCTTTCTAACCCAGTGCCTAAGCAGCTGGCATCTGTGCTGTATACTATTGCTATGATTCATTCTTTTTTCCAGAGAAAAGGGTTTGATTTTCGTAATTTCAGAAGCCTTGTGAAATCCTTCCTGGGAAGCAATGTGATATGTTTAAAATGAACTGTGTTGGCAAACTGGAAACTTAATCTCTCTGGTCATCAGTTGTGTAAATAAAGTACTTGGCGTGAAAGCTTTGGTCTATGTCTTTATCAAAACTATTTACAGCATTGTCATTGATTACTATATCTAGAGATGCCGAGATGGAAGTTACTTCTATTACCACACAGTGTGAATTCAACTGATCTAAGAACCCAGACTGACTTTCTAATTTAATGCTGATATTAGTGATTCTGTTGTCAAAGCTCATGTGATATATGAAACACAATGTGATCTCAGGGATCCAGTGGAATTTTTTGTTAACCAATATGATTTCCATGCTGGTAAAATGGGGATTGAAACTTGTTCACTCTGTATGGTGCTGCTAAAAGATTCTGGTGATAAGATTTTGAAGTTTCTGCACTGAAAATCTTCAGTCAGTGGATTCATGGGAGAAGAAAGAAGGTGCTAGTTCCTGTGTCAAGAGTGCTGTGGAAACAGATGTTCACTGTTTTCCTTCTCTTTCTAGACTGAACAGCAGTATTGTTAGACCTCATGTTTTTAAACGTAAACACAGCCAGTCTGGATCTCTGCAGGGCAGAACTTTACTCTTTTGACCCATCAGTCATCATGGTTAGACTTACCTGGGTATACTCTGTAACAGTGAGCTGGACCTGGAAGGGGTTAAGGTCATGCTACCCTTTGCCATCAGCAGTAAGTAAGAACTGATATCTTAACCCCTTCAAACACTGTTTGCAGAGCAAATTTTTTTCTTGGCTCCGAAGTGAGTAACTGGTATGAGAAAGTTACAATGCACACCCAGTTGTAAGCACTGGGTCTAGAGGTTAAAAGCTGAGTTTCAGGAAAGCACAGGAAATGGCATATCTGCCTCATCTGAACCACACAAAGGTGGAAGTTCATTTGGGTGACTGGCTATTTGTGTCTTTCTGGGAGAGTTGCTCCAAGAAGAACCTTTGAGGGAGTCATCACTTCTTTTCCACATTGCTTACTGCTCGGCCTGAATTATTTCGTTTATACCCAGCCATTCAGTTTCAGGTTAATGGCCTTTCACTGCATGGGCATTGTGCTCCAGTGCTTGTTGAAAGAAGCCTCCAGGATCCTAAGATGACCATAAAAACTATTGACTAGGAAATTGGGCAGCTCTTGCTTAACTGGCTTGTAGTTTGATTGTCTAGGTTCATATTAGTCTTTAGGATGATGAGTCCTAACTCTATATCTACCTGGTGAACATGTGGGTAATGGTCCTTTATGCTTTATATTTGTTTGGGGGGTTTTTCCCTTGCAGCTGTGTGGTGCATCTGGTAGCTCTTGGAGAGGCCAAATGGTGTTCGCAATGTAAGTGGGTTTTGCTTTTCTCTTTGTAGATGCTGGCCAAAGCAAGTGTCGATTAGAGAGAGCTCAAGCACTGGAACAGGCAAAGAAACCCCAGGAAGCAGTCTTCATCCCAGAATGCAATGAGGATGGATCATTCATGCAGGTAAAATTTCTATTTGCTTCATTCAGCCAGGTTTCAGGTGTCTGTGGGAGATTCATTGTTAAGGCATGAGCCAAGTGATGACAGCAGAGTGGGTCCACACTCTGACTCAGTTACTCGGGTAAAAATTTGAAAGCTGGGGACTTCTTTAACCAAATGGAAGTTTTGATTCAGTCATAGTACCTTGAAAGACTTATACATATGTAATAGCATCCAGCTCCAATATAGAACAGAAACAAATGGCATTAATCTTTAGCATTGTGTAGAAAGAAAAAAGTTGCAGGGGAGGTCAATTTTTCCATGAAGAGGAGCTGTAAAGAGAGCTGTGGCTTACACAGAGTCAGGCGGACCCAGCTGATTCTGCTGTTATCTCTGCTTCATCTATCCCAGGAAAAAAACAATCTATTCAGCCCATTCCTCCTGCAGGGTACTTCTTGTACTGTGTGTCCTGTAGTGATTTTGGCAGAGAGGAGATGAGACTGCTTTGTTTAGGTTTTTGATTCTTCACTGTTCACTTGCTGAAGTTTGCCAAAACAGGGTAGAAATGAAGAGTGATACTTGGTTCTGTTACCACTAGCATACTGAGTAGTGTCCTAGTGCTGACTGAACTGGCTGTTAAAAATGGCTCATGCACAGTTTCCTGACAGTTTCATGCTGTCTGCTCAGTTTTGCATGCACCTAAAAAGCCAAAAATCTGCAACCCTATGACCTCTACTTTGTGAATTTATGTAAACCACACTATGTTTTTTGCCTTACCTTCCATACTTTGAGTACTGTTGTAGACGCCTTCTTTCTCAGAGAAATTTTAGGATACTTTGGTTGTTTGCAAAGTCTCCTGAAGGTAAAAGAAATTGCAAAATAGAATCAATATTGGATTTAAAAAGATGAGAAAGGCAGAGAGCTTTGGGTTTGGTTCAAACATTTTGTGATGCCTGAGGGAAAAGGAGAGGGAAGATTTTTTTTTGATAACCCACCAAAAATTTTATTCCCCTCCTCAGCCGTACCCTCCCATTATCTGGTGTGTGGGAGTGTTTTTGTTTTGTTTTTGTTTTTTGATGATGAAGTGGAAAAAGTTGTATTCGTCCTGCAAACTTTGCATGCTTCTTTGGAGCAGCATTATATTTCTGTACAGTGTGGATCATCATGGGAAGGTTGAGATAAGACAAGATGACTGCAGTTTCTTGCAGTTTAACTGCACTTTCAGTCGTTGAAATTTGTTTTTTTTTTTTTGTAGAGCTGCTCAGATTGTGTTGGCACTGGAGACTAATGTTTATAAAAGCTAGCACAGTGGGCCAACATGGAACAAAGTGTTCCATGCTAAACTTCATAGCTCAAGAAAAAAGGGGTTAGGAAATCTAGCTTTGAAATGTCTATCACTTGTCCATCAACATCTTGGAGAGTAAAGTAGGTGAAATTTTTATCCTTATAAGCTGGACTGATAGTATAGTTGATAAAGCTTTGTTTCAGACAGGTTTATTTTGAAGGATGGTACCAGCGTCTGGATTGTAGCGAAGTTGCTGGACTTTTTCTTGGCACATTCCTTAGCCAGTGTTGGTTGCCAGTTGAGGGGCTGCATGAAACTGCTTACAAAAATTGTGTGTTGTCAGTTGGCAGCCAAGTGATAGTTCACATTCTTCCTCCATTCAGTTCTATCTGTGAACACTAAAGTGCTTTTGTTTTACCTGGCATGCTGAAGGAAGCCTCTGATCTCTTTGTATCTGGAATTAACTGAAATTCATATCATTCCTTGGTTCATAAAAATACCCTACGTTCCACATACCTCATGAACCAGCTTCATCAGTTATATTGCAGCATTCAAGATAATTGTCCTTGCATAAGATTTAAGTGAAAAATAATGTCCAAGAAAGCTAACTAGTTTCAACCTGCATTTGAGACAAATATTTCCTTTAACTTCTGGTCAAAATGAATTAAATTTTGATTTTAAAAGGATGTATAAAAACTAGAGTTTTGGTGAACAATCTAAACAGTTTTGCTTCCAGCAACTCATGAACAGATCTCATCTGGTGGAGGTGTTTTGGATACTGCATCTCTTGTGCAGAGAATTGATGCTCCTGGGTTCTGCTCTACAGGGAGGCTGTGTTCTTGAAGTCCCTGAGGCCTTGATGAAGTCAGGTCTGGACTGTTGTTAGTTTATTCTGGTTCAATACCCAGAGTGTTGCGTCATCTTAGACTCCAGTATCTCAGTTGGGAAGTCTACAACAGAACAGCATCTCTCAATGAAGTTTCTAGGAGAAATACCCACTGTGCATTTCAACATGCAGATGCACATGTTTCAGGGTGTGGAATATTTCCCCTATTCTGGACTCCCACACAGGGTCTATAGTCTGTACGTAGAGTTGGCTAGGGAGACCTTTTCAACAGCTTCCCCCTTTCTGTGTAACTATTGTTGAAAAGGTATTTTGTGTGGAAGAAAAATTCTGATCAGAGAGGAAACAAAGATGCATGCATGTGTTTAGAATATCAAATGTGTGAATTGTTACAGCACTCATTCAAGATGTAGATGACTTGCTTTCAGGTCATCTTGCTGAGCCTACTGAACACAGTAGATGTTCAGGCCCACATCATTGTCCTTGCCATCAGACTTCAAAGAGTCTGATTTTTTAAATCTAATTAATTCATTGTTGGAAACTCTTGAAATTTTTGTAAGACTGAAAACAAGAGCAGTACAGATGTGGGAGAATTTGGTAATAGTAACTATGTTCAGAGAACCTGCTTGGCCTTAACTAGATTGAGCTATTGCTTTTGTAGTTCATCGTAATTATCTTGATCAAAAACCAAATTGCAGTCACTCTGGGTAAACACTGAAAGTGGGGCTATTCCTCCCTTTCCAGCTCCTAGAATTGTACCCAGTTCAATGCTGAATTTGGGGCTGGATCCACTGCAGATTGGATGGGGCTGTAGGGTGGTGAGGAGAGCACAGCTCCTCTGCTGCTCTGTGAGCACGGCAGCATACGCCACATGGGCAGCGGCTGCAGGAGGAAGACCACGTTCACCTTACTTCCTCCTGCTTTCCTGCAGGGTTGGATCTACCAGTTAGATGTGGCAACAAGGGTGAAACGGAGGAGGGCCTAAAGACAAAGACCTTAGTTTGGCTTGCATTTAAACCGTTTTGTAGAGAGACATCATGCATGTCTTCTTAAATACTTGTATGATCTCGCTGGTTGTTACTGCCTGTGAAAATTAGACTGAAAGCAGTGTTGGCACTGATTCTTTTGCTCAGCTGATCAGTTTTCCGGTTTTCCTGTGCATGACTAGGTATAATGGGGTTTGTGTACTGCATCAAGAGGAGCAGACACTTGTCAATTCACTGGTTGTCATGACTGTTTCTATGCAATGCGTGTGCTGCTTCCCTTATTGTTGAGTATGTTTATTGCAAAGATCTTATCAAATCCCCTCTTAGTGCTACTTACGCATCTAAAACTGTGACATGGATTTGCAGCATGAAGAGGTGGTGGCACTGCAAGCATGATTGGATGACTGTAAATGGGGAGCAGACCTGATTAATTCCTCTGGAATTGCTATGTCTTTGTATTTCAGACTGTGTGGGGAATATTACTTCCTATAACAAACTCTCTCTACACTTAGCCCACAGTAATATAAGCAGGCAGATAAAATTTGAGTTATTCACAACATAAGAATGTTTGTTAGATATGAGTAATTTGATTAATTGTAGAAAACTGAGGTCATGTACTGTTGTGCAGAATTGAACATGACTAAAACCAGTTTCTGTTCCCAAGACTTTTGCCTTTTTGCTGTTATGCTGTATTTTGCATAAATGCCATTCCTTTTCCATGCTGCACTTAACCTGCTGTGATCTGTTCTTCATAAACAACAGGCACTAGTGGGTAATCTGCACACTTTCTTTTGCTGCCTAGTGCCATTGGGCTTGTTGCCATGGGCTGAGGGAGACTTGCATTCTTCATAGTTTTCCCCCAAGCAGTTTTTCAGAAAAGGTTGCTGAGATTTTAAATGGGATCTGTTTCAGACAGATTAATATGAACATGAATAATGTTAATCCTGCCTTGGGGGTGTAGTTTTGTGGGACTTTGTGGTATGTCTTGCTATTTGCTGCCACCTTCCACTGTCTAGTTGTGGTTTCTTTTCCTCACAAGTCTGCATACAAGTGTCTGAGGGCAAGTCTCCTTGGAGAGTTTCTTTGAATTTAGGGTTCTTAAAATCTGGCTCCTGGTGCAGTTATGACACACCACTGAGATTTCTCTTAAAGTGGGTGCATCAGTCAAACCTGTCATTTTATGACAGGATCAGTGAGTGGGCTGATTATCAGAGCAGTTCTGCATTATCAGAACATTCTGCGTCCAGAACATTCCCACATCTCGTAATACAAGCCTGCTTGGAAAGAGTGATCGATATTATGGTCCATACCAATAGTTGCACTCCATACTATGCTAATGCCCACATAAAGTTCTGTTTTCTCCCAAGTTCCACAAACAGCCCTTTCTAAAGATGTGGGGAACCCTTTCAGCCTTCAGTGTGACTTCATGATCCAAGTCTGCTCCTCTGTATTAGCTAGTGTAGCATGATGCTGGGCAGAATTACAAACTCTTGTCTTAATGCAGCAAGGTACTGTGTAGACATGTCCTTCATTCCCTGGATGCTGTCTATTATTCCATTATTCAGTGCTCAGATTCCAGCAATACTAAGCTCTCAAGGAGTTCGCCTCTCCTTTCAGAAGAACACAGTCTATCTTTCTAGATAAAGAAACTCTTATATAAAGTATCTGGGCTTTAACTGGTAGGTGGTTCTGGCTTTTTTTATTGAAAGACTTCCCTTCTATAAAAGATGGTAGCTGTAGCTTTCTGTGAGTACTGCTCTGCAGGTTTGCTACTTAAGCACTTGCTTTCTTCCTGTGGCTTTCATTGTGTTTCTCATTTGTATGTTGTGCTAAAGATAAACCATGAGTGGGTAAGGAGGTAAGAACTTTGGTTATTTATGGCGTTTCTTCAAAGAAGTACCAGTCAACATAGCAAAGGAACAGGTTCTTAAAGCGAGAGTGGACATACTTAAGGAAAGTGACAATGTAAGGTCATTCTTAGCTTCAAAGTGTCACATTCTGTGTCAGAAGCAAAAAGCCTCTCTTGGGGACCGTTTTCCTGAACTAAAAATAATATCTGTGTCAGCGTGTGTGATGGGAATGCCCTTGATCATGACTAAGACTCTTCTGCTTCAGATCATTTCTTTCCCTGGTTATATGAACAGTGAAATTCCTGTGGAGCAAGCATTTCTTGAGTGGTGCATAGACTTGAGGGAGGTGGGTGCTGTATAAAGCCCTGGTGGGAATATTTGCACACCACCATTTGTGAAGAATTAAATATGAGTGGGGAACAGAAAAAGTGACAAAAATTATATAAGGGGCTGCAGTCCCAAAGAGACTTAAACACGAGATGCAGACTGATTCATAGCTCCCTAAAATTGCCTATAAAGGTAAGCAAGCTTCTGACCATAATCAGCCGACTCTTAATGTAGCAAAAAGTATGACAAGAACCAGGGTCTCAGCATTACAGCAAGACATGTGAACCAGAACAGAGGCATCACCATGTAGAATTAAGATAAATAGCCATCAGGCCAGTGTGCCGGTTGTGTACCACTAACTTGGGTTCAGAGGACTTTGTAGCTGAGCCTCAGTGGCTTGAACAAAGGATAGACTTGATTAAAGAATTGCTGTGTGACACTGGCTTCTGCTCCCTGTGTCAGACTAGATGACCTGCTGGCTTGGCACTATTTATTTAGCTGTTTTTACAATGTTTACAAGGAGCACCTGGATGCAACCAGGATTTGGAGCCTTGCCTGGTGCTGTGAGTGTAGTCAGTAGCTCTGCTGCCTGCCCTTAGCATCAGCAGTGCCATTCAAAAACTGGATGTGCTTTTTCTTTTCTCATAGAAGCATAGCCTTGAATACAGAATGAATGTACTTCCCTTCTCATCTCTGCCCTCCACTGTGGAAGGAGCCAGGAAATGTTTGTTTGATCTGTGATGGGATAGGAATGGGTTGCTAAACTTTTCATAAGAACAGCAGTGATAGCCTAGTCTGAGTGTTGCTGTTCCTGTGGTCAGCCCAGTGCTTGTCCGAGGTGCTTTCAAGCATCTTACAGCAAACTACCTCTTTCTGTAACTCCATGGAAACTGGTTTCAGCCATCACAGAGTGGCTGCTTTGCCTCTGTTCTCTCTGTTGTATATGTGTATGCAATTTCTCTCTCACTTCCAGTTTATATTTGAGTAACAACCCCTTGACCCTCCTTTGTCAAATATCTATAAAGGGATGCTGCTCGGTTGTTTAGAAGGAATCTGATTCTGTCATGGCCAGTGAGATGCTGAAGAAACCCAAAGAATGGCTTCTTTTTCCCCTGAGGAACTTAAGAGGCAGAGTCATCCGTCTACTACTACTACTACAGTGACTTAATCTTTTAATGTTTATGTATTGTAAGGAATTTTATGAGAGCAGGTATTTAATCATATGGCCAGTATATTGGCTGCTGTTTGATTTCACACATTGTAATGGCAGGGTGGAATAGAGAAGCTGCTGCTACACTTTTAATTTGAGGAATGGTGATGCAGCAATTTTTCTTGGGTTTGTCCCTCATGCTTTTCATCCTTCAGTTGAGACACAGGTAAGATGTCCTATCTCTTCATGAAAAATAGGAACAGTGTCCTGACGCATGATCAGGGATTTGGCTGCTTGTAGTGCTTTAAAATGCAACTGGATTTTTTTTTTAAATGCAGATGTTAATGGAGACTCTGAAGACATCAAATGATTTACAGGTTTTATTTGTCTGATTTCCTACGATGTAACTTAAAATGTTCGGCTGTTGGACAGGTGTGTGTTAATTTGAGATATCAAATTGTGTCATGTGCCTTTCCAGCAGTAACAGGCATTCTGTAGCTGCAGCTCGATTAACAATCAAGTCTATTAAGTATATAAGATTGTGTTTCCTCTGCCTCAGTGCTTAGCTTTAGAAGACTGAGAGCCACACACATTTTCTAACATGTATTTTGGTAGAGTCAAAATTAACTCAGTAACTGAAGATTAGATCTGTGCAGTAAACATCTGTCATGCTTGCGTAGTTACTCTTCTGATTGTAAGTGTTTAAAAATCTCACTACTTTGGGAGTAGGATTAGAATGAGGTTGAATTTCAGGTTGACAATTGAAATTTTACTTAGAAATAAAAGCTCAAATGTAAGATAAATGGAAAATTTTAAAGTAAAGTCCCACATTCTGGATATTCCTTTTTTTAATGGCAGCATGGGGGAAGAAAGGGTGATGGGATACCAGTCCAAGGAAGACTAGCATTTTCCCTAGCCTAATTATTTACAAAATTACTTCACTTTTTTATGGATGTAATGTGCTTGGCTTGCATAAATGAGTGTGTGTAACTGGTAGTTCTCCACTGAGTTGAGTTACATAACATACCCTTAGTTAATGCATCTATACTGAATTTGTGTCAATACTTTTTTTTTTTTGACTCCTCTGCCATGTACTGTGTTCTTTTTCTGAAGGCTTGGCTAAAGGACTATCAAGTGACTAATACTTTTTTAAGTACTGGGTACACTGGATTTTTTTATGTAATGTAACATGGAATGGTCTTGCCCTATGAATTCAAGACCCTATCCTGGAATTTAGCTTTATCCCTTGGTAGGATTTTTACAATTAATGCTCAGATGTAAAGACAGCTTCTTGTGTAAAGATAAACTCCAAACACAAACCCAAGCAGTTCCATCACATTTGTTTTGAGTGTTCAGTTGATTAGATTGAGCAATAACAAATATTTTCTAACTCGATTATTGCTAATTATAGTCATAGTGCTTTTGAGTAATTTGCAATCAATTTTGTGATCTATTGAGAGGAGAAAAATGAAACTGCAAATAACAGTGACAGTGACTTCAGTAACATGGGTACATGAGATTATTGTTGATTTTGGCTACTAAAAGTAAATGCTTGAGACAAAATGATTGATTTGCACTTTAGTAAAAACCAAGATAAACAAGTAAAACCCAAGATAAACACGACGTACTGTGTTATAATTGCTCTTAGATCATGTTTTATGTGATATTCAAAGCCTTTTAAAAAAACTGTCATTAAGTCTCTGAACAAACTTTGCTACCTTAGGGCATTGAAGCCAGCTGTCAGCGAGGGGGAATGACTGGTTTTGCTCTGAAGGATCCCTAATGAGGGGAACAGCACAAACACCCCATCACTCTTCTCTTCTGTGTGAAGAGGACTGGAATGGGAAATTGGTTTCAATGAACTTGTTTGGAAAAAGAGAGAATTCATTTTACAAGTAAAATATAAAGGCAGTTTCTGAAATGGTCTCATTTCATGGCCTTTTTTCAGAAATGTATTGAAGGAGCCATTTCTAGTTTATAGTAACGTAAGCACTTCCATACCATTTCAAGATACTGATGTGCACATTTAGCCACAGCTGAAAGTGTGCTTGCTAGAAAGGATTTTGGGACCTGTTAGTATTTACACAGATACCTGTACAATGATAATTTACTTTTATCTCAAACATGTCAAAGGCATCCTGAATTTCATCCAAATGCTGGCCACTTTAAAAGCTGAGGCAAAGGCTGTAATTAGATTTCTTAGGCTGAATGAAACTTTAGGGCTGCTGAATTAATATCTGCATAGATGTTACTAAGATCAGTGTGCTAGATCAGGACTTACCTATTCTTACTTGAGAGGTTCTGTATCTGAATTAGTAATTCTGGTGTCTTTCTGTGGTGAAGGAAGGAACCAGGCAACTCTAGATGTTCAGTTCAGAAGCAGAGCTTTAAAGTCAATCAGGATTAATTTTATACTGTGTACGTTTTGACTCACTAGAACCTTCATCAAATGTTCTTAAGTCCATGTCAATATATGAGGAGCAAATATGTTGGATCTTGCTCCTGCTGTGTAGTTTGACATAGTAACAGAATAGGGCTTAAATCTATCTGGAGAAGGTTTGTTAACATAACAAGTCAGTACTGCATTTTTCTAGCCATGTTTACTGAACAAAATGCTTTTGAAATGCCTACAGATGCTGCTCTCAAGCAGTGGCTATGGAATTTGGGACAGGGTGGCCTTTCCATAACCCAGCTGGGATGTAGCAGGACAAGTTTTTAATAGTAAACAGTAGGTGGGATATAGCAGAGGGTGGAAAGAGCTGAGACACAACTGCTGCATCCCCTAATTAAAGTGTTCTCGATGATTACTTGTAACTTCTTTTGCCTTCTGGATTTCAGCTACAGGAGTTGGAGTAGGGGAAATAACCTTGCTTTGGGTGGGGGGGAGGTGAAGGAAGAAAAGATAATGATATCAAAGGTAGTCTTCTGTAAGACCTTGCTCTGAAGCATGTGTTTGTGATACATCTGGGTTGGGACTTCCAATAAGATGCTGAATTATAATGAAAGTGGTTGGTGATAGAGTGAGAACTGAAATGCCTGCTCTTTGTTTTATTAAACAGGTGCAGTGCCATACCTACACTGGATACTGCTGGTGTGTGACACCTGATGGCAAGCCTATTAGCGGCTCTTCTGTACAGAACAAAACTCCTGTATGTTCAGGTACTGTGGGAGTGGCTTCAACAAATACTAACTTTATAACCAAAGAGGGTTGGGGTGAATGCAGCCTTTTGAGAGAGCCTAATCTTTTTGGATGGTCAGTCTACTCCACTTAACACTGCAGTTTGGACTCCGGCATATCCACCCTGCAGTTAGGATACAGACACTTCTGCAAGGCTCAGTAAGAAAAACCACTAGGGGAACAACCTGTGGCAGCCAGGGCAAGAGTCAGTGTTGCTGTGTACACCAAAGCCAAAGATTTGCTGAACAGATGGGATAACTTTCGTCCCTGAGTTATATTTTAAAGAAATAGTTCTTGGGCTGTATTTTGCGGGACATGGAGTAATTTTTTTGTACAGAGTGATTTCAGTTAATTCATGAAGGTGGTTCTGTGCAAAACTGTCAGTTTCTGGGGTCCTGCTGTTATAATGAATTTGGGTCTTTTGACCATGTTACTTAGTTTAGGATCCATGTGTTTGTGTCATGGGGTGGGCAGCACTGGGCTTGCACCACAGCTCTCAAGAGGGAGGTCCAGACCCAGGCTGTTACTCAAGTTTATTAAGTGATGTGTTTCTGGGCACTCAGCCTGGCATTACTTTGTCACCCAGCAGTCTACTGAGATCAAATCCACAATTTTCTTTAAAACAGAGTAATGCTGTTGTTTTTCTTTCTTCTCCTCACCATTCAATATGGTAGCCCGTGGCTCAAGTGGAATGAGATTGGGCTCTAAATTTTCATGTGGCCCTGATCAGTAGTGGTCTAGCTTTGTGAGCGGTGGTGAGCAGTGCTGCTGTGACAACACCACAGTAAAACACGGGCAGCGTTGGGAAGCGGTTCTGTACTTTGGGGAGAATTGAAGGGCAACACTAGAATTGTGCTGCCCTTCTCACTTTCCTCTCTCCCCCCAAAAAAATTAAAGAAGAAAGAATAGGCAGTAAGCATAGGAGTGCGCTTCTAAAATGTTCAGTGATGCCACGTAAACACTGCTGCTACATCTGGCTTCATGCTCTACGATCTGCACCTCAGAGGTTTTTAATGTAGTTTTCCTCTCACACCTTGCGGTGTTTGCCCTTTAGGTAGAAGCATGACAGCAGTCAAACCTTTGGGGTTTTGAATTTTCCTCACCTTATCCAGTGTCCTCTTGGCTGTAGGGTGTTCTGTGGTAATAAGCAAACATAAGTGACTTGCACAAGGGTTTGAGTTGAGTGGGAGAGCTGTCTGAGAACCAGTGAGCCAATGTACCTTGAGGAGATACTTGGTTTTTCACAGGCACGTGGAAAGAAAAAAGTATTAATATCCTATTTTAGTGTAAGGTGCAATGCTACAGTAATTTGGCTTAAACCTTTAGAATATGACTTTATGACACCTTTTCCAGTACATAATTTTGGTAGGGCATGTTTTAGAGTTTTACTGATTTATTCAGTTAGTCTTGTGCTGTTTATAGAATTGTGTTGCAGAAAAGTAGTCATGTTGTACTGTAGGACACGTGTTAGGCATATGATAACTAATACTGAGTTTGTGCTTACTACTTGTAATTCAGCAGATCTGTGATGAATTGATCTGCAAGTGAAAGTGCCCAGGCAATAGAGTTTACCTTCAGAGTCTGTCTTGGTCAGATTCTTGGGCCTGTCAGAGCTGCCTTCTTTAAAGCTGAATTTTGATTCATGTTTTCTGAATGTTCCATAATCACTGGAACTGTTTAGTAATGGTGCATGGAAGAATCAGTTTTCTGTGAATAAAGCTATTTAAAAAAAGAAAAAAATCTTGTCATAAGTTCTTATACACTTTAGTAATGGATTTATTTGAAAAGCTTTTATTACCTGATCAAGTTTTAGTAGAAAACTGTGATGAAGCACTAAAGCAGAGTGCAGAAACAAGCATAGAATCATACATACTATATGACGATCTAAGTTATAGTAAACAACCCAAGATGTGTTCTATTCAAGTACATGCTGGATCTTATTCAGTGTCCTATTTCAAACAGCTGGGGATGTTCAGGGGCTGGTTGAAATCCATTTTCTGCAAATTGTCCCACTTAATTCCTTTCCTTTAGAATACTGTGCTTGCATTCCCTGCACACTCTCCCCATCTGTTTTTGATTTGTTCTTCCTGACATTTGCAAACGAAAGAAGTGACTCTTACTGATCTTTCCTTCTTGCCCTTGGATTTTTTTCCAGGTTTCTTACTAGCATGCTGTTCTGCTGAGGTCTTTCAAATCACTAGATCCAGCTACTAAAGATTTCTTGTTTACCCTTATCCCATTTTAACATCTTAATGCGTAAAACTTCCTTATGCTTTTCACATTGGTTGAAGCCACAGGCTTTCTGAGTCCTAAATGGAGCTGTTGACAAGTGAAATAGATGCTTTATGGGTTGAGATAGCGACTGTATTAATGTGACATCATATGTTCTGTGTGATTGTACAGCATCTAAATTGATGTCTTTTTCTTTTTTTCTTCTTTTTATTCTCCCCTTTAGGTTCTGTAACTGATAAACCATCAAGCCAGGGTAATTCGGGAAGGAAAGGTGAGTGGAGTCCTGTGCTTCACCAACTTGTTTTGTAATAGCAGCTGCCCAGCCAAGTCCCTTAAGGTAGCTCAGAACATGGGTTCCTAACCAGCTCAGGGTGCAAGGGTGGATGTGCCATTGGAGCTCCCCTTCAGGAGGAGGAATAAGATGACCGTTCTGCTCCCTGTGGAGTAGAAAAGGGTGCGCTCTGCTCTGTGCTCCTCAGCTGAGTTGAAGTACAAGAAAGCTGAGCTTCCCGAAGGAGTGGCTGGCTCAGAATACCCTCTGCTTGTTCACCTTGAAGTAACATACTGAGCATTTCTCAGTAGAATCCCTAGAGATTAGGGAGGCTGTCAGTACGACTTGTACTCCAGGAAACAGGAGTGCCAATGTCATGGTTGTGGCTTTGTATGCATTGAAGGGTGGGGATTTTTGACAGCGCATAAAACCCTCTGGGCAGCTGGAGCAGTGCTGGATTTAACCTTAGCGGTGCTTGGAAACATCACAGGCATTGATTCTTCTGCTTTATGCTCCTGTCTTCAGTCCTTGCCTTTCCTGAACAAGGCATTAGATGGGTCGTTGTTCTTCTCCTGTGAGTATTTATAGCTCTTCCCTGTGTCCTCTGGTTTTCATTCACTGAAATGGTTTTGGGAGGGTTGACCGCTGACGTATACATTGAGGAGCAGTCAAATATGTCTTTAGGCTTTTCCACACCCTAATTTTCAGCCTTTCTCTCCTCTAGCTGCAGTTCAGAGTCAACTTTTGAGTTTGTCTCCATACTCCAGGAAAACTGTGCTGAATGCATCCTCACTTCTGATGGTGAGGATGAATGCTCTTTCCTGGGGGAAGTTTCTGTTTTGATAACTGAAGCAGGATTTTTAGTGCAAACTCTCTAAACTGGTTACTCCTGATACTTCAAAACCCAGTAAAACACTGACTTTGATCCCAGTACTTTAATTTGAGGGACGTCTTCCATGCTGGGAATGTCAATCAGGTCCTGAAAGCACTTAATAGGGGTTAGATTGCTCTGCTCAGAGCAGAGATGAATTTTGAGTATATCTGCTCCACAGTCTATTGCTTGTATATAATAGCTTAAGAAAAGGTAAGGAGAAGAAAGATGCAAGGAAAACTAAGTTGAGACTGAATGCTGAAGCCTGTTTCTTATTTTAGGTAAGGATATATCTCTTTAAACCTGTAATTATGCATTAATGTGTAATTGGCACCTGAACACATGGTTATAATTCTGTTAATGCAATCATTGCTAGTCTAGCCTGAAGTACAAACAAATCAAATAGCTCTTGAAATCTGCATTATTTTTGAGTTATTTGTAGGCTTTTTACCTGGGTAGTCCTGGTCTGTTGTTCTAGAATTGAAAGCAGCTGACATTGGATTTTATGAGAAACAGGAGCAGAAGGGGAAAACAGCTGAACTTGTTTCTTCTTCTTCACTCCGTTTATTAACTCAGAGGTTGGAACATGCAAAAAGAAAACTGTAAATGGTATGAATTAATTTAAAATTTGTAATATAAATTGATTCTCCTTGGTGCTGCCTGTGGCATCCTGTTTCAAGGATGGTATGCTTGGTCATGTGGCTGCAGAAATGTCTTGTGCAGTAGCTGTCAAAGTGGAAACATTTCCCTTTGGGCCAGCATGCTTCAAGCAGTCATGTAAACTTTCTGTCCCCTACAGTTCTGAATCTGTTCGTATCTGCTGGAAACCCACACACAAGCAAGTCTGGCCCTATTCCATCATGTTAGAAAAATACTTCCGAGCAGCTATTTAATGGGTCTTTTAAAATCAAGAGGGCTTTTAGAAGCTGTAATAGTTTGGTTTAAAATTTGATGGACATAGCATTACTTTTTCATATAGTGATGAAAATGACTAATCTAAAAAATGAATTCGTCCTTCTCATCAGTGTTTTTTCTTGACTTAAGTTATCTCGATTCAAAATTCCAGTATCAGGTCCTGTTGTACGGAAGCTGGAATCGAGAACAGCCTGGCTTTCTTGAAGCAAGGCTGTTGCTGCAGGTCTGGCTTCTCTGAAGACTGATGTCAAGCCAGCATGCACGTAACCATCTGTTCTAGTGGAGTGTTCAGACACTTGTTGCAAAGATTGCCCTTTGCAGGGTGACACAAAGGGCAGGATGAGGAGGGGTCCAGCAGGAACTGGGTCAGTGATGACCTTTCTATTGTAGAGGCACAACCTGGAAACTTCTGATATCTCTTTAGGCAACTGCCATCTGATTTGGGAGCTTTTGGAATTTTCCCATTGCACAGCGGACTCCTCCCTCTCTCTATTCCTGAGTGAGGGTCTTATAGTCAAAGAACATATCTGGCACAGAATAGGTACTCTGAGGATGACAAAGTACAGCTAAGACTCTCAAAGTGATTTCTTTTGTCTCATTCATAGAGGAATGTAAAATATGAACTAATAAACTTTGTGCCTTTCAAGTCTTCAGGGCAAAAGGGTAGAGGCTGCTCTGCCTTAGAAACAGCGTGGATGGGGTAGGCTTACGTTGCTGGGTAATAAATGAAGACTTTACTAGCATATTAGCTCTGCTTTAGAAGAGGCAAATTAATGTTGGAAGGAGAAAAAGGCTGGTTATTCGTGATAACTCTTTCTCCAAATCTTTTGCCCTCTTTTCCTTCCTGTTTAGCTTTAATTTCTGGGTCTCAGTAGGTATGTTGGAGTACCAGATGTGAGGTAACATATGATTCCACTCACAGGCTCTCTCACTACTGATGAGAAGAAAACAAAATGGATTTGTGTTCATGTGGCTTGGCGTGTAGTTCCAGAAGTGGCTCTGTGGAGCTTTCTGCAGAGAACAAGCAAGCATGCTGGCAAGAGATACTTCTTATTTTTAAATTCCGTGCTCTGGTTATCCATATTTATATTGCTGCTATTGCTGTATGATGCAATGCCAGTTACTCATACAATTTGCCCCATAAGGTAATTTAAATCAAATTAAATTGGCACCAAACTTAGAACTTTAAAATAGGCCATATTGATTTCTTCTGTGTCTGAGAAGTGTTCAGTTGCTGGAAGGCAGAGCAGACCTGGGCCTGGGGAGATGGAGGCATGTTTGCATGAGGTGGAATGGAAACCCAGGCTGTCCAGAACATACTTGCTTTGTGACTTTGCAGCTCAGACACTTACCACTGTCCTTTCTATGCTGAATTGGTCCTGCAAACGAAGAACAAGTTCCCAAGACCTTTTCCAAGGAATGCAATTACTCTTCTGTGAGATTAGGATATCCAGAACCTGTAGATTTCTGTTGCTCTCTTTTTTTATTCTGACTTGTTCTTTGTGTAATCCTTTCTCATAAGGAGCTTCTTGCACTAATTTGCTCCAGTTGCTGCTTAGTTTGAAGGTCCTGAAACACTTGGAAAATGAATGCTTGTCCTCTAGAGGTCTGGATCTCCCTGGTCTATCCCACTAGGATGTTGTTAATGTTTTAAGGAGCAGTGAAAGGCATCCTTGGAGCCAACATTACTGGATTTCTTCCCTGCCTAAAGAATGCAGAACATTTCTTTCCAGCCAAAGGGAAATTGTGCCATACTTTGAGACAAAAGAAGTAAACGTGAAACAAAATAAAGTTTTATTTTCTTTATCTGTGAACTGTTGGGGCTTTATCTCAGATTTAGCATATTGCTATCAGGAGTAGTGTCTTTTACAGTCACCAAGAAGGTTTTAAAAGTAGGCTGGTTAGGAATCAGAGGGATATGTAAAAACAGCCATGTAACTGCTTACCTCTGTAAAGTCACTTGCTCTTCCTTCTTAAAACTGGAATCAGAGCGAATTAAAAGTGAGTGAAGAGGAAATACATTGAAGTGGGGATACTGGTTCGTTAGTGGTAGTTTGCTGTTCTGGACACTGTATGATACCATTTTTAAATCAACTGAGTGGGGGAAATGGAAAAGGATGGTTGGTTCAATAATCTGGGATTTAAAGATGATGCAACTGCAGGGTAAATTTGGGCTGGAGTAACTTTCAGTATCAGTCATGAAAAGTCTTGAGTGGTACGAACTCTCTTTTTCTTTTATAAAGTCTTTTGCAGTGCAAAAAGTTCCAGGCCTGTTTTGACTTGTCTTGTTTCCCTATTGCAAAAGCTGACAGTAGCATCTGCCATTCCCTGAATGGTTGTTGGTGAAATGTAAGCTCTGATGGCCCTGCAGAAAGCAAAGCCCAGGTTGAGCTTGTTGTACACTTACTGTCTTACATGTAGACATGACTCTTGTATGGAGCTGCAAAAAGCTTTCCTCAATGAGTTTTGCAGCTTACAAGAAAACACTGAAGCATTTTGAGAAACCTAAGATGAGCAACTTGAAATTCCTGCCAATTAAACATGTAGAATTGGGTTCCTTTTTGTGGGTTTAACTGTCAGAAATTAGTTTAAAGGCAGGCTTTGTTGGCAGGAAAATTCTGGGCTGCAATTGTGGGCAAGTTGGCCCATTCTGTGGCTTTTTTCCTGCCGTTTTCCAAGAGTCTTACCTCTAGAAAATGCTAATGGCCCAGTTATGCAGCCAACAGACTGAGCAATTTGAATCAGTAATGAGCCATTAGTGTGAGTCAGTAATTAGGCTGAGCGGTAAAGGGCGAACACTCTCCTCAGGCAAACCCAAGTGAAGGACAGCTTGTGCTGATGTAAATAAATGTAGCCGCTTGTACCTGGGCACCTGGAAGCTTTGCTGGTGGTAGGAAGTCAGGTGCAGCTGGCACTAATTCACCTGCCCTCAGCTCGCAGGGAGAGGAGCACATGGCCTCCACAGGGGCTCGAATGTCTCACAGAAGAGAAACTGTCTTGACGAAAACATCAAGTTGAAATGTGACTGAAACACCAGACTGGGACTTTGGTCTTTACCTTCTCCAGATCTTCCTGGATTCAACTAGGTACTGATTAAATCTGAAACACAACTATGCTGTTACACAAATTGAACTTCCACTGTATCTCCAGCCTCATAAATACTGAGAAAATGCTTTGATGTCTTTAGCAGTTTGTGGAGAATACAGGAAAGATAGAGAAATATTGTGTGGCCTTCGTCAGTAAGATGAAGTAAATACAAGTTTACTGAGGCAGTAGGAAGTCAAGTGGTGATTCTAGCTGGTGCACACCATCTTATGATTAATTTTTTGCAGAACATTAGCAGGTAGCAAGTCTGCAGTGCTACCCAAACAATTCACCTGGATCCCTTATGTTAAGTATATAGATTTAAATAAACAACATATACTAATTTAGAAATCTGGATGAAGGAGAATTTTTATGCAAATATCATTTCCTGAACTGTTTAACTTCATCATGTAATATCCTAGACCAGGGCTGATGTGTTTTTCAGGTCTCTTACGGGTAAAATATACTCGTGTGCTCAAAATGTACGCAGTTTGATGCTTGTGGATAGAGCTGGGTGTGTAGTGCAGCTACGTGGGAAGTCAGACTACTATGTACATGTAATAAGTCTGTTTCATGAAAGCAACAGATTTGCTATGTGTGTGTGCTACAAGAGTGCTCCCAGTCCTTCAGATGTGCAAAAGCTTAATTTGTTCCTCCACACACTGATGGTGACAGTTTCTCAATCTACCTTGTTAAAATCTGATGGAGTTAGGAAACAGCCTATGGGAGAAACATGAATATGTGCTGCTTTTCATGAAACTGGGATAAAAACTCAGTTCACTGAGAAGTTATGGGGAGATAGTAGTGTAACAAAAACTGTCCTGCAACAGCTCAAGTGGGCCGTGAGCAAAAATTTCTGTAGATGGAATTTGTAGCACGTAAGGTTTTGGTTAGCTCATATTTATATTTCCAAGCAAACCTAGCAGTGGAATTGAAGTTTGCTTCCCTATTATATTATAAAATAGTTCTGTAAAAAATACTGTTAACTTAATCAGTAGGTTTGCCAGCCTGTAAATAGTCAGAATTTCTCTGGTTCCTATTGCTATCTCTATACTGTATATCATCTACAAAATTATTTATTAAGTTCCAGTTAAATGTAACTGTAGAAAGCAAGTCAATTTCACAAGTATGGTAGACTGTAGTTTGCCAATATGGCAGATTTTATTAGATAGCAAGAACCCAGATTTTAACTGAGAATTGTGATTTTTGTGAGAACAGAGGAATGTAATTTTACAATACTGTGTATATTGGATCATTTTTCCAGAGCAGAGCAATGTTCTAAAAAGCACTTAGATATATCACAAGGCAAACAGATTTTTGAAATATTAAAGTCTAGAAGTAAAACCTCAAATTTGTTACATAGACAGTAGAACTAAAAACAATCCTTTTGGTTCCCCCATCACTGCCTTGTCTGAAATGGTGTAGTTTTCATCAAGACTTTTTTATGGGCCTCAGAACATATGTATCAAATTTGAGACTGAAGAAAGTTTCATTGGCAAGTATAAAAAGAAGGCAAATTCTGTTTTAAAGTACATTTTGTTTGATACAATGCAAGAATTCTGCTTTCATCTATAAAATAGCAGTTCCAATCGGTAGCTTAGTCTGTATAATATGACTTAATAAAATTGTAGTTTACGAGTGTTATTATAGCAATCTACAGACAACTCGTGTCTGTAATGTCTGAAGAACAGCTGCAAAGGTTTTTAAATTATTAAGTCATAGTATTGAGCAACCTGGTGAGTAGATCTAATAAGTAGACTAACAATTGATTAAACAACAGCTGTTAAGGTATTATTAACTGTTTATGTGCTATACGTGGACTTCTGGTGTCTGATCATTACAGCTTGCAGAGAAATGGAATAAATTTGGGGTCTGTGAGTTGGTTTTGTTGTTTAAATACTTGATGTAGGCTCAAAACCTTTTCTTTTTTTAAAGAGTTGTTGAAATTATTCTTCTCATGATCTACAGAATCTAGACATCTGAATGTTAGTGTTGTTTTCTTTCAAATAAGTAATGCACCAGGAAATGTGTTTTGTCGTGGTGCAGGTGTTTGGTCAAGGGGCTGGTGGAAGTACTTTCCTTTCAACTCCTTTGCCCCATGAGCTCTCCCAAAGTTTCTCTGTAAGAGAGATAACTATGAAATTGTGATGGGAAAGCTTGAGTGCATGCAGACCATGTGTGCCTGTAAATAAGGTAGGGAGAAGCTAGAGAGGCAACCCCAATGTTTGTTCAAGTTCCTGAGATGGCACCTAGGGGAATTAAAGCTTCTTTACAACAGATCTGGCTGGAATAACAGCTTTCCTCCGTGTGCTCATCTGGACTTTTGTTCTATGTTGACAGCAAGGGAGCTGTACTGCAAAATGCTTTGATAAAGGCTAAGGATGAGAGAAGTCTTCCCCACAGACTGAACTTTTCTGGGCAGTGTCTGTGTCTTTTATTATATGTTCTGGTGCTCAGCTTGGTGCTCAGTTTCTGATGGGACCTTTAGGTGCTGCAGCAAAGCAATTTGTGTAAGGACTTGACAGTTTTCATCTTGTCTGTTCAGCTGCTCACAAATATGCCATTAAATGAGGTGGTTCTCAAAATCGGTTGTCTCTGGTTCATTTTGAACAATCCATCTGTAGATGTCTGGCGGTCTGTAGCTTGAGGATTGACCTTCATCTTAAAATAAAAGTATTTTAATGTTGTGAATGTGTTGTCACTTACACTCTGTGTACACTGAGAAGCTTTGTTCTGTACATACACATTTCCTTCTGAAATACTTGAGATCCCTTGGAGGTCCTTCCAGCAGTACTGTTACTGTATCTGATTCCCTCTGTTCTCCATTCCTTGTCTCATAGAAACTGTTCCTTCGGTTTCATCATCAGATAGAAAACCTCTTTTAGACAAAGTTCAGATCCTGGGGTGAAAAATCTGTGGCTATGTAGTTAGAGAGCAAAGTTGTTCTCACTCGCTAAAGCTCTGACACTCCTCTTTAATGATCCAGGGAGGAAAAAAACCTGTGGAAACAAGTGGTGGAAAAACATATATTGCCTGGCCCCCCATCCCTTTTTCTTCATTTTCACACATGCAGTACAGATATAACAGTGAGGTATCCATTCTCTTTGCCTGCAAGGAAATGAAAAGGCGTATTGTAAGCCCAAGGCTAGTCTGGTTGTCAGCCAGGAATTAGTCCTCTAAAGGAGAAAGGGAGAGGGGCTGGTGAGAGAAGAAGCTGGAAATGAGGAGCTAGAAGGGGGAAGGTACCCTCTGAGGTAGGTTGACTGCACGTGGCTAGAGATGGAAGGGGTCTTGTGCTTCCTCAGTATGCAGGTGTTGGGAGAAAGGAAGGCAGCTTATACACAGGCATGTGTCTGGGGGAGCAGGGTCAAAAATTTAGACTATTTACTTAATCCCTTGGAAAGGCTTTTTTCTCTCCTGTTTTCTTTTTGTGTTTAACAGACTGCTTTACAGGGGACACGTGTGGTAATTAACACATGCAGCTGTAGGGCTTCAACCATATGTCTGAATTTCAAATGGCCATTGATCTGGCAAATTTGCTGCTGTCTCCATTCCCCCTCCCCACCCCCCTGGCCCCCCTCCCCATAGGCCTTGAAGATGTGGGAGAATTTATAGAGTCTTTACATTGAAGAGACCAGAGCTGGAAGGAGAGAAGTGAAAGGGAATGTGAGTGATATTGGGTAGAGAGGAAAGAGAGACTGGTATTCTAATCACACCCTTCATGCCCCTTGCCCCAGCTCACCATATATTTTCAGGTAGCTTCTAAAACGTTTCCAAAGCTAGGGACCTTGTTATTACTATATAAAGCTTGCATAGCAATTGTTAATTTTTTTTCCTTGTTTAGCAAAGCAGTCTAAGATCAGAATCACAATGCGCTTGCAGGCATTTCAGATGTGCTCCCTTTTCCACAGCTTCCACAGCTGCAGATATTTTCCCTCTTACACAGCCTACAAGTGACAAGGTGGTAGCTGGTCATGGACTCTGAGCAGCCTTTCAGGAGAGGTAGTTGAGGAGGGGGTGTCTGTTGGGCTGTGTGGAAACAGAGAATACTTCACATCAAAGTAGAGGCTCCTGAAAAAAAAAGTGATATATTGTAGGTAGAATAAAACCAGAGAAGCTAAACTAAACAATTATAAGGTGGTTGTTGCTTTTGCCAGCAGTGATCAGGCAGCTGTTGACAGTGCTGTAGAGCTTTTTGCAAACTTTGCTCAAAGTTTGGGGCAATGTCAAGTGCTAAAAATCTTGCCATGAGATATGGTGCCTTAAGCAAAATATTTCTTTGTGTGGAAACTTTTTTGCTCCCTGTTTTATTTCAAATGTCACTCAAGGCAGTGAGCCAAACAGAGGATGGTTCAAAATTAAGATGCTGTAGCTTAAAATCCTGCAGTATCTATAATACTTGTAGTGTTTACAGGGTGAGATAAAAATGTGTTCTTCTACCAAGTGTGAAGCTATAAAAAAGTTAAGCATCTCTTCCTCTACTTCCCTTCCTTCAATCTATTTTTAAACATTTTCAGTGCTAGCTGTTGCTGATTTCTTGATCTCATCACTCACTCTACTTTATAAGTAATGCTGACACTTTGGAGGTGTTTCTGCTTGGGATTAAAAAAAAAAGAAAAGCCACCAACAAACATTCCTAATAGTCTATACTCCAACTTTGGCTGACTGTGATGTTACCCAGCCTGTATAATATTACTACTCTGTTTTTCTGTGTTGTGCTTCTTCTCTCCAGTTTCCCTGTGAAGCTTAGTGCCAGGACTGTCTGGAGCAGCCATGTATTACATTGCCTCTTCTAACTCACCTCCCTTTTCTCTGTTTATTAGTACAGACAGTACTCCTTCTTGGAATAAGATGGCCTAACATCCCTTCTATGGATTGGCAATAGCTTTTCCAAATAATTTGGTTGTAGCCTATATTGATATGCACTTGGATACAGGTTTTATTACACAGGTACAGAGCCTAATTCTTCTTTATTCAGTGTTTATTACAGCTTACTTCTTTTCAATTGCTAATCTCCCTGAAGAATAAGGTTATTTCAATTCTTCCTCTCATCTTCATTACCTTGATCCTTTTCTGTAGAAAAAAAGGGAAGTGCTGGATTTACAGCTGTATAATTGCTGGGTTGTATTTACCACTGCAAAGCTTTTCTATGCCATTTGACCTGTGAAGGTATCTGCTGGTCAAAATGAGCCTTGGAGACTCTGTTTTGAAACGGAGTGCCATCCCTACAGCCAGCTGCTGTTGGTACTTGGTAAATAAGTCATCATTCTTCAGCAAGTGTTAGGTTGTCATGATTTTTGGTAACAGGTAGTTTTTGGTTTGTGCCAGACCAAAAAGCCATTTAGTCCCTCCTGATTCTTGTATCTGTGTCTCCATTTCCCCTTGTGTATGTGTCTCAGTAGGGGGATGACATTAGACTCTTGAAGCACAGTTTAAGTACACAGCTGAATGAAAAATATTCTTTGCTCCCATTGGGAGCCTCCTTCTGCAGCCTGTATGTGTTCTTTAGTTTTGAAGGCATTCCAATAGCCTTCCCAGGTGTTGTCGTAGCTGATTTTTTACACACTGAAATTGTTGCTGGCACATAAGGAGAAGAGCCACTCTCCATGGTGGTCGAGAGTCATTTGTTTAGCCGTGCAGAACATTGCTAGCAGCTGTGAAACATCAGTCTGCAATGACAGGCAGGCTGAGATCCTGTCTGAAAACTTACCAGATGACCGAAGCAGAACCTGGAAGCTGAGCTTCATTCCCCTTCTTCTTTCTCAACAAGTAGTTGAACTGGAGTGTTTTAAACATTTTTCCGTTGCTGGTGAGGATGGACTTATAGCTTGTCTGCTGCTAGAAACTATGTTCTGGAATTATCTTAATTGTTAATTATTCATTATTATTGTGAAATAAACATACAAGTCAACATATGGCCCTTACTTGTAGCATTTCTAGGCAAGCTGTTCAGTGGGGCTGATGGACTCTAGTCGAAAGAGGGATTTTAGTGTTGTCGCTGCTGCTGCCTAGGTTATTTCAGAAGATATATGAACAAGGTAAAAGAGAACGGATTTCGACACCATGGGATTGAGGATATGGTCATCTTTCAAGGTAAAAGTATTGTATAGCGTATACAGTCATTTAAAAAAAAGGAAGTTTTGATTATTAACTCAGCAAAGTAGCTGGAACAGCAGTTGGATAGAAAAGATGCAGCAATACCAGAGGAATAGTCCCTTTTGCCAAAGAATTGCAGTACTTTGCCTATGATGGAAGGGACGAACTAAGCTCTAAGGGAGAAAGGCTTGAATCTGATAGAGTGGAAATGATAGATTAAGAAAAATTACTTGTATCTTAGCAGCTCCCTCAAGAGCCTTTGAAGGGATATGCAGGTTCTTTTACACTTTTTTCCTTTTTTTTTTTTTTTCCCCTTCTCCTGGCAATTTGAGCCACTGTGGGAGTGAACTTAAGGTTTTTGACTTAAATCAAGACAATTAAAACCATTGGCAACCTAGTTGTCATTCTCTTTGGGGCAGTGACATTAACTGGAGGCTTGGTTCTGTAGGTCAGAGCAGATGACAAGAGCATGGATTTCTAAGTCACAGGATGATTTCTGTCTAGCTTAAGGAATAAAACTGCTGCTGGGGTTGTTGCAGGAGGGTGAAAATAAGTCTCTGAAAGTGGGGGAGGGCACAGTGGGGACAACGTCTTCACAGCTTGACAGTGATTCCACATTGATCAAAAACAAAGCTTTTTGTGCAAATCTAAACTGAAGATGGTCTCAAAAGTAACCTGACCTTTATTACCTGCTTTACCTTTTTAACAGATAAGGTGCAAATCTGGCCTTGGGCATTTATTTTTCCTATTACTTCCAACTTTTTGAAGCGACCTTTTTTGCCTTTTGGGAAGGAGTTTGTCTGTGAAGTCTGAAAACTGTAAATAAGGTAAATCTATGTGCAGTGACAGGTCTTCTCCATTCAAGCTTCCTTGCATTTGACTTCTGATAACCAAACTAAAATCTGATCACCTGCTTCTTTAACCTGTATCTTACGTACAATTTGCTTTTATAGAGAAGATCATCTCTGTGTTGGTGTTTGGCCCAAAAATGAACTGAGAATTCTGGTTCTAAACAACAGGACTGTGTGCAGGTTCGTTATTGTGAGTTACATCTGTACTCAGGCTACCTGAGGGATACTGCTGCTTCTTGTCCAAAACTCCAGGCCTGCAAAATTGATTAAGACTGTGGTTTACTGTTTACAATTTGAGGAGAAACTGGCTGCAAACCAAGAAATCTTATTTCACAGGTTTTGAGGTTTTGAATCCCTCACTTATTACTCGCTAGAACAAAAGAGAAATCACACAAACTTGTGGCTCCCTGCTGTCCTGCTAAATTAGTTGATTGCACTATATTGGGGATTTTAGCTTGAGAAAGGGGAGAGCAAAGGGTGAGTCTCAAGTTTGAATTAGGTGAGTGCTCTTAAATAATGGCTTTAATAATCTTAAGGTAGTTTGTCTTCTGCTTGGAAGCACGCCCATATACTTGAGAAAAATGTTCTTTGGAATGCTACATTTCTGTAAGTGTGTTAAAACAACAACTTTTCACAAGTAGTGAAGCAAATTTACATCACGAGAAAGTACTAACAGCTCAGCTTAATTCTCTCATCTTTATAGCTGCTGCTTGTTCCAATAACATGTAGTGTCTCTGCATTGACACCAAAATCCCTAAGAGTGTTGCCATTGAAGTGGTAAAGTATAATGGCTCAATTTTCAACTGCCTTGTCTTCCATGAAGCAGTACTAGGAAGATCTTTTTTCTCTCCAGAAAAGTTTGCATAACTTACAGAAGGGAGTCAGGTATTTTAAGGGGTAATTACCATAGGGCTTGGTTCAACCTGCAAAGTTCAAATCTGAAACTGGATCTGAACTTTCCCAGAGGCAGCGGGTGGTTTTGGACATGGTATTGGTTTGACCTACTATAGTGCAAGCTCTGAAATGCAGGTCCAGATGTGGACTGAGATTTTGTATCTTCCAAAGTATGAGACATTGAGAGTCACTTTTACGTGACACATAATTGAAATAATATAAAACTGAATCTCATGTTGAGGAAGGTGTCTACAGCATTATGTTTGAAGGGTAATACCTTGCTATGTCTTTATTTTTCAAAAGAAGCTGTTTAAAGGCTGCAAAGAATGAGAGGTTAGAGGGCAGGTTTCTTTTGGCTAATCAATGTAGAACTACCTTTAGAACTTATGCAGTAAATAAGGACTTTGGATTTTAGAGAGATTCTGTCTGAATCTCAAGATTCAATAGTTTTAAAGCCACTGAATCCCAGAGACTAGAGCATTGCTATTAATGAGTGCTACTCCAGACCCCTTTTGACACGTTTGCTTTTGAAGGACCAGGCCCAGGAAGAGGGAGCTCTTTGTTTGTGGTCAGAATAAACTCATTGTACACCCAGACAATTAACTCTTCAATCGACTTGCCAGCCTCTGTAAAGCACTCCACTCCCCTCTCTGTCTACCTCCAGTTCTATTCAGACACTTAAGCACACTAGTGTTTTTTGTTTATTATTCTGAAAAAGTCCTTCACAAGAATAGTCAGAGCAGATCAACATTGTCCTCCCAGCAGCATTTATCTCCGCCTGGCAGTGAGTGTGTCAATCAGGAATCAAAAAGCCAAACAGAGGAGGCTTTGAATTGTGTCACAGGGGTCAGAGTTACTTCCAGCTGTCTGTGCATGGGATAGGCTTTCTTGCAGGGTGAAGAATTGTGCTGCCAAACAAACACTGAGTACATTGGACCACAAAGTCCTTGGGGCTTGAGTGGCTTTTTTCATGTTGATGCACCTGCGAGGGAGATGTGAGAAGGAAGTGGGGGGAACTAATGCCTTCCAGAAGGCACGGGGAAAGGCTCCTTATCCTATCTGGTTGATGCCTGGAATGCAGTGCTGAAATAAAGGCTGCCTGCATCCATATGGCATATAGAATAGTTGACGTAGGAAGAGAAAAATTACTGCAGTGACAGAGCAAGTCAACCTTTGCAGTTAAGAGCTCATTAAGCCATACAGAGCCCTTCCATGTTTAGCACTTAGGCATATTTTCACCTTTTTAACTCCATATCCAAGTGTTTGGGGGTTGTTATATCCGAAGGCAGTACATTGCTGCTGTTTCTTAAAATCAAAGCAATAGAGACTGAGAACTTGGCTTTTGCTGATTTGGTTTAAAATGTTGGGTTTTTTTTCTTAACAGCTGTGGGATCTCCATGCATAGGAGTGGTTGGACTTGATGATCTTAGAGGTCTTTTTCAACCTAAATGATTCTGTGGACAGGAGTGTGAAAACTTGGCAGGGAAGTCTATCTGCACTGGTGTGTTTTCATTTCAGCTGCTTGCAAAAACTTATCTTGATTGGCCAGATTGTAAGAATTTTTTTTGCATGAATGCTAACTTTCTGCATTTATATTGGCAATATATGTCTGTACATAAAACTTTGCATAGACTATTAAATTAATTATGATTTGCTGAAATTATTTCATTTAATGTAGGGAAGGATTGTGGTTAAGGCAACAATTTGCTCCGCCCCTACAACACTAGAAGGGACATGTATTTTTGTCTTAAGACCCCTTGTTGTCTTTTTTCTTTTCTTTTTTTTTTCTTTTTTTTAATACTTAAAGTACTCTGGACCTGGGGGTAACATGTAGAAATGTCAAAGACAAAACTGCATTTTCCAGATTTCAGGGACTGCATGGATACAAGGAGTCTAATTGACCTGGCAGGTCTTTGTTCATCTGACCAGAGTTACTAAAGCCGCAGGAATGAGTATGTATGACTTAAGTCCCTCAGGAGTACAGAAGCTTAGGAAAGCCCTTCTCCCTTGCTGTTGGCTTGACAGATTTGCTAAAGGTGGACTTTGCTGCATTGAACAGGACATGCTAAGAGTTCACTCACTGTCCTGGCTCTCTTTGCTCTAAGTTGCCTATTTAGTTTCAGCTATGCTCTCTAATGACTCAGCCAAAACCAGATGATGGTAAGTGAAGGAACCACTTGGCACTGGAAGAAGGCTGCCTCTTCCCAGAGCAGAGCTATGCACTTAAAATTGTCATCTGCTTGTTCTCTCAGTCTGACTTAAGTCTGAGAAGCATTGATGTTCAAGCTATAGACTTACAAAAAAGACTAGATTTTGTATACAGCCTCGATGATTGACTCCATAAACACCTGTTCTCTTCAAAATGGAAGAAATGTTTACAGATTGCCTCATGGATTCCAGTGAGAACACAACATTAGCCTGCCATATCACATGTCCTACCCAGGAAAAATATACTCACTGCACAAGTCGTCTGTATACTTGCATCATTGCATTAGCAGACCAAGACCTATGTGCTTCCTCAGCAACATCAACCTTCGGTACATCACTTTTATCTCCTAACTTTTCCTCTTTCTACAGCTTCCATTGAGTGGCTTGAGTCAAGTATGGTAGTTCATAGCAGCAGGCAGTTACTTCATATTTTTCCATAGTAATTAATGCTTTTTATGTCAAGCAGTTTACTTTTCTCCTGACGTAACTTGAGTTGCTCATGGCCTCAGTGTTTGTCATTCAGAGTAAAATGATCACTTTAACAGTTGTCTTTTGCATGAACTGGATCTCCTTCTCCCTCAACTCCAGTGTACACTACAGTCATTCCAGATGTGGATGCTTGCTAGATGTTTTGCAAGGATAAGACATGGGGAGGGGAATTCTAGTGAGAGCATAAAAAGTTCTTGCCCAGCACTAGTAGTAGATCTGGACATGCAAGTAATTGTCCCTGTTTTGAGTCACTGTCAGTCAAATACAATAAAAACTGTTCTTGCTCATGAGCTTCCGACAGTAGTAGAGCAAGTGGGATTCTGGTTTATATCCAAGGTATCTTAATGTGAAAATGGCTTAGGGAGTTTCGTTTAGACCTGCCTGTTTCACTCTTATCCTGTGGCAAGATAAAAATACCATTTTAAAGTTGACAGCAGTTGAGCCAGAAAAATCTGCTTAACTTTTGCAAGTGTACCCTAGGAAAAGGACACTTACTGGAGGAGTTTTATAGCTTTAAAATGTCCCGTGAGGAGGTATTCTGTTGAGTGATACTGTCCCTAGTCAGTGGTCTTGGAAAAAGAAAGTGAGTATTCATGCTGGGTTGTAAAACTTGGAAGAGAGAAGTATGCCGTTGAACTCTTCCTCAAGGCTCTGAAAATATTCTGCAACCAAGGGATGTGGTTCTGAAATACATGAGTTCCTGATCTGGAAGCATTGCTATCTAGAGGGATTAGGAAGTAACACTTGATCTCTTTAATCTCTCTGTGACATGCTGTGTATAAGGAACTATTGCAGTGACATGCCTCTTTTGAAAGTGTGGAATTTAACAGCTCTTTGAATTGAAGAAAGGAGGAGACTGTACCCAGTGAACATACTTCATTACCTTTGTACCCGAAGTAACAGTATTCCGTACTTCTCATGTAATATCACAGGAGACCTTAGGCCTCTGGAATAGTTAGGGGTTTTTTTCTACATTGAAATATTTATTTAAGGAATACAAAATGTTTGTTAAACTTTCAGGTATGTAAAATAGAATTTACTCCTTGTTTGCGAGGAGCAAACAGGCCAGTGGAACAAGTGTTCAGTGTGACAAATGGAGTATTAAGCGAGAGGAAAAATCAAATAAGAGTAGGCAAGTATTAGGGTGGTTTTTCTGCCGAAAGGGAACAGCAGTGAAACTTTTTACCATAAGCTAATTTGAAACACTGAGACTTACTGAGAATTCTCCAGTTTAAGAAAAAAGTTTGGTAGTTTCAGTAAGAAGCTGGCAGCTGGGAAGTGAGTGTGGTGTTTTTAATGAAGTGCAATTTTTGTCTTTTATGTGACTATTTCATGACCTTTAAAAAATAATCAGAAATATCCCTGGCTTTTGATTTGTGAAATATGGTGAATGTAATTACAGGGCTCTTGTCTATTGCATTTTTTCTTGTATGTGTGATGAAAGAACAGTGCTTGCTTGAACAACAGGGGAGTAATTATACTTCTACTTCTCTCTATTTGCGAAACCCTTAATACTGTACTGGGTGCTGCTACAATGTGGACTTAGTGACAATTTGGCCTTAGTAATCCAGTAAGGAAATGATTGTGTAATTCATTGAGCCATTTTACTGAGATTATCTTAAACAGTAGCTTTGAACTGAGGGGTTTATTTAATACTCTCCAGTAGCTTAATGGCTAACTTCATACAAAAGCTGCTGTAAAATTCTCTTTCTTTAAGAAGAATGTATTTGACAAATTGTAATTGCTGCTGTGTTCCTTGCACATGCATGAATGTGAAAGAACCCTCCTGAACCTGAAACATCCTGTGTTCTGCCAAATTTCAAATAATGATTTGGATCATGTGCTGTGGCTCAGATCCACTTCTAATTTTCCCCCATTGTTGGCTTCCGGGTTGCTGCTTTAAATCTGAAAAGCAATTCTGTAATTACTTGGTGCAGAAGCATTCATGAGAACAATAAGAAGAAACTTATTATTGTACTGGTCTTTTCGTTTAATGCCAGGTCTCTTTCCTATTTTGTATAACTTGAGAATTATTCACCTTTCTAGTTGTTCTATGAGTGTCTTCAGCAGTTTTGTGTTGGTTTCTCAATCTGTAAAGCCAGTCATGCTAATTACATACTGTTCACTGCTTCATTTTAGTGTAAAGTGCCATCCTAAATAAATAATAAGCCATAGCCATGGCTCCTGGAATCTTGCAGAAGCAGAGCAACCTATTCTAACATAAAAAGTGAAGATCAACTATTTACTTCTATCCAAAGAGTCTTTAAAGGACAAAACCTTCCTCCTTGTAATTTAAGCAATATTCAGGATTTTTTTCCAAGTCAGTTGCTCAAACTTTGAAAAAAATAAATACTGCTTATCCGGGTTATTGGTAATGCCCAATAACAGGAAAGCTCAGAACAAGAGCTGACTGAGGAATGGTAAGTATTTTTTCTTCCAAGTATTTTTTGTTATGCTTGCAGTTAAGCAAAAAAACCAAATACAATGATGAAGAGGGAAAATGACAACAGGATGTCTCTCATTTCTGTCAATGTCCTTTACTTCAGTGGATCTCTGAGGTTGAAATGGAATTATCAGCATGTTTTTGCTTTCTGTGAATTAGACTACTTTGTGTGGAAATGCATAAAAGTAATGAACTGTGGAAGAGGTGTTCAAGCTTTTCCTCACTTTAAAAAGTCCAAATACAGGTATGGGTGGAAAAAGTCTACAAGCTCCTGTTTTCCATCTCTGCCCTTCCCTTCCCCTTCCAATGGTCTCTTACTTTTGTAAATGGAACTGATATAAGAGAAGGCTAAGGGCAATTATTGCTACTTGTAGGAAGGACTGTCCCTAGTACCTTTCCTCCAAAGAGTGTTTGCCCTGTGCATCTGATGGTCATGGAGACAGAGGCAAGCCTGGCTTTTCTGGCATGGAACTCCTCCCTCCAACAGGCTTTCACTGTGTAACTTTACATTTTAGATTACTGCCCACTTTGCTGCCTAGTGTCATTCTTGCCCATAACACGTGCAAAGAATAGTTATGAAAGTTTTAAGTCACTATATTTCAAGCAGGAAAAAAAACCCCAATTCTAGGTGTAGTATGTTGACCCTGGATAGATGCTAGGTGCCCACCAAAGCTACTCACTCTATCACTCTGCTCTGGAACTGGATAGGGGAGAAAATATATCAAAGGTTTGTGAGTTGAGATAAGATGCAGGAGAGATCACTCACCAAATACTGTCATGGGCAAAACAGACTCAATCTAAACTCAATTTAAGAGAAATTATTTTTTCACAATTTTGGCATTAGAAGACATTGCCACCACATTGCAATTAGAGAACACCTTGATGCAGTCATTGCAAGAAAAAAGATTTGCTTTTGACCATCCCTTTCTAACAGCTCTGCAGTAAATGCTGGTGCCAGGTTCTGCACAGGTAAGTGTGAGAAGAAGGATTTTTCTTTTGAACAAAAGGAATGAGGAGAAAGACACAATAGGACAGCAATCTGGATCTCCAAACGTTGCTGTCTCAGGAAATGGCCTGTGTAAAACTAAACTACCTGAAACTAAAAAGGCAATTAATTGCCTTTTGGGGAGACTACCAGGTGATAAACACCAGTGGTTTGTGGAGGGAGGGGGGAGGTTTTTTAAGTGTACCAAAAGGGCTTGATGCATGTTTTATGTAAAATGTTATTGCTTTTGTCATAAAAAGATTTTGTTCTGTCTGTCTTCTCTCTCTTCCGGACTTGGCCGGGCCATGTACAAATCCCAATCATTCAATAGTACTGGAGAGTAGATAGTATTTACCTCAATAATGGTAGTTTCTTTTCGATTCTTTTTAACCCTCAATTCAGATGATGGTTCGAAGCCAACACCTACCATGGAAACCCAGCCTATTTTCGATGGAGAAGGTAAGAACATTCCTTAAAATAACAACAAAAAAAAGTTATTTCCCTCTCCCTTTTCTCTGGGATTTATGGTTCAAATGCTTTCTTTATCCTGCAAAGCAGAAAAGCCAGTGAATCTCATAAGTTATCTAAATTTTAGAGTGCCCTTGGGACCTCAGGCATTTTCCCTAATCCTTTTGCATCCTCCCCACTTTTCTGGAATCTGACAATAACACCAGCTGATCAGATTCCTGGTGTAATCTTGGAGGAAAAAGTGTGTCACAGCAAGTAAAAAAAAGGTGCATCAAATCAGAAGTGGACACTTCCTTTAGACTGTCTCAGAAGTGGACACTTCCTTTAGACTGTCTCTACCCCCTCACTATCTCCACTTTCATGACACTAATGCTGGGAGTTTCATAACCTCTGCAATGTGTTACAGCTTCACAAAAGGAAGGGTAATGCTAAACCGCAGCTTGTGAATGTTGACTTGGAAGAAAATTGCTGGGAGGTTTCTTTATTTAGCAGATGCTTTCATTGACGCACGTACTATTTAAGCAAATGAAGTCATTGTCCTGGGCCCACTTAATTCATGGCCCACCCAGGCAGTTTCCTTCTCAAATAGGCAATCTTGCAATTGTATTATTTTGGAGAGGGAATATCGGACCTTAGTCTATTGGAAGCCTTTAAACAAGGATAAAATGGCTGTCATCACAGAGGGTTCCAGCCTTTTACACAAACATAAATACCAGTGGGAATAGTGGTCCTTTGGTAGTGAATGGGCCTAATAGCAGCTGCTTATATCTTGCATATTGCTTGGAAGTAGTGCCTGTTTCCTACAGGTTTAAACCCACAACCATTATAGTGAAGCTATGGGCTGAAGTATGAACCACTCTGTGACCCATCTGAAACTGTGGAGCATAAGGCAGTGAGGAAAAGCCTCTGCATTTTCGTAGAGGACTGCTGTACTTCATGCATTTTTTTAAACTGGATTAAAGGCAGAAATGGAGACTACTGAACAAGAGTAGGAGGTACTTTTCAGTTGATATTTCCTGCCTTCTTGTAAAAACGTGCTGTGGTGGGGTTTTATTGTTGCTAAAATAAGCTTGTTTAATGGCAAGATGCTGTAGTCCTATCACTTCATATTTAGTGATCGTAGGTTTGTAACACTCTTATTGTGAGCTTTAAGAAACAGCAAAGCTCTCAAAGAAAAAAACAATCTCAAATAAACAAAGGAGACTGAAGCTATGCTGGCTCTCTCTTGTTTATATCAAAAGAAAGTTCCTCCTGGCAGTAAGCTGATATTGTATTAAATTACTGTTGGCAATCACAAACTTCTGACCTTTAAGTTTTCCCCTGAGAGGGTGCCCATAGATATTTAAAGGAAAGAATGCACTAGTAGAATGCAGGAGTGAGATGATGTGGTTAATACAGCCTGTTCAGAAGCTCCTTCTAGGAGAGTTTCAATGTTTTGGTCATTCAAATAGAACTGGACAAGGCTCTTGAAGTGGTGTAGTGAACACACCTTTTCTGGTTCTTCCGGTGACAGGCAGAATCTGAAAAAAAGAGTTATCCTATCTTCTATGAAAAACATTTTCAGTCAAAAACCTTCACATTGATTTGTAGGTGAACTCAACTCTGATAAATGAGCTTGGACTGTATGATGAAAGATTGCTCTCTCAAACGTTGCAATATATTATTCAAGACCTTATCTCCTAGACTTTGAGAGAGAATGACTAATGCAATGGCTTCCTGTTGTGTTAGCAATGTCCCTTATAACTCTGGAGAAGAGACTGACAGGCAGGTTAATCAGGCTATGCATCGATGGATAGTCTCTTCTAAGTTTGTCACTCTATATTTTGTTATCTCTATTAGTAAATAGGACTTAGGTAGTTTAATTAGTAAATTAGGACTAAGGAGATCTCAGTGGTGGCTGTAACAATAAACAATTAATGGTGTGATTCTTGGGATGTCCTGTGCAGCACCAGGAGGTGGACTTCAGTGATTCTTGTGGGTCCCTTCCAGCTCAGGATATTCTGTGATTCTGAAGTCCTGAGCAACCTGGTCTGTTCTTGCAGCTGACCCTGTCTGGAGCAGAAGGTTGGACTAGACACCTCAGGATGTCATCCTGAACAATCGCTTGATTCTATCTGAGCAAACGTGCTGTGATACTTCACTAGAAGACTCTCCCAGTGTCTTGGATAGGTCTTCCTGAGGAATGGCTTGTACTTGGTGTCTGACACAAATGACAGAAAAGGGCAAAGCAGTTATCCATTCACCTGTGAGGTCTGAAATCTTCATAGATGTTCAAAGGGGTTAAAGTTCATATCGCATTCCACTTCACTGAATTTGAGAGCTGATGGGTTCCTGTAAACCTATATATTCAAAGTGAGGTGGCCAGGGTGGAGCTGATACCAACATGAATGGACAATAACAATGTAGAATTTTTTTCATGTTTTGCCTTTGGTTGCCTACCTTCCATACTCTAGGGGCTGACTTTTTTCAAAGGGCGTTACATACACTCAGCTGCCCCTGAAATGTGTGATACCTCTGGGACTCCAGCATCTCTAAGATGAAGGTTCACCTTTCTCATGTTTTCATCTACATTAGAGGATAATGAAAATTCACATTTCATGCATAAGTTCCCCTCCCACTCGCTACCATCCTCCCTGAGGGCATAACAGAGCAGTGCCAGAGATAATGTAAATCAGATAACTTAAATTCTCCCATCCAAGGTTGAATCATAACACAGCCATCTCTCTAAAAATTATTTCATATTATTATAATGCAGATCTTAGAGATGCTTATAGTCAATCTTTTCTTAGGACAAGATTCTCCTCTGTTGAAGAGTGTTTTATTAATGTCCTTGGTATAGTTTTAAAAATTGTATTCCCTCCTGCACTTCCAGGCTCTTTTATTTTGTTTTCTCCATCTATTTAGTTTCCGTGTGCAAGTTGTAATAATTTCCTAAAGATATCTTTTTTAAACATCTCTTCTTTTTGGTAAACTTCACCTCTTAATTCAGTGGGAATCTACTCTTTCCACAGATCTGTTGTTCAGAGGTGTCTGTAATCCAAAAATATGTTCAGGTTACCTGGACTGAAAATACATTTTTATGGTAGATTCCAAGGAATTAATTTCCTTTTCTTTTTCTTTCTCTTTTTTCACAGAATTCCTCTTTGTGCACCTTTCAACCTCATTGAAAGATGTACACCATTGTATTTCTAAAGGCCTTCATCCATTCTTCAGCATCTATTGACTATGATTGCCACTCCTTTTTCAGCTGTAGACATCCATGGTCCATATGGTGCAGATTCAGAGCTAAATTTCATTGCAGATTTAGGAGTTTAAGCCCTTTTTGGGGAGAACTACCTCAAATTAAACATTGGGTAAGAGCTAGGAAGGGGAGAAGCACAAAAGGAGAAATAGTCCATAAACCAAAGCATGTAGGTATATGTATTTATAGCAGCACATGATGGCTGAATGTTGATAAAATAGTGTAGTGAAACTGGCAGATAAGGCAATTTTTGATATTCCAGCAGTAGTAAAAGTTTGTTAAACAATGTTCAGCCTATACTTCTTTGTGGAAAAAAACGCCCTGAATTCAATTACTATAATGCCTCCAATCAACGTGGCTGAAAACATTTAGGAAGGAGAAATTAATTTTCTTTTTTTTCATGTTCTTGTAATTTATAATCAGTTTCTCTTTAGTCAGCCAGCTTCTCCCTTTGCTGAGCAGAAAAGTTCTTAGAGGAACTTAAGAAAAACCTCAGGATGTACTGTTTAAGTTGTGTTCTTGTGGAGACTGAAAAATTTTCAGAAAATATCAGTCCTGAAAATATCACTTGAGGTGCTCTAACCCATGGTAGCAAGTACTGCTTTGCTCAGTTCTAATCAAATGCTGAGGTTATGTCATTTCTGTGGCTTAGGGCAGGTTCAGATATGTTTTGAAGTTGATTATAACACCTCAGAGGTGGTGCTCTAAGCACTTTTTTTCCCACAAATTTATGTTTGGATGTCTTGGTTAGTGCATCAGACATGCTTTTCTAACCAGAACCTATTTCTTTAACAGACTTCCTTTCAAGTCTTTCCAGAAATATCTTCATGTCTCTGCCTATTTATTTCAGATTTTGTTGTTGCTTGTTTTAGGGAACTGACTGTGGCCAGACCTTCTTGGGCTGTTAAAGCAATATTTAAGGTCTGGATTGACTTTTTAAAATCTGGATTTCATATGTACTTTTGGGGGAAACAATATATACTATAGCACCCAATACAATGTTTGTGATCTATGAGGAAAAAAGCTTCAGACTGGAGAATGTAGGAAGTGGGGGGTAGATGGAGGAAAAAAATGTTTTGCCAGCAGAGATATACTTTCTGGAACAGGAAGATAATGAGAGAACCTTGTGGAAGATTTACAAATGGTGGTTCATAAGAGTTGGAAGACCTCACCAGGGGATGAACCTGTCTGTACAAAGATGATAGATCAGTTAAGGCATGATTGTAGCCAGCATCTTATTTTCAATGAAGAGAGACTGAGAGAGTTGAGGTTGTTCAGAAGACACCTTCTAGCACCTTCCAGTCCTTGAAGCCAGCCTACAGGAGAGCTGGAGAAGGACTTTTTACAAGAGCATGTAGTGACAGGACAAGGGGAATGGCTTCAAACTGAAAGAGAGTAGGTTTGGATTAGGTATGAGGAAAACGTTCTTTACTGTGAGGGTGGTGAGACACTGGAACAGGTTGTCCAGAGAAGCTGTGGGTGCCCCATCCCTGGCAGTGTTCAAGGCCAGGTTGGATGGGGCTTGGAGCAACCAGGTCCAGTGGAAGGTATCCCTGCCCATGGTGGGGGAGGGGGAACAAGATGATCTTTAAGGTCCCTTCCAACCCAAACCATTCTTTGATTCTGAGTAACAATTGTGTAATTTACTAGTTGCTGCAGTTTTTTAAAGCTGTTATTTTTATTCTTTCAGAAATCACAGCACCCACCCTTTGGATTAAGCACTTGGTCATCAAAGATTCCAAAATGAACAGCTCCAGTATAAGAAATTCAGGTAATGTTCCGCCTACAAAGAAATCTTTTAACTAGTCTGTAGTTTGTCACCATCTATTCTTGTTTCATTCTTTCTTCATTTAGCTATCAAGCTGCTAGGGGCACTTGCAGCCCAGACTATAAAGTAATTTCAGATAAGATCCTTTTTTGTGTCCAAAGGGCCATAATCAATGTGTGATGAAGGATGTTTGTTTCCACAAACCATAACTGGGGAATCTCCTAATTTCTTAACTGTTAATTCATCTTAGCCATCTTTCATCTTTATTCTGTTTGCTGTTCAGCATGGATATATGAACTGATGCATTTGGTTCAAAGATCTGGCCTGTGGTTTTGGTCTAAGCAATTGCAAAAAATACAAAAAGGGGCTTCTTTTCTAGTGAATTCAAGATTCTTCTCTTCAGGGGATATTTTTTGATAGAGAAATGATTGGATTATTTCACAGCTAAAAGTAGTTTAATCATGTCTGGGCCTAAGAAAATGTTGAGATTGTTTTGTGGGTAATGGAGCAGATGAGGGAAGACCCAAGCCTAAAAAACAGCAAAGAAGAGATCAGGAACATGAGTGGGAAACGGGGAAGCAGGAAGATGTGAAGTCACAGTGTAGAATTTGAGATTGGAGATGAGAGTGAAATGGTGGTGTGGAGTCACTGAAATGAGAAGAAACTGGAGAATCTGAAGAGGAAGGTTAGGGATTCTTAATAAGAATGGTTTCTGTCTGATATTTTAACTGAGGTGGGAGAAATGAAGAAATTAAAGGGAATAGAAAAGAACAAAATTGCTTTAAGAAGCCATGGGTTTACTTTAAGATTTGAGTAGGAGATGCTACTATTACATATATTTTATGAAACATATATGGCTGGCATGGCTGTTGGAATAATTCCAGTTGCCTGACATGGCTGTTGGAATAATTCCAGTTGCCTGAACAGATAAATTGTGATACAACTGAAGTGCCTCATCATCTGGTATTTCTGGATTAGCTAGAGAGCATTCATGACAGTTCCTTTAACCTTCCTCTGCCACTTCCAAGCTGCAGGGTGAAATCAGTGCTAGGCTGGGTGAAACTCTTGCTGCAGAGTGAAGAGCTCTTGGCAGGAGGACAGCCAGCATTGCCCAGACCACAGTTTTAACAAGCCTCCTGTGCTTCACCTCCCAACTGTTTTGGTAGCAGGGTGGTCTGTGCAGGATCTGCCAGTGAGAATCATGCAGAAGTTTCAGATGATGTATGAGTATCAGCATCCTTCTTTAAGAATGTCTTTCAGGGGAGAGCAAACACAGCTTCTGGTTTTTGTTAGCTGCTGGGACAACCAGCAGCTGACAGTGCAATTAAAGGTGATAGTTTAATATTAAAATCCATTGTAATGGATCCTACCTATCTTGGAGACCAGCTTTCCTTCTAATACAGCAAGCCTCGTAGCTGTCATGGAAAGAAGAGTGAGTGCTAAGAGGTTGCAAAGGGACTTGGGAACAGGAAGGTCTGTCTTCTACCCTTTCTTGGCCTGACAGAGCCAAAGTAGGCTGGCTTTCATATTGTAAAGGCAATCACTTTGATTGTTTGGTCAGCAAGCTGCCTGATGTGAACTGGAATTTTGTCCACAGAAGTGTTCCTTGCGTGAGTTGACTTTTGTCCACTTTTTTCAATTGTTTCTGAGTCCATTCTGTTACTCAAACAAAATTATTGTGAGTGAGTGCGTGCTACAAATGAAAAATAAATGATCCTCTGGAAAATTCAAGAGCTGTGTAAGAGGTGGTTTATACAGCAAGCTAAAAGGAGATGTGGTTCAACTGACTCAGCCTTACTGATTGCTCTGAGGCTCACTTGCTGTAGGGTCTCATTAAGAGACTGGGTTGCCAACTTTTATCCCCAAATTTCCCCACTTGGCCATACAAATACACAGCCATCTCAGTGTCTTACAAATTATTGATATTAAGAAATGCTGCCTAGAGCTATGGTTTAGTTAATATAAACTGTGGGCTACTTTAGTCTGCTTCTTTCAAATAGTGAAGCCTAGTCACCTCGTTTGGTAGCTTTCATTCTTTTCATCCCTTGTAATATATGTTAAAGGCAATGTACAGTAGGTGGGCTCAAACTGCAGAGAACTGGGGGGGATAGTTATCATTTAGAATCATGTTTCTTCAAGTGTCTTCAAGTCTGTCTTGGCTGTAGATGATGAAACAGAGATGGGCATGCAAAATTGGGGGATGTTTTTAATTGCCTTTGGCCCAACTTGAAATGCTAATGCTTAGCACATTTCCAATTTTTAAATTTATTTTTAGAGGGTTAAGGTAAGTTTTGCTAGCACAAGATTTGGATTCTTGGGTTTGCTGTTGCCTCAGCTGTACTGTCTGTTCGAGCTTACACTTACAGTCTGGGAGCAGATACAGCCTTGTATGCTTCTGCAGCAGCTTAATGGGATCACTGAAATTGGAAGTGAGAAAAGAGAAAAGACCTAGAAGGTCATCTAATCTACTGCCTTAGGGCTAGTGAATGTTTATACTGTAAGGAGAGCAGCATTTTCTACTGTACCATAAATGCCTTAGATAATAAAGATTTTATTTCTTCCCACAGGAAGCTGCTCTGCTCTCTGAATTCAATCTCTTTTTGTAATATCCAGCCTAACTCTTCTTTTACTTCCTGTTCCTTGGAGTTTGTATAGTGAAACACTTAGCTCTGATCTCTCTTCTCCCTGTGGTGATTTTATGGCCCTGTCCTTTGCAGAGAAGAGTGGTACAGATACTGCTGTCAGAGGATGTGTGCTGTTCTCTAATCAGCACTGACGCTGGACATCTTGGAAAGCAAGCACCATCACTATGTCAACCATGAGGAGAATTTTGGGTTCTTATATGGAATCAAACAGACTCTTTAATGTGCTGTTGTTGTCTCTGGTCAGTGTTAGGTGAGCCACGCACCAGGTAGCTGAGCATTGCAGAGTGGGTGACACCCCATGTAATATATGCTGCCTGTATCCTGTAAGAGCTGCATTTGAAATCTGAGTATTCCATCTTCTGTTTAGTGTTGACAAACAGAAGAGGTTCTTCTGAAACTGATCTCTTTTTTTTTTTGGAGCACTTGCATTTTGCTTGGCATTTGTAAATCCTAATTAAGCTAGGGATCAGGAAAAGCAGAATGACTCCAGCCTGGTGATTAGAGCACTTGACTGAGAATCTGTATGTCTCCAGGCATTTTGCCAGTGAGTTTTTCTATGCTCAGTAAAAGAGCATTGCTAGGAGGGATTGCTACTGCTGTTACCCCAGCCCACCTTAAAGAATTAAATGGCACTCTTTTCTCAGTAGGGTGAGATGCAGGTTTAAACCTTCTCAGCAAGAGGCAGGAACCAAAATACGAACATCTGGACTGTTGCACAGCAGAAAAGTTGTTTTTCTACTCTTAAAAACTACATCTTCTGTCTGTCTGAATCCTACAAGTCCCAAATTCAGTTTTTCTTTTTGGGGCAAGTGAAAGGTCTAGATCAACACAATATTGTTGTGGCAAGATGACAAAAATATTTTTTGATGCTTCGTCCTTTTCCCAAATGTGCACATCTGCATGTGCATGCACATGGATACCTTAAGCTAACTAAGTTACCTAGCACTGCCCTCTGGGATGAGTCCTTCTTAACACTGCCAGAGCAAGAAGTGATTCATATGGGATTCTTGCAATGGCTGTTTTTTAATCAGCATGGCTGGGAACTGTCTTGTCATTCTACTTTTACTGTTTCAGCCTCCTCCCCTCACCCCCAACCTATTCCAACCTGCAACAGTCCAAGTGATTTTTTTTTTAAAGTTCTTAATCTAGGGAAGGACTTGATAATGTTTTCCACTTCCAAGAAATCTAATGGCTGCTTGTTTAGGAGCACCCCATCTCCACTGAGGAATCCAGGGATTTTCCTCACTTCCAGAGCTGGGTTATCTCCAAAGTAATTTGTGCTACTTAGTGATTTGGTTTTAGTTAGCAAGCGTTTCCAGCCTGTATCCAGCTTACCGTGACAACCTTTAAGAAAACCACAGAATGATGTAATGAGCCCCTGCATGGAAAAATAAACAGCTCCGGAGAAACCAGCAGTAGCAGCCTCAAGTAAATATTCTTCAGTCACTGGGGTTTTGAAAATGACGTTATTTGAAAGGAAGAATGAGTAATATATTAAGGTCAGCAGCTGAAGACAGGTTTGTGTGTGCTGTGCCTAGTTTAAAAAAAAAAAAAAAAGAAAAGAAAAAACCCATAGCTGTTTGTTTCAAAATCTTGCTTGGTGTATAGGGACCAATTCCACGTGGCCTGTTCTGTTCAGCTCTGGCACCCAGGCATTGTGCTGGCATCTCATGATGGCATTCCAGTGATAGAGCTTTCTCCTGTCAGGAGCTCTTAGTGGACAGAGTATAACTGAATGAGCTTTGAAAACAAGAATGGTGGTGTTCACATTTCTTTTTCTTAATTGAGTCAACTCGAAGCCCAAACTTTAGGGCTTTTCAAAGGGGAAAACCACTTGAAAACTTGACATCTGTATATATTCTGCCATCCACCTGAAAGGGAGTCTCTTAACTCTTGGGTGCAGTTTGTCTCCAGAGATCTGCACAGTGAAGTGGTATGTGATTATATCAAGTGTTACTACCAGGACCTGGGTTCTCTGGTTTGTCTGTGTTCCTTAAGGGGTCTTTTTTCTCACTTGGCAGGAAAAAAAAGTAAGAAAACACCCATGGCACCCCCAAAAACATTCTCTCTAGTACTCAACTAGGAAGTTACACCATTTTGCTGCATGCCTTTCTTAATGATCAGGGGTAGTAATTGCCCCCAGGGTTAAAGTACTCATGGGTATGTTGCCTTATCCATATGGAGGCTTTCTGCAATCCCATATATTAAAAAGGAGTCTGCTTGAGACTACATTGAGAATTAGTGTAGTTCCTCTTGAGTCAGGTGAGATGAACATATAATGGGACAGAGCTTGAGAAGGGAGCTCTTTTCAAGTTTTAGAGGGGTACCCCAAAAATAGCCAAGGTTAGACAAGAGTTTAATTTGTTATTAGGACTTCCCTTTTCAGAAGTGAGGATAAACACAAAGATCTTGAATGCCTATATTATTTTCCAGAGTGAGGAGACCTTGCACCTATGTGTTGAATGTATAGTTATCTGGAGTTGGAGCAAATTTCTTCATGCCTTGGAAATGTGGAACACTGCAGAGAACAGGGAGCCACAGGTAGATTCAGATGAGGTTCTTGAAAAGCAAAACAGTGTTATTAATAGGGGTAATTTCACACCTGTCTTTATCCTGTCTTCTCAGCCTTATTGCTTAATTGTCTTGTCCTGCTTTTGGTGAACAGCACTCCCTACCTTGTTATTTAAAGACATGAGACCATGGATGTCTGCTTCTTCTGCTGCTTTTTTCCTATTTTCCGCTATTAGTAAACTAGTTGTGTTAGTTCCAAACTGGCTGGCTCTCTCTCTATGCCAGTTCTGTTAACATTACTGTCCAAATGTCTAATACAGGATTGTAGGCTCTTCCCCAAAGTCTGTGGCTGGTTAGTGTTAGTCAGGATACCGAGTGGAGGAGATAGCTATCACTTTGGCAGGAAAGCAGGTTGGTTGAAAAGGGGCTGTATTCATGAATAATTGTGCTTTAGGGATATCTGAATAAGATGTTATGGTGGCATTTGAATTGGAAAATTTTGGTGCTTATGGATGACATTCTAATGCTGACTGCAGTCCTCCTTGGTAAACATTTTCATGCTTCTGTTTCCTCTGGGCATAACACCTGGGATTAGTTAAAGGTTTTTGAATTTCTCTCTAGCTGAAGAGGAAAAAATTGTCATTGATGGTGTCAAGAACAAGAGTTCATGGGATGGAACCAGTGTGTCTGAAAGCTTTTGTCTTTTCTACTTTTCTATTAATGTATCCTCCTTGGTTCTTTTCTTGCATCATGAGCCATTACCTCCCAACACAGTGTTCTTCTAACCTGTCAAAACTATTGGGCTAAAAGTCTGTGACTGTTGTCCCATCTACCACACCTATTTATCTTCAGTCCTTTGTATGAGTGCTCCCAGCACTTCTTTTTGTGAGGGTTTGTTTTGGTTTTGTTTTGAATTACCAACCCTTTACATTCTGGCTTGATATCAAATAAAGCAATTTCAAGAGAAGCTCCTGTTGAGTATGAAATGAAAACTTACTAATTCCATTACATTTTCACAACAAATATGTATGTTCTTGTTTGCTGAGTTCTGCTTCCTTGCAAGCCAAAATGTGATGTTTCTTCCTTACTTATTATCCCTCACTTCCCTCTGGCTCCATCTGTGGTTCAGGCATCCTTCCCTGTCTTGGCTGCTGCTTGGGAGGCCTCTGTCTCTTCTTCCCTTCTGGAAGTTCTGAGAAGGATGATATGTGTGATGCCCAAGGGTGATTCTCCCACGGTCTCAGTGTGACAGGTGTGTGTGGTGAAGAAGGGAGTACGTAGGAGAGAGCAGAAGCAGGGGGAATGGAAGAATCTAGGACCAGGACCCTTCCCAGACAGCCAGCAAACAAAGTCATAAATAACATGCCATTGGAGACCAGTTAATCTGCTCTATGAAAAGGTGCAAAGTATACAAGTGGGAAAAATAACATTGTATAATAATCAGCGTGCAACCATAGGTGTTAAACCATATGCAGCTAGGCAAATAAATGAAGCTCCCCCTGAGTGCTGTGCGATAAATCATTCCCAAAGAATTCCGTCACTCCCCCCTCCTTATCCCCCAAAGAAAGAAAACAAATTACTTTAGATGTGGAGTCATAACTACTACTCTGCAGCTGCCAGTTCAGGCAAGTGGACAAGGAGCAGCAGGAGAAGGGGCAAAGATATAAGAAGCTGGGGTAAAAGGGGAAATAGAAAACAACCCCACATTTAAGACCACTGGGGATTTGGTGGAGAAGGAAAAGGAAATAAGCTCCAGCACCAGGCATTACCTGGACGTACAGGAACAAACTGAGAGTGGTCAACTTTGTGGAGTTTGTTTTGCTTTTTAGCAGAAGCCGGTTCAGATGGAAGGGGCTGCATTGATTTGCTGAAGTAATTCTTTAGCAGCACAGTGCTCCTTGCTGTATGTAATAGCAGCATTTGCACAGGCTCGTTTGTGGATCTGCACTTCAGATATCCATTTGAATGTATATTGATGCCTGCAGAAAGGCTGCACATAATGACTCACCTTCCTGCCTCTCTTGAAATTTTCCTGTCAAATTCACCACGTTTCTGAGGTACCACAATTAACGAGGAGCTGTTTCAAGGTAACTGTCATTACTAGCTCCTAGATAACCTCTGGATAAGGTTTAGACCTAGGTAGGCTTCTCCTGAAACCAAAAGCCCTGGGGGGGCTTGCAAGTGATTTGCAAAGAGACAAGTGAAGAAAAAAAAGGGTTCAAAACACAGATCAGTGTATCCCTGTGAGCATCTGCTGCCCCCAGAAAAAGACCTTTAAGATCAAGTCCAACCCTTAACCCAGCACTGCCAAATTCACCACTAAACCGTGTCCCTAATTGTCACATCTACCTATTTCTTAAATGCCTCCAAGGATGGTGACTCAACCACTTCCCTGGGCAGCCTGTTCCAATGCTTGACAACCCTTTTGATGACAAAATTTTTTTCTAATGTCCAATCTAAACCTCCTTTGGTGCAACTGGAGGCTGTTTCCTTTATTCCTCTCACTTGTCACATGGGAAAAAAGATCAACACCCACCTTGCTACAACCTCTTTGTTGATCATCTCTTTGCTTTCAAACTGATGTTATCAGAGCTGTGAGCTGTGCTGTAAGAGCCCTGTGTATAGTTTGGGGAGGGTGTGGGCCTGCCATCCTCATGTTCCCTTTCCCTTGGTAGTCATCTTATTTTTGCATTTTGCCAGACCACTATAATAAGCAAGTAGTCAGTGGGAACATGTGAGTAAATTTTGTGGTACAGTTCAGGGGTGGCTTAAGTACATGTTTTTCAGACTGTTGAAATGGTGTGTAAGTAGCTGGAAGGACCTTGGCTGGAAGATCCCAGGGGTTGCATCTAAAGAAGAAAGAAGCTGGGCAGAGAACCCACCTTCAGAGAAAGAGATGGGAGTATGTTTAAAAAGCAAGGTAGCATTTGATCTCCTGGGGTACTTGAGGGAGGAAGGTGTTAAAGTGGCTGGCCTTCCTCTGGGTGAATGGAGTGACATTTCTCTGGTTTCCTCAGTTGTTATAGTGTAGGAAGTCTGTGGTCCTGCTGGTGTCAGCAGTGTCCCTGCTCACCTTAAGCTGACTGAACAGGCTCTGGTAGCACAAAGCTGAAGCTTCTCTCTGGAGCTCAGCCCGCAAGAATGCATGGGCTCCCACAGATGGAGGGACTGTTGCCTGTGTAAGGCTGCAATTCAGAGAAATCCCACTGGGAACACTAACTTCAGGCATAGTGTCAGTCTGTAGTACTTCCCTTGCCTTTTAAGCTAGAGCATGGACATCCATCTCATGACACAGATGAAGTGGGAGCAGTTTCTCTGTCCCGTGGCTGATGTCTGAATCCCATGTTATGTCATTGAACTTCCAAAGCCTAGATATTTTACCCAGAGACAGTTGACTCTGGGTAAATATCCAAAAGTGAGGGCTAGCTTCCTGTCAGAGGCAATTCCCTCTGCTTTCTTATAAAGTGCGAAATATTACAGGAAAAAACTGATCTGTCACTACATGAAAGGGCTCATCACACTATAAACCTGTCTCTCTTGCCTTCTGTGCCTCACGAGTAGTAGCATTAAATACAATGTTGCTTGTAGGTAGGAAGACCAGTCTGAACCACTTTTTGCCTGCCTGTGACAGTTTTCAAAGACTTTCTGTTTGGTGTCCTATAATAGCACAGTTACAATGCTGTAAAAATAGTGTGCTTGTATACTCTAGCTAGAAGAGGTAGGCAAGTTCTCCAATAATTGCTGTACTAGTTGTTCCAAGGACTATTAAAAACAGGTGTGGAAGCGAGAAAAGTTTCCCAATAATGCTAAGGCTCCAGTGGAAACACCTATTGCTTTTTGTTTTATTGAACAGCATTCCTCAATGTGGAAAGAGTGCAGTGAAAAAGGAGCATAGGGAAAATGAATGTGTTCAGAGACAGGTGGCTTATGTCAAAGCTAGGTATGCCACAAACTCACAGTGCTTAGAAACTATGTGAAATGGAAAAGAGGCATTAGGGAAGAAAAAACACAGACTGTAGCTTTGTCTCAAAATAACAAGGGCAGCGTCTTAGGTTGAAAGATTTTTCTACTGCTGAGGAACCATCCTGATGTCAAGAAGTGAAGAGGCTGCATTTTGATGCCAAATTTCTCTGCTCAGACTATAGAAACTGTTGTCATTGTGAAGGTACTGCACAGGTACAGCTGTCGTACAGGATATGGAAGCCAGGTGCATTAGGGGGGATCAGACCCCAAAATCTGGAAACTTAAACCAGATCAAATATCTTCAAGATTTTAGTCTGTGTTAGCAAAGAGGTTGCCTCAGTCATTGAGGATCTGCTGGAGTTTCTCAGCCTGTGCAAGGAGAGCAAGAAAGACCTGAAGAGGTTCAAGTAGTTTTTTCTCCCTGTTTTAACCCAGGGTCATACCCAATTAATTAATAACAGCTCTGACACACATAACCTATTCCTAATGTGAGATCCCACTGCCTCTTCCAATTAGTGAACAGTTAATCACCAGGGCTTTTTTATATCAAACCTAAATCTCCTTTCTCCAAGTAAGCTGTCTGATACTTGAACTACCCATGGGGAAGGAAAAAAATTTATCTATGGCTATCTTTTTTTTTTTTTTTTAATAGAACAGCTTTTATGTCTCAGAAGACTGAATGTCATCCCTAGACTAAACAAATTGAATTCTTTTAGCCTTTTCTCATAGATCAAGTATCCTAGACCTTTGCCTGTTCCCCTTGCTCTCTCACACCCTCTTGCCAAACAATCCTCCTGTCCCTCAGAGTGCAGTGCCCAGTGCTTGTACACAGGGCTGATTTAAAGGCTCACCAGTATTTGGTGCCTGTTCCTTATGTGAAGCCCCCGTCATTACATTCCACAGTTGGATTTACCTGTTTGGATTTTTTTGTTGTTGTTTGCAGTGTCATGAAGTTGCAGACTTTATTGTGGTCTACCTAAGTTGCTGACCATTTTTTCCAAGTCTTGCTGTCTCACCAATAATTTCCTCCCCATGTGGTGGATTTTTCCTTGCTGGTTGTTATGGTTTGTACTTGTAAGTTGTGATTACACTGATTTAAAACCATTTATCAAATGTGACTTTGAATTCTTTCCTGAAGTTCAGTCTGTAAATTGGATGCTCTGTTCCATCAGCTGGAGTGGTCATTTAATTTGATACAAGTCTCATGGTAGCTTTCAAAACTGAACAACTGTCTCACAGAGAACTTTTGAGACCTCTTGGCTTGGAGAGCATCTTTTTCTTAACTTGCTGTGTTAGGTAACTCTCGTAGTAATTGTACGTAGTTTGCGTTTTCCTCACTTGGTTACGAGAATGGCAAAACTTACGATATGCTCTAATGAACCAGAATTTATTCAGAGCTCTATCTAATGTATTGTATATGAACATGAAAATATTCACAGTTTTTGCCAGGATGATGTCCTACAGCCATAAAAGAAGCATTGTTCTTTTTCTGCCATCCTTCAGCTAGTCTGGCTATAACTCTGGGAGGACTAGGACTGTGTGACTGACCGCTTGTGAGATGGGATGGTATAAAGAGTCCAAGGCCTGCCTGAAAGCCAGTTGAGTTAGAGTTCCAAGGACAGGTAGCTTTCAACTGACAGATTTCAAGATGTTCAGGTGTGGATCTTTATTCCTGTGTGGGTTGGAAACCCTGTGGAGCACACTCTTTTCTTAGCTGGGCAGGATGCAATGCCCACAGGTTCTGCAAAATGAGCACAAGTTGTGCATCAGAAAGTCCCTCACTAAGTTTGCTCTAATCTGTGAGATGGTGCTTTCTTGAGCCAGTCCTCCTTATTTCCAGCTAGAGGGTAGATATTGAATAGGCTTCTCATCAAATAACACTGGTGGGAATGCAGTGCAGCCTTATCTCTTAGAGCAGAAGGAAAATAGCAGGGGAAGCATGTGTTCCTGGATAGCTGAAGTTTAATGAGCCGCTTGGAATGATGCACTTTTGAAAATTATAACCCACCTGTTAAGCCTTTGCATTGTACTTGTTCAGCACTGGAACATGTAGTAACATCTGCTTCCTCTGTAGCCTATGCCTTGAGAAATGGAATTGAGTGAGTACCAAGGTAAAGCAAAGACTGCTCAACTGGTACAGTGTGGGAACACCTGCAAGGTTTGTTTTTCTTTTTACCTTCACATTAGCCAGAAAACTCTGGAGGGACTGTGATCGCAGACAGAACAGGGTGGAGTGGGTATCAGTACTGATGACTAACAGAGGTGTGGAGAGATTTATGCTATCCCCATGAGCTGTATTTGCTCAGCTGTTATTGTGCTCCCAGTAAACACAGAAGGGGTTGTTTCTCTCCTTCCACCCACAGCCCTGCTCAGGGGACAGACAGTAAGGGCCTATTCACTGCATTGCTTTGCTAGTCCTGCCAGCACTTGTGCATGTGCATACTTAAGGCTTTTCAAATGCTCCTTCCTCTCCGAGGAGGAAAGGATGCAGGTTTGGGCTGCTGATGTAACCTGTGCTGAACTTGCTTTCTGCCCACAGCTTTGTAAGCTCTGTACTGGGATGAGGTACCTGTTCTCCTGGAGGGGACCTGAGTCCTGTTCACATTAGAGCTTCCGTATACAATGTAAAAGCAGCTTTAAGCTGATGTACATGCTATGATAAGATAACCAGTTCAAAGCTCTTGTTCTCTGCCACAGCAGTGTAAAGACACATGAGAAATTGACCCTGTCTGAATTAAGCTCCACTGGGAGACAGGCAAACACTTTTTCTCACTGAAAGGAAAACTGAAGCACAAAGACACTTAGTCCTCATGTTTGGGTTGGCACAGGAGGTCAGTAGGAACTTGGCACTAGATATCCATGCTGCTCCCCTTTGTTCTGTGCTGCACTAATGCCTCACTGAGAGGAAAGTTGGGAGTTGAACAAAAAAATTTGGGGAGATGTGTTTGGGGTTTTTTTTTTAAATGGTTTTTTGAAGTGAGGTCCCTGTTGCAGCAATAACAATGGGGATTGGTCAAGAATTCTTCAGTAAAAGACCTTTCCTCCCCTTGTGATGAATGCTTGTTCATTAAAACTAAGGCTTTTTGTGGGAATTCCATGGGAAAAGTTTTGCTGGTCCAGACAGAATTTCTGGTCAAAAGAAATGAGAGAGAGAGAGAGAGAGAGAGAAGGAAATCTGCCCTGTCTGGTACAGCCTGTAGCTCTGGGGTTAGGCTATTCACATGGGTTCATTGGGGCTGGGCAGAAGCATAGAGTGAGGTTAGACCCTTTTTTTTGCCTGATTTGGAAGAAATGATCCTGTCTCTTAAGGATGTAGGAATCTCTCCAAGGTGGTCGGTTTTGGTGCCATAGTCTCTCTCTTCTTTTAACAAGAAAAGATTTGGATGCAGAAGAGCAATGTTCAAAAAATAATCTTCTGTGGTTGGATGGCAGATGTTCCTTATGTCCCACTCTAATCATCCACAGCCACAGTGAATGATGCTTGGTGCTTTGGCTCTGGTAGCAATGAGAGTTGTTCTGTGTCAGGAGAGCAGCTCGGGGGGGGGCTGCCTCATCCCCAGTGGCTGCACATAGCCCTGCAAGATGAGCATGAGAACTGTTAAGCACAAGCCTTTGGCCACATGCTACTAGACACCCTCTCTTCTCAGCTTTGTAGGGTAAACAAGCACCCTGTCTCTTTAATAACCATATAGTTTATTAGACAGTCAGGCGAGTCCCTTACCTCATCCATCATTTTTATTTTTATTGTGCAGGCACTAGATATATGTTTGAATGTGTGTACTTAAGGGACCAGGAATGAGAGACCTTTTTATGAATCTGACCATGTATTCCTCAGAAGGCCATTACTAGGGGAAAATTGTTGCATGAATAACTTGCAACTACAGATGTCCAAGCCCTGTTTTCCTGCCATAGCTCATGGCTTCAGAGACAGTACTTTAAAAATATGTTTTAATGAGCGTTAGAAGCAGTTGAGAGTAAGAAGGAACTAACAGTTAGCATTTTAGAGCTGAACAGTTGAAGTAAAATGGATATTTCTGCCAATGACTCTTCTTTTTGGGTGGGCATACAGTCCCTATTGTTTTTTTCTGTAATTTGTTTTTTTGTAATCTAGATTTGCTGTCTCATGAAGGTTTCACTCCCCAGCAACAGCAAGTTGGCAAGTGTTACTTGGTTTCTTTGCTGATGGTTAAGTCAAAGCAGAGATGGCAGACAACAGTAGAATGTGACAGTGCCTTTAAAATAAATGAATAAATGGGTATGATATTATTATTTATTCTAGGAAGACTGTTTGTGTCCCACAGACTTGCTGTCTTAAATGTTCTTTCTCTAAATGTTTAGTTTAGGGAAAGAAGGAAAACCTTTCTTTCTGTGCCTGCAACTCCCATTAACAGGGAATAGGCTTTAAAGTACCCTGCATGTATAATAAATATATGCTAGTTTCTAACATGACAGCTTAATTTCATACTTGGCATTAAACTTTCTAGCTTGGCCATAGGCTTTCACTGTTCTCCATTAACCTGGCCTTGGCAACAAGAGCAAAGTTTCCAGTAAGCAGTTTGACTGGAACAGGAGGACTTTAGTGTCCTGGAGCTGGGATAGCATTTGATGGTCCCTTTGTTACCCATGAGACCATCTTTCAGGGTGACACTGCACGCAGTTCATGCGAAGTCCCATACTAGGGAAGCTGATGGCATGGATTTCCTAGCTGATTTAGCTGGCTTTTGAATACCCAACTGTTAATATTAACATTTATTTTTTAAGGGAATTAAGTGCTGTTAGACTGGTAGCTTGGAGGAAGGAGTCTCTTTGGGGACTAATGCTAGTTAATACATTCTGCTTACTAGACAGATGTCACTGAAGGAAATCTTCACAAGGCTGTTGTCAGAGTCAGTGTGTTTGCTATTCCGATCTCTAGCTCAGGGGAGGCATGGTGAATCTGGAAGGGGTTCAGAGAAGAACTGTGCCATGTGGGACTCTTCAGCTTGTAAAAGAGATGAAGCAGGAATGTGTAAAGCAGGGAGGAACTTCTGGGTGCATATTAGGAATGAGTAAAGTATGATCTCCCTGATGTTTCAGTTGTACTGCTGTCATTGCTAATGTTGGGCTACTGAATGCTGGTGACAATGGCAGAGTTTGTATCATTACATCTATCTGATATCAACTGAACAAAGCCTGTACGATTTGTTTCACTCAGCCTTTAAACACCCTTCAAACAGAAACAGCTACCAGTTAGTTATGTATTCTGGTAGTAAATGTGACTATTCAGTTCCCACAAATTTCTGTTAATATATGCAGAGAATTTTCTCAGTTTTTTCAGGGCATAGCACAAATATGTAAGTATGTAGATTTATTCTGTGTAATTTGCATACCTAACTGCAAATGTTTGTAAAATAAGATACTAATTCATTAAAGACATTTATTATTTTTTTCTCTTGATTTCAATAAAAGTGGCATATTTCTTTGTTCTGACACACAAAGAAAACACAATTATTTTTTTTTTCAGGGTAATTTTACTGAGAGTTTTGCAAGACTCAAAGGACTTGAGAAATCTTGGTTTGACTTTGTGCACTCAGGAAGCTTTTGGGATTTAGATAGAAAAATTCCTGGAATGTAGTCCTCTTTAGTAGAAGTTTTTCTTTCTTTTGCTTATAATATAATGATGATAGAGAATTTTGCCCCTGCTTTTTTGCTTCCCCCAAGCTGCCTGAGTGATTTGCCTCACCTGATGGCCAAGGTGTGAATTGCTGTCGGCAGACTGTGGGTAAGTGGGGCCCCTTTGATGTAAGTGGTTTGTTAGGGAGCCTGCAGGCCTCTGGCTCAATGACTCCTCTGTCCATGGACATCTTGGGAATAGTCTTCTTTTTTTTCTTTTTTCTTTTTTTTCTTTTTTTTTTTTTTCTTTTTTCTCAGATGTGAAATCTGTCAGCAAAGTGAAGTCAGCTTAAATATCAGCTGGGGCTTGAGTTCCCTTTCAGTTATTGTTGACTTGATCCCCTCCTGCTCCTTCCTGGTCAAGTTTCCTCTGCTTGAATCAGACTTACCGACACTTAAAAATTTTTATTCAGTGTTTCTATTGTGTGGGTTTGTATGTGGCAAAATTCAGGTGCCCTTCACATTCCCAGCCTTGACAGTGATCTGAAATGCTGAGGAGAGTGAGACTTTTTGGGGTCTCTGAGACTCTTTCAGCTGCTACAGTTCAATTAGAAACCACTAAAGATGCTTCTGGTACCCAGGCATGCTGTAGTCAGGTGATGCTGTGCAGACCTGCTGGAGTTTCTTGTATCTGCTGTTACTGAGCTGTGAATCGGCACCCCTTCTGTTCCCCAAATATGGAATAAAGCTTACTCTCTACAGCATAATGTATCACCAAAATATAAGGTACACTTAATGGTGTACCCTCAGGCAGGCAAAATACAAGGAGCCTGAGCATGTGTTAGTTGTGTGCTGAGCCAGTCCTGGGAGCAGGATACTGAGGTTATGCCATGTCTGCTGGCTGATGATGCAAACATCTACAGATTAGGGGTGAACCTGTGATGTCACTGCTGGTCAGTGAAAGCATTTTATATATTGAAAGCTTGAGGTAGCTCTTGGCTTTGGCAAGGAATTACAGGTCTTGTAGCCTATTTATAAGAATAAAATTAAAAACACAGTAAACTGCAGGGGAGAGGAAGGCTAGGGAAGAAGAGGACAGCTGTTCCTGCTTCTGTTTTTCATCACCCTTCTAAGGATAAAAGTTAGGAGTTAGATTGTTTCTTTTGTTACTGTAGACTCAGATATGCTTTCAGCTGTCTTGACTGCTTTCTTTTCCTCACTGTGATACCTTCAGTAGTTTACAAAATTGAAATAATTTTTCTACTTGTCCAAGGGCCAGAATACTTGAAGACTTATAATTGAGAATTTCTGGCTGTTGAGCCAAATAAGTCTTATCATCCTGCAGGTACTCTGTGCTTCTCTTCCCCCTTAGATGGCTGGTCCATGTGAGGGACAGCACCCATCACTCCTTTGCAGGCAGTGCTAGGGGCTCTGTGTGCCAGGCTGGCTGCAGAAGCCACTTCTGGGCTTCTTGCTGTTCTGTGGTGTATGCCACTTCTGTTGTCTTTGACAACATCTTTGGAAATAGCCTTTTCTGTGTAATAGGTTATTAAGGGACAGGGCCTTACCTGCCCCTCAGTAGAAAGCATTGTCGGATGCCCTTTGTTTTCCAGGTGAGGACAACAGTGGAAAGTGCTGGAGAAGTGATGGCAGTGTGGGTGGAATGGGATATCCCATTCTGTTCCCTGCTGAGGTGTGTGTGGATGCTGTCTGCACTGGATAAGGCTGTGTTAAAACATAACCTGCTCTTCTTGGGATCGTGTTGGAGAGGTGCTATTGAGAGGGAGGAGTGTTCTGCAGTCTGGAGAAAGAGACAGAGGGGCAGGGCAGGGTGTTTGCCTCCTTTGTTTAACTGGAAAATACAAGTCACAGTTTAGGATCTCTCAGTTTGCAAAAACATAATCCGGGAAATGCTTACCTCGTGGCTGCATTAATAGTGAATTATTGTTACCTGATAGTTCATTTCCAAAACCCAAGTGATCAAGAAGAGTTTTTCCTGCTGTTCCTGGCATCCTGAGCACCCGGCAGTCAATGTCTATAGTCCATAATCTTGTTGTGTCACAGCTAAATGTAGGAGAAAGCTCTCAACCCAGAAGTCCCTGAGGATGTAGACATACTGATGGTGATGAGAAGGAAACAGACACAAAGGGCTCCTGATGTGAAGGATACCGTATCCCGCTGACCTGAGGAAAGTGATCTTGATTTGATTCTTTTTCCACCCCCTCCAACCTCCCTTCTGTCTTCCAGAAAAAGTTCACTCCTGTGACCAGGAGAGGCAGAGCGCCTTGGAGGAGGCCAGACAGAACCCCCGGGAGGGTATTGTCATTCCCGAGTGTGCTCCTGGAGGACTCTACAAACCAGTGCAATGCCACCAGTCAACTGGGTACTGCTGGTGTGTCCTGGTGGACACGGGACGGCCCCTGCCTGGTACTTCCACTCGGTAAGAGCTATAGGCAGGCCTGGGGAGGTGCCTGGCTGGAGAAGATGAGACATAAAAAAATACAACTGCAATATGAGATCAGTTTCTCGCTCTAGAGCAGTCAGCTCTACGCTGCCTTCCCTAGAGCAAGCAATGCTGTATGTCTGTATGTGATGTTCCCTGTTGAGTGTTACTAAGCGGCTCCCTCTCTATAGCAGTTCGTGGACATTAACTACTGTTCCTTACTTTTTTCTGTGTTAAGTATTCATGCAAAGCAGCCTTTTTTCTTCTGGCTTGCAGCTTTTGTGAGGTAGGAGGAATGGGGGCTTTGCTTAAGAATACAGATTACGGGCATGAGCAGTGAAAAGGCAAGTGTCTTTGTTGCATTATCATCTGCTTTATACTTCCATGTTGCAGCCACTTGAATCCTGACCAGCAGGGATTTAGAAGATTGCTTGTTGTGCATGGGTAGATTTTAAACCAGTGATAGATTTTTTCTTTTTCAGTTAGTTTCTATCTTGAAACTACTGAGGCGTCTTTTCTCACTTGGAGTTTGGAAACAAATTGTGGGTCTGGCAAGTTGTAAAAACAGGCCAGTAAGAGTTGGGACCTAAACTCTGCTAGACAGAGTGTTTCTGCAGAGCATGGACAGCATTGAAAAAAAAATCTCAGCCTGTGCCCACAAGAATTGCAAGAGGGCCCTATGCTGTTTGTGGGTTTCAGGTGATAGCTGGTACTGGACTTCAAAGTATGTTCTTCCTTCTCTTTCCACTTCTGCTGCTGTTGCTGACTGTTCATAAACAGTCAGATACTTGAGAATGGTGTTTCTTCTGGAGGTTTATTGGTTTCCCCTGCAGTAAGCAGAAAAGACACAACCCATTGACCCTGAGATTAGCTCAGTTGGTCAAAGCGTGGTGCTAATAATGCCCTGGTTGTGGGTTTGATCCCTATATGAGCCACTCACTTAAGAGCTGGACTCAATGATCGTTGTTGGTCCCTTTCAGCCCAGAATAGTCTGTGATTAGTGACCATGTGAAGACACTAAAGCTGTGTTACATAGTTTGGCTTCTGCTGTTCTCCTTTTTCAGGTATGAGACCCCAGTGTGTGAAAGTGATGCCAGATCGAAGAGCACGGAGATTGATGATCCCTTCAAAGACAGAGAACTTCCAGGTTAGAGTAAAAAGATCCTGTCTTCGGCTTCTTACCGTGTCTCACCTTGGGACTCTTAAGAGCCCAAGAATACTGTTGCGGAGATGGGGGATTTTCCTCACAGTGCATGCTTTACCCTGGGGTTTATTCTGTGGTTTTTTTTAAGATCACCTCCAGTTTCAGCAGTGAACTGGAAAAGGCTGGGAATGTCCTGGGGGGTGCTGTTTATTGCCTGTCTGCCCTTTGAAAACATTTCTGGGATTAGAATTTTCAGGAGAGAAACCAGGATGCCTGGAGATACCCTGGGAGAAGAATGGGCTCAACACTGAATGTTCCCTAAAGCCTGATCAGGACAAGAACCTTTCCATTTAGCAGAGCTTTTCAGCAGCTTGATGCTCTCTGAGTCACAAAAGAGGACAATTGTCAGTGGACTGACTTGCTCCCTTGCACTGACTGCCTGGACCAGGCAGGACAGCACTCACAGTATACTAAGGTCCCTTACCTAATGGTGGCTTCTCACTTAGCTGGACTTTATTCCTCATTTTCTGCCTGGAACATGTTTTATTTCCCACTGCTCCTTGTTTTATATTCTGCTTTTCCCTCTTAACAGAGTGACAAGCATAACTTGCTGTTTGCCTACCTTTTTTCTGCTAGGAACAATGTGCTAGGCATTGGTGCAGCTCTTAAAAATGCTATCCCGCCTGTCTGTGCTCTGTTTTTTCCTTCTGTCTCCCTTCTAAGAAGCAGAGTGAGGGGCCTTCACTGACAGGTCAACCATTGCTCTCCTGGGTGGGGACTGCTTGAAAACAGAAGCTACAGTGGGTTCCTCTGCATCATGAAGGAGTGGTGGACACCAGTAATTCTGCAGAAATAGCTAGTAACTCTGGATCAGCTTAACATTCTATGGCTAGCATAAAGTGAGTTGTTCCTGAGCAGGTTAGCAAAGGAAATGAGATTTGTTCCAGATCTGTCTTGCGTGTCTCCTAATTCTCCTCCTACTGGCTCCTGACTTCAGACCCCAGACCTTTCTGCTTAGCAACTCTACCCTCAGCAGGGCTCTCTTCTATGCAGCTTCTCATTTTCACAAGTCATGTAAAAATTTCCTATCGCCTCCCTTTCACATTCAAAGGAAGTCGACCAATTGGTTCAAATATTATGTTGTGGGGTAGGGAGAGGGAAGCCAGCTAACTGGATTACATTAAGGCTCATTTCCTTAGGAAATCACACTAAAATAGAATAACCTTACTTCCTTGACTCCCCATCCCCCTCTCCCATTGCTTTACTGCCTATCCTTGCACTTCTCCCCTGCCTCTCCAGAAATCCTCTGTGAAAATCCATTGCTCTTTGGCTTTTTCTTTGAGACTCTATTTCTGATCTCAAGAAGACAGACTGGTTTTGTTTACCTTCTCCCTTCCCTTCTCCGCTGAAGCCACAAGGGGACAGGAACTGCTTGATGCAGAAGAGGAGGACACAGGATACTCTGTAGCTTAGTGGTCTGGTCCCAGTATCAGATTCCAGGGAAGCTTCCCTCTCAGCTCAAGCCTGTTTTCTGTGCCTGTGTAAACTTCAAGCTCCGTGTTTGGCTGCATTGGTTGGTATGATTGTTGCCCGGAGAAGTTTTGAATGCCTCATCCCTGGGAGTGCTCAAGGCCAGGTTGGATGGGATCCTGAGCAACCTGATCTAGTGAATGGCATCCCTTGCTCATTGCAGGAGGGTTGGAACTAGATGATCTTTAAGGTCCCTTTAAACCCTAGCCACATTCTATGATTCTGTGATTCCTATCACTGAAAATACCCGTCTATGGAGAGATGGGGAGATGGAGGATCTGATCCTGGTTTGTCTGCCTGAGAAATGCTGTGCTGCACGAACTTTTTATGCAGTCTTGAGGTTTGTTTGATTAGCTGCTCTTGTATGCAGAAATTTACTGATGAGCCAGAACTGCAGGGGGTGAGAGAGAATGTTTCTCTTTATTTTTTTTTTCTGCTCTTATTTCTTAGCAGAACTGAATGTCAAGAAAAATTCCTGCTTTGAGACTGATTGTATCTTTGCACTCGGTTCTGTCAGGGGGACCTTTTATTTTATTACTCTGGTAGAGGTTTGCCCATTCTTTAGACTCTCAGTGCTGCAGGCAGTGCACCTCTTGGCCTGTGTGAAGAGACCCTGCAGAGGCCCAGGTGGGAAAGACATAAGTTCAGATCCTTGCACACCTACACGGACTCTCTTCACAACCTGTCATGACTGTGGCCAAAAGTAAAAAAGAAAGAAGGAAGGAAAATGTAGCTTGTACATAGCAAATGGCAGACTGCTAATTCCTGCAGATGGTGAGATGCTGAGAGCCCAGGGAGATGACTCCTAGCAAATAGTTTTTCAGCCTTTTCATTACCTCAACAAAAAGCTCCTTTAAGTGAGAGGTCTACTCTGGCTGCAATATCAGCTTACGCATTACAATGCTGACATTTTCTGGACCATATGCCAAATGAGTGCTGAGGGGTGTGCATGTGTGTAATGTACATAATACAGAGACAGGCTAGGGACTGTTGGTTAGCTATTGCAGAGGACAGAGTCTGTAATACTGCAAACGAGGGACTTTTGTCAGATCAATTTGCAAGCTGCTTTCAGCTGTCAAGGGATTACAGTAAGTTTCTGGTGCTCTGTTTGTGGTACACGTTCTTCTTTGCGTGTTCAGGAAAAGCAGAAAGTGTTGACACTGCTCTATGTTGCTGCAGGAGGCTGTTTGCTGATGTCTGCTGCCCTAACGAGCTTAATAATTGGTAGTGCATGGTAGTTTGGGGAAGGAGGTGAGGGATGTGGTGATGGCTTCTCTGTCACATCAAGAGAAGACATTTGGATGGGAGGTGATGGGTTTTGGACAACAGTTTTGAAGGTGGTGTGTTGAAGTTAAGCACGCCTGTTTCTTGGTTCCTTGTTCCTTAGCTTGTTCCAGGCTAGAACACTTGTTACTGTGTTCATGGGGTAGTAAATGAAGCTTACTTTAAGCAGCAAGGAAACAGCATATATTGCCTTTTAAAGGTGAGGAGATGGAGAGTTTCATTATAACAGTCTGGCTCTGTTTAGGATAGGAGGCTCTGTCAGTCTGTGGTTATGATGGTGGGGAACTAGACGGCCTCAGCACTAAGTAATGGAAATGGTTTCCAAGTTCATCTTCAACCCACTTTGTCCTGCTTAAGCCAGCAGTGACTGGGGGTGACTGCCACATACCGACTCAGTTTGACGTATTCCCTATGTAGTGCGATCGTGCAAAGAATGAATTATTGTGGTAGGTGCTGGCAGGCAATGCTTTCTGTGCCTGAAGAGGAGAGTGCAAGCAGCAGACCTTGCCTTGTGCTCTGGGGTACTTTAATCTGTCAATTAGGGCCTCAGAACAGCCACATTTGCCTCAGAAGATGATCCAGGAGTTAATGAATTGTTTTGTAAACTTCTCTGCAAGTGTCACCATGGGAACTCCTGTCTGCCAGGCACTTCCAGCGCATCCCTGCGGTTTTGCTGGTAGAGAACTGGGTGAGACCGTAAACCTAACCGCACAGTCTTCCTGCCAGATATTGTTGATGACTCTGCATGTGCCTGGACAAAAGCTGCAGGACAAATTGCCACGCAGAGAAACCCACTGAGGGATTCTTCTGCCTTTCCTTGGGGACTATGTTGATGGTTGTTGCTGTCATAAAAACAAAGGAGGTTCAGACCGATCTTTGCTGAATTTGGGTAGACAAGCCTGTGTGTTCTTGCATTAAACCTCCTCTTTTCTTTCTGCAGGCTGCCCAGAAGGGAAGAAAGTTGAATTTATTACCAGCTTACTTGATGCTCTGACTACGGACATGGTACAGGCTATTAACTCAGCAGCACCTACTGGGGGTGGGAGGTGAGTCCAGAAAGCACTCCGGCTGAATGCCACCCAGGTGGCTGCAGAGGTTTGGGGGCCCCTGAGGTGGGGGCAGGAGGGAAAGGTGTTGCTCTGACTGATTTGGGTTCCTCTGGGTTGCTGGGAGAGGATCTGAGGCTGCTTTGTCCTGTCATCCTAGTGCTGCCTGCCTCCTCCCGCCCCTCCTCCCTGGCAGCTGCTCCACCATAAAGGTTAGTATAGCCCATTTGAAGTGTGAAATGAGAGCTCAGTGGGAGGAAGTGGCTTGTTCTTTTGTCCCTTGGTGCATGAAAAGACCTTATAAAATGCAAGTTGATTGAAGGAGACCGTGTGGCCTAGCGGCTACCACAGGGAGTGAAGAATGTGAACCAAATTCTTGGCAGGACCAGCGCTGTGGTTTTGCTACGAGGCTGCAGCCAGCCTGCCGATGAGGAGAGGAGCTGTTTTTCATGGCCCTCCCCTCTGACCAGCTGCCTGTCCACCCCTTTTGGAAGGAGCAATAGGTCAGGCCTGTTGCAAGAGGTGGGCAGAAGCCTGTGTTTCTGGGGAACTGGAGGAAAGCTGAGGCTATGTCTCCCCCTCCCGCTTGATAACAGCAGATCCCTGCAGCGCTGTGTTGGGACAGGCCGTTGCAAATGAGGCGTGATGGATTTAAAAAGTGCTACACTGCCTCAGCTAGGCAAGGCTTCTGTGGTTCTGGATTTTCCCGACTATAAAAGGAGTCAGTGCTGGGGCAGCTTGCAGGGATGGCACAATGACTGATGTGCTCATGTTCATAGGGGTCTGGAGACGGAAGTGCCTCTGCACATATGTTACTTCCGTGGGTATTGCTCCAACCTGTTGACAGTAACGTTGATCCCCTGCTTTCCTCTCTCATAATGGAGAAGGAATACGTGCCATCTTTTAACTATTCAAGACTATTCAAGGTCCTGGGTGGCATGGCTGTGTCCCTTGGCTTCAGTATGGACTACTTGTGAACTCATATGGTTTCAACTTCACATTTGGACCTTACAAATCAGGCCAGTGACTTGTATGTGTGCCTGCATGCTGAATATTCTGTAACCCGTTGAATTAGCGCTGTATGCCTAGCATGTCTGTATTCATATAAACAGGATGAAAAATGCCCCAAGGATGGGAAATACATCGTTCTCTCCCAGACTTAAGCATTCCAATGTCAATTCTGTCTAATTTGCATGGTTCAAATGCACCGGATAGGGGTGGTGGGAAGCCCTGGAGAGTATTTGATATTTATTTGGCATCTTTGGCACTGGGACTGAAACACAGCCAATGTAATCATCACTCTTAAAATAAAGCTTAATATAAACCAATGTTGTAGAGACCAGAGATGTATGCCCCCACTGCACTTCTATAAACCACCAGGCTTGCTTCCCAGTGTTCCCCAAGCTTTGTGTATTTCTCAGCTTTCAATGCAGGCCTTTCTGTTGGGATTTTTCACTGTCCACCTCTTTGCACAGTCATCACATTGATTTATTTTCCACACCAATGTCAGCAGCCCAGTTGCAAGGGGAAAATTAAATCTTTTATCTGGCTGTCCTTGGTAAGGCGAAAGACTGCTACCACCCAAATACTCTGCCTGCCCATGGCCATGATTAAATTCTGATAACTGCTCTGGTGTTATTTTCCATGTGCCTCAGCTAGACTAAGCATGTACCGCAAAGAGTATCAAACTTTTCCCACCCAACAGGCCATGACGGGACCATTTTTATTTTTTTTTTACAGTCATTTCAGGGAATTTTTGATATTCGTATAAAAATTTCATCAGTACGTCTTTCATTTCATATGGGTCTGTGGAGTTGGGAAGCTGTCTCTGTGCGGTGAGTCCTGCTTTCCAAAGTCCCAAGGGGAGTTCTCTCTTCAGGAACTGGCTTCTTCAGGTGGATTCTTTGCTGGGTAAAAAATGGCTGGACCCAGAGAGTGGCTGGTGGCTAGTCATAAGTGGTGTTCCCCAGGGCTCAGCATTGGAGCCAGCCCTATTTAATATCATCTACAACAACCTGGATGAGGGGATCGAGTGCTCCCTAATCAAGTTTGCAAATGGTACCATGTTGGGTGGAATGCTGATCTGTGGGAGGGCAAGAGGGATCTGGACAGGCTGGATTGATGGGCCAAGGCCAATCATATGAGGTTCAGCAAGGTGAAGTGCCAGATGCCTGCACTTGGGTCACAACAGCCCCAGGCAGTGCTTCAGGCTGGGGGAGGAGTGACTGGAAAGCTGCCTGGCAGAAAGGTACCTGAGAGAGCTGGTCATCAGCAGCTGAACATGAGCCAGCGCGTGGCCTGGCGGCCGAGAAGGCCAATGGCATCCTGGCCTGTATCGGCAATAGCGTGGCCAGCAGGACCAGGGCAGTGATTGTACCCCTGTACTCAGGACTCCTGAGGCCGCACCTCAAGTCCTGTGTCCAGTTTTGGGCCCCTCAGTACAAGAAAAACATTCAGGTGCTGGAGTGTGTCCAGAGAAAGGCAACAGAGCTGGTGAAGGGGCTGGAGTGTGTCCAGAGAAAGGCAACAGAGCTGGTGAAGGGTCTGGAGAGTAAGTCCAGCAGCTGAGGGTGCTGGGTTGTTTAGCCTGGGAAAAAAGGAAGCTCAGGGAGGACCTTATTTCTCCCTACAACCACCTGACAGGAGCCTGTAGTGAGGTGAAGATTGGCCTCTTCTCCCAAATAACAAGTGACAGGATTAAAGGAAATGGCCTCAAGTTGTGTCAGGGGAGATTTAGGTTAGATATTAGGAAAAACTTTTCCACAGAAATGGTTGTAAAGTATTGGAAAAGACTGCCCAGGGAAGTGGTGGAATCACCATCCCTGGAAGAGTTCAAAAAACGTGTGGATGTGGAACTCGACGACATGGTTTAGTGGTGAACATAGTGGTGATGCTGGGTTGACAGGTGGACTTGATGTCTTGGAGGTCTTTTCCAATTCTGTTGGAGGTGTCTTCCAATTAAGAATTTTATGATTCTGTGTATATCTGAAATTGTCTAGGTGACCTAACTTGACTTTGGCACTGGAAATGAAAGCTCTTTTCCAAGATGAAGGGATATTTTACCTATTGGGTTAGTTTAATTAATTTTCAGCCTTAACAACTAACAAAATAACTATATTTATGACCGTGATTATCCTGTATCTCCCTGGCCCAGATTTACTGAGAAGTTCATGTTGAAAAGAAAAGCTAGAGATCTGGCTATCTGATATTTCTTAATGTCAATCATGTCAGTTTTAATGTCTTAATGTCAGTTTTCTTATTTGTGAGGCAAGCTTCACTTTTGAGGGCTCTTCTTCATCTTGATGCTATCATGATGGCAGAACAGGTTCTGTATTCAAACACCCTCTGTAGTCTTCTTTTTTTGCTCCTTTACAGCATTTCATGCTCCTGGGCCTTTTTCCGATTTTAAGCAAATGCGTCCCATTATCCAAGGTAAATTTTTAATATATCACCAGCAAAGCTTATGCCTGATGCAGGGGGCAGGCCAGGCAAACAGCCAGCTGTACCCCCATGTCAACTGTATATTGTCCTATATATTTTAACCAAACAGAGAAGCCACATGTAGGAGTTTTAGGGCAAAAGGGTGGAGTATTCCTGTTTCTCTGTGGCAGCAGAGAGGTGATGCAGGCATACAATATGCATCTTCAGTATCAGTATTAAAAAAAAAGGACCAAATGCAGAGAAGAACTTTTCCAAAGTGTCAAGGACTAAAAAAGCTTAACTATGAGAGTCTTAAGGAGCTCAGACTTCCTTAGAGTATTAAAAAAAAAAAAGGTTGGAAGTTGATTTTGTAAAATTTGAGTATCTCTATAGAGACAAAGGCTCTGCAGGCTCTTTAGTCTAGCAGGGAAGAACATGATTAACTGAATATAAACAAACTTGTGATCAAAATTTCTTTAAAGCGAGGGCAATTCTAAGCCAGAATGAAGTCATGAGGGAGGTGACTGATTCCCTCTCTCTAAGGCTTTCATCTTAGGCCTGATGTGTTTCAGAAAGACTTGCTTTAGTCAAACCTGAGTTATGGTCCCAAGAATAATTTGATTCACATTCTGTGGGTATGATATACAGGAAATCAGATTAGATTACCCTTCTGCCTTCAGTCTGAATCTGGATATGTGAGTGAAAACTTCTGTGTTTGCTAAGTGTCTTTGCAATTAATGTCCATATTAGCTTTTTTTTTTTTTTTTTGGGTGGGGGTAAGGAGTGAGTGGGGAGACATCAGAGACTGGCATTTGAAATACTGCATAGAGCTGTGCTAAATTGCACCCAAAACCAGTCTAGTAGCAGCAAAGTGAGGCAGGCAGTAGCTTGGATTCTTGGAGGCCATGGAAGCAAAACCTGATAAAACTTTTTTTTTTTTTTTTAACTGGGCATGCTTAAAACAACCTTGTAATCCCTTATAGGTCTTGTCTTGTTTAAGAAAGTTCAAAGCTATTGACTTAAATTGAGTTACTCTTGCTTTACAATAATGTAAATGAGATGAGAACTTCCCTTCCTCATGGCCCTGGTTTATATTACAGCATAATAGCCAAATAGACTTCATTTAGAGTTTTGAAAAAGAAAATCTCTGGTAAAATTCATTCTTAATTTTATGTAATAACTCCAAGGCACATCTTGTTACTGTATGTTTTCAAAGTGATTAAGGGAGCACTTGTAGGGAATTGGTTTATTAGCCAGTGTTTGGTATCCCTACTGAAAAAAAAAGCATTATTGAAATTGTTCACAGGTAAGTACTATATAATAGGAACAGAACTAAAAAATTTAGACTTAGCTTTAGTACATTTTAGTCTATTTTCTAATTCTGATATAGTCGTATTCCACAGAGCCTAAACTAAACTAGTTCAAAGGGAATCCCAGCCTATGTTTCCCTTATCTGAGAAATTCTCTTTGGTCCCTGCTAATTGAATGAGTTTTAGTTGCCAAAATGTGTGCATTATGGCTTGCTACATTATCAGCAAAAATATTACTGCCCTGTAGAATTTAAGGTAAATGGGCAGCTTACAACAGCCACCCTTATCATGTAACACAGCAGCTATCAGTCCCTTAATTTAAAGTTGCCAATTATTCCCCATGTAATAGCCCGAAAAAGTACTCCAGAAAATGACCCCGAGGTTCCTTTTCATGCTCCAGTTGAGCAGTTTGAAGCAGGCAAGCACAGCTCAGCACATCTCCAGGGTGTTCTGAAGCTGATCCACGTTTTAATAAAGATTGACACTTTTAAACAGTGCAGGGAAGTAGAGGGTCAACTCCTATTGCATTTCAGTTGAAGTTGAATACCAACTTCTCTTTGTCCTCTTATGGAAATTCTAGTCTAATTAAAGATATGGGAGAGTTCATGTAAGAGGAGGGTCTTTGAGCAGTCAATGAGGAGTGAAGGGAGGTGATTTTTTAACCTTCTAAATTATTTATCCTACAATCTTTAGAAAAGTTGTGTTCAGAATAATGTTTCATATACAACTTAGCCTGAGGAGAGGAAGAAACTGGCCTGTAATAGGGAGATAAGTTTTAACTGTAGAGGAATTATGCATTTCCCATAATGAATTTGGACTGTGTAGTACCCTTTTGTTTAGTCTGAACACAGCTTAGTTTTTTTGTTGGCTTCTTGATTCCTTGGCTACAGGAAAGGGGGAATAATAAATATAGGATCCTTTTGCAATTCCATTAGAGTAATCCTCTCTGATTCAAACTATGTTCCACTGTTACAGACTTTAACTCTATGCAACTGCAGAGAAAAACAAAATGGGAGTAAAAAGTGGAAGCAGAGCAAGAACAATTTTGAATTTTACCTCAGTTTGTTAAACTCATTGCTTTCCACTGCTTAGTGCTGGCACTTTGGTGGACATCATCAATGCAGGCATGGGTGTTGATGGGAGGGGTCAGTCACTCTCCATCCATTCTTCATTCAGCAGCAGCACCAAGCAAGGTATATATATCCTTGCAAAATATTTACAAGTCTCAGAAACTTACAGCTTTAACTCCTTTAGACATCCTGACCACAAACATGCCTTGTGTGTTGGAATGAAAGCTGGACTAATTTATTTTTTTACTCTGTTGTACTTGGTAGCAGCTTCTTGTCCATCAAGTGTTCTTCCATCCTGGAATAGCTCCCTCTGGTTTATAGGCTCTGCAGTCCAGCTAGATGATGGGCTGACCTTACGGCCCTTCCCTCCTTCTGCCTCAGCTCCTAGTGTTGCTACATAAAGTTTGTATTACAGAAGAACAGATTTTCTAAGTCTTCAAACAGGTAATCACCTGATGGGTACTTCAGAGATTGCAACCTTGCTTTCTGTCCAAGCAGTAGTTTGTATTAGGATTTTTTGTCACTGCAACAGTGCTGTGCATGCAGCCTGTGCAGTGGGGCTGCAAGTGTTCAGGGAGCAAAGGACCAGCTTTGGGAGGAATGGACTTCAATTTATTTAGTAAAATTTAGTGGGACATATTGCACTTTGACAGCATGGTTCTATGGAGCATAATGTGATTGCACACTGTACATGGTTCTGTGGGGGAGTAATGTCTCACATTTGCTGCTCTTCTATACTTTACTCTATATACCTCCCCTTCCTCCCTGCTCCTTCACACTGAGCTAACTGCTTCTTTCTCACAAGGGGCCTCAAGGGCTGAAAAGCATTACAGATTGCATGCAAAGTGTGTATTCAAGTTGCCTGTTTGATATTTTGGCATTCTCTGATCCAGAATTCAGTGCAGCTTACAAAAGTGTATGTCCGTGTTTTTGCACAGCCTCTTTGCGTTCTTCCAGTTATGCCAGATGATGTGAAGGTATTCTGTGGAAGTGTGCCTCAGCTGGAAGATAGTGTTGTTAAAAGATGCAGTACCTTAACACACGCATCTCCAAGCATAAAGCCACCTAAGAAATAAATGTTCTGCTATGAGGGAGCTCTTAGCACATTATACAGAAGGAGGAGCAAGAGCCTACTTGGAGAAGACTCTATACTTGATGCCAACAAATTTTTAAGAAAGCTGAGAGCCGGTTTGCTGTCTTAGGCTGTTAATGACAGACCATGCTTTTCTTCATTGTTGGAATATTGGTGGGCTTATGCTGCATAATTGAGCTAAACTTTCTGGCTTGTGTACAAAAGCAGTCCAGCAGCAGGTTACATTTGGAAGATCAGCTTACACAGAGCTCCTTTCTTCCCTAGCACTCATTCTTTAGGATTGATTGTTTTGCCACAGAGTGCTAAAGAGGAACAATTAGGAAGAAAAGTAATACAGTTGTAATGCAGTCAACATGAGAAGGCTGTCTTCATTTTGGTAGTGCGTGTTCTTACTATGTCTTATAAAGCTGCTACAGCACTGAAGCAAGGTACTGGAGTTCAGTGGATTTTAGTGTGATTGGTGTTAGAGCAAGAGATGGTGGAAATTGAGAATGTACAGGACAGCTTTGTTCTGTCTTGGTTTTTCTGATTCCTTTATGGTCTGAATGAGAGGCAGCCCAGTAAATGAAGTTTGTATCTGAGGGCTGATTTACTTCTCTTGAAACAGTAATGGGGAGGAAATAGAGGGACAGTCCCCTGGAATACTGCCAAGTCTGCTCACAGGGCAGTTAGAGCCCCAGACTTACCTGAGCTGACCCAGCAGGCAAGATTGGTGTCATGGCACATCAGCAAAGCTAGGTGGCCTAGCAGTGCTGTGTAGTCGCATTAATTCATGTTTCATGGGTGGTGCCTAAGTGCCTTGCACGGGCAGTGGTCAAAGTCAAGAGAGTTATATACAGCACTGTAACTTCATCCTTCTGTAGTGTATCATGGAATTTCATAAGCCAGGGAGATATGGCTGCCCTGAGATGATGGGGATGCTTCCTGTGCTGGAATTCTGGATGATAATCAGAGAGGGCAGGCAACCAACCATCTCAGGAACTGCAGTCCTGCTAAGCCAGCCAACAGAAAGTGGTAAAAATTCAGAAATGGGCTTTATCTTCCTTTTTCCTAAAGTCATAGCCATTAAACGTATTTCTTTTTAGCTCTATTAGCGTGCTGCAGTTTTCAGCATGAGCTCTCAGCATGTTTGTAATGGCAAAAACTGATTTATTGTCACCTCATGAGTCAATGTATTTGTATTAGCCTGTGAATTTCCCTGATTTTCTTTGTGGAAGTGCTGAAGAGAGCCATGTTGCCTTTCTTGATAACTCGTAAGAGCTCCTCCTTGGTGTGCCCCCGGAAAAGAGGCACTTTTAAATCTTGCTTCTGAGTGCCTCTTCAGTAGGTAGTGAGAAGCTCTTGTCTGTTGTCTTTCTGCTGTTGGTTCTAAGAGGCTCTGCTATTTTCTCCATTTCTGTCTCTCCAGCTGTGGGCCTTCAGTAAACAAGGGCAAGCCAAGGTGTGGACAAGGGGAACCTCACATGCAAAAGCTCAGGTTTTATTCTTCCATCTCAGCAGAGTATTGCCCCTGGCAATACAGAACTTCTCTGAGGCTGTTGGAAACATGCTAGTCTTCAAATGAGAGCCAGCTTCTTTCCAAAAGGGAGAGAGGCCAATAGCTATGTTAATAAATGTCATAAAAACAAGACACAGGATGTGTTTCTATTCTCTCCTGTCATCTTGATCATTGCATACAGTTTAGAAAATCCGGACACTCCCTTAACTTCCTGGGAAGAATTTTGCAATTTTTGCTTGTCCATAGGTGATTCCAGGTGCTTACCTGGTATTTTGGCTCCCCAAACTAAGCCGGACTTATTCCTAACCCCTTCTTCCTCCTGCACAGTGTTTGTCCCATTGTACATTGACCAGATGCTGTGACTGAATGCCAGCCTGCCTCTCAGTTAAGAATTAAATAAAAGAAATAGTTTCAAGTAAAACCCTGGGGAAAATGTTATGCAATTTATTTGCCTCTCTGTACTGTGTGTGTTTACTTGTTGCAAGGATTCATGTATCTCTGGATAGAGTTTACCTTTTTAATTTCTATCCTCATTTGTAAAAACCATCAGAGAAGGTTAATGAGGATCTCTGTTCTCCACCTAAACTCCACTTCTTGCGTTCTGCATGCTGCAGATTCTCCCTCACAAATTATTTCATTTACCATGGGGGTAGAGTGTATGAGAGAGTATTTTTCAGGCTCTGTAGCTTCATTTTAAAGGCAAACTGGTCACACCAGAAAGTCAAAAGAATTTTCTCTCTCCTAGTTCCCAACAAAAAAAATTTCAGTGACCATGTAAGTATAGATCTTACTAGTTTCTGAAACAAGGTCAATGGCAGTCTTGGAGAGCATTTTATAAGGTACTTGGGTTTGTATTTCTCCATCAGCTAGAATGCCCCAAACTCACACCAGAATTTGGCTGCCTGCTGCAGGCAACTGTTCCTCTCTCCTTCCTGGGGAAGGAATTTACGCAGCAGCTGGATATGTCTCCTGGAATAAGTCCGAGCAATTAGTGCCAGTGTAGCATGTCTGACTACCTATCCACTAATTTCCATGCACTGAAATGCTTTATTCTTGGAAGGAAAAAAAGGCTCAGGTCTCAGCCTCATTTCAGCATCTTTTCAGCTTTCTCTGTTGGCACGCTCATCATGTGGAGAAAGGACAGACCAACTTAGAAAGAGTTTCTTCCCTGGTTCTCAGTATCACTGAGGAATAACCCCCTTTCCCACTCCTGCTGCAGAGCACCAGACACTGCTTAAATGGTGTGACATAACAGTGCCTGTTCAGTGACGGCATGATGTTGAAAGGCAACATCCTCTATTTGTGTGTCTATAGCTGTGGCTGTTCCTCCTTTTTTTCTTCTCTTCCTCTCTGATGTTGTTGTTGTCTACAGAAAGAAAACATGAGTCAAATAGCATCAAACTTGTAATACCACAATGAGTAAGAAATGAAACAAACTGAAGTTGCCAGCTCTGTAGTACTGCTTTTAATGGATTTGTGGTGTTTGTCTGCTGTGGAACTCTTATGTGTAAATCACCTATGTGAAAAGCATGAAAAATGCCGAAAATACAGCACAGGAGTTCAGATTATGTAAGCAGATACAGGGAGAATATTGTATCTTGCCAAGGACATTTTCAAATAATGAATGTGTCTTGCATTAAATTAATTTGTTCCCTTTCTGAAGTCTAGATGTTATGGTCACAGAAACTACCATGACAGCTGACACTCATGGCTCTCCTGCTGGTAATTTGAATGGGAGCCCAAGGGTCAGAAGGACCAAGGAGATTGTCTCTTGCCCTCTAATGAGGATTGTTCTGGGATTAGGCAGAGTTTCAGCAACTGGTGTGAGGAAAACCAGAGCTACTGAGGGTATCAGACTCCAAGATTCTCTTGGCAATTCACGTGTTAATGCTAAAGGACGTTTTTAGAAAAAGTCCATCTGTCTCAAAAGAGCCCAACTAAAAGGAGGAGATTGGAAGACCTGTGTTTTTTTGCTTTCTTTAAATACAGCATAGCACTTGCCTGATTCAATGAGCATCTCTTGCTCCTCAGCATGTGCTTGGCAGTGTTGGTGAGAGCACCCACTTGTCGGGGGCCTGTGCTTCCTCTGTTCCAGGTTCTCTGAGCCAGACCCTAGCCACACACTAGAGGAGCGAGTGGTACACTGGTATTTCAGCCAGCTGGACAACAACAGCAGCAATGACATCAACAAGCGGGAGCTAAAGCCTTTCAAACGCTATGTGAAGAAGAAAGCCAAGCCCAAGAAATGTGCCCGGCGTTTCACTGACTACTGTGACCTCAACAAGGACAAGTCAATCTCGCTTCAGGAGCTGAAAGGGTGTTTGGGAGTCAGCAAGGAAGGAGGTGAGTGCCTTTTCTTTGCCATTGCATGAAAATAAAAACTGACAAACGTGACAAATAAAAACTGAGTTACAGCAAACTCAGGAATCCGTTTTCCTCCAGCTGTTTCAAAAGTGCCAGTTTGTGTGAGCAAATGAGTGGGATTAATACACTGCCATGCAAATGTAGTTTGTTACTTGTGTTATGGCTCCATCTTCTATGCCTTATCACAGACCTTTGTGCTAAGCACTATACAGAAACAGGGCAACAGATAAGCCTTGGCCAGAACTCTGCTTGTACTGTAAAGTCCTTGGAAACTGTAGTTCAGATCAGGTCCCTTCTGAGTAATACCCTGCTAACAAGATTCTATTGTCTCAGCCATACAGGTTGGATGATGTATGAGCCAGTACAGACCCAGTCCTTCTCTGGAGACCCTGTTGACTAACAGAAATAATACTTATTTTCATTGCTAAATTCAGCATGCAGGAAAGCAGATGATGCAAAGAGAACAACTCAGAAAGAAAGCACAGGGCTGTACTGTTGCCCTTTTTCAGACTTAAATTGTACGACAAGATTGGGGGAGAAATAAGGCATGTGAATGACCTATTTTCCTTTCTGTTTAGTGTCTGAGCAATCAACCCACCTTCCTGCCTTTTCTTTCTTTTTTCATCTTCACCTCATCATCTGTTGGGACCCGAACCAAACTGATATTTTTGGAAATTTTAGGAATTGAAACTCTTCAACCCAAATTCAATAATTATCAGTCATTCTTGACTGTGGGCAGACTTGCTTGGCAGGAGAAGGCAAACAGAGAGATTCCAGGGGACTAATTTCCTGTGCAGGTGTTTTGGCTGTGCAGACAGCTGTTGTTTTAAGTGTCAGGGTAGTTGGGAAGGGTGGATAGCTTTTCTTCTCCCATCCTAATCTTTCCTTAGTTCTTTTCTCAGATTTAGCATGAGTGGGAAGGGAGTCAGTACATTTGGGTGTTGGGAAGTTGCATTTTCTAGGTGCTTTGCAAACATTTTAGTTACCATAGTAAGCATACAGCATTACTTGTCAGCTGTGAGAAGCATTCAGCTTCCCTAGCCCAGTGGAGGTGTTTTTTCAGTCATCAGTACCTTACTGAGGAATGACATACCAAAATAGCAATCCTTAATTTTATTACCTTCCCAATAAGATGAATATGCCAAATGAGTTTTATTGCTGTTTGGCCTGGAATAAGACTCTCTGGAATCTGATGCCCAGGCCAACTGACTGTTCAAAATTTAGTTTATGGAAGGAGAAAAAAATCAAAGGGAGAGAAGAAACAAAATGTGAAACTTTGAGCCCATGTGAAGGGGAAAGAAGGCAGCAAGACATTGTTGTAAGTGCCTGATTGTCCATCTTGAATTTGCTGAGAATACAGCCTTGCCTTTCATGGTTTCTTCTGTTTTATGAGGACAGGACTGTGGTCAAAAAGGGGCTCTGATCTTGTTCCATCATACAGCTCCACATACCTACTACAGACCTGATAAGCCTTGAGGATCAAAGATAAAAGGATAAGTTAAAGGATGGTGGGGACTAAAAAGCAGTGCAGGGGGCAGTGCAGAGAGCGGGTGCTAACATGTAAGAAAGAACTGAGGGAGAGTGCTCTAGAGGTGCAGTAAACAAGTTTGTGATGGATCTTTTTTAAGAAGTCATGAAGTTGTGAGGTAGTAGATGACATGTTTTTCACGCTTCCTATTCATAAGAACTGCTAAATTTAGAAACAATCAGTATCTTTTCCTTTGACACAGTCCCCCACAAATCCTCTCTAGATTGGAGAGAGATGGTTGGACTATTAGGTGGATGAGGAGTTGGTTGGATGGCCATATCCAGAGGGTAGTAGTCAATGGCTCAGAGTCCCGATGGGCATCAGTGACAAGTGGTGTCCCTTGGGATCCATACTGGGACCAGTGTTATTTAATTTCTTTATTAATGACATAGTGGGATTGAGTGCACCCTCAGCAAATTAGCAGATGGCACCAAGCTGAGTGGTGCAGTTGCCATGCTTAAATGATGGGATGCCATCCAGAGGGACCTGGACAAGCTCAAGAAGTGGCCCTGTGGGAATCTCATGAGGTTTAAGATGACCAAGGGCAGGGTCCTGCACCTGGTTCAGGGCAATCCCTGATGTCAACACAGGCTGGGGGATGAATGGATCGAGAGCAGCCCTGCTGCGAAGGACTTGGGGGTGCTGGTGCATGAGAGGCTGGACATGACCCAGCCATGGGCACTCCCAGCCCAGAGAGCCAATTGTGTCCTGGGCTGCACCCAAAGCAGTGTGGGCAGCAGGGGAGGGAGGGGATTCTGCCCCTCTGCTCTGGTGAGACCCCACCTGCAGTGCTGCATCCAGCTCTGGGGTCCCAGCACAGGAAGGACATGGACCTGTTGGAGTGAGTCTGGGGGAGGGCAACCAAGATGATTAGAGGGATAGAGCATCTCTAGTGTGAGGAAAGGCTGAGAGAATTGGGATTGTTCTCCCTGGAAGAGAAGGCTTGGGGTGACCTAATCATGGCCTTCCAGTACCTGAAGGGAGCCTACAAGAAAGATGAGAGGGACTTTTAACAAGAGCACAGAGGACAAGGAGGAATAACTTCAAACTGAAAGAGTAGGTTTAGATTAGGTATGAGGAAAAAATTCTTTACTGTGAGGGTGGTGAGGCACTGGAACAGGTCACCCAGAGAAGCTGTGGATGCCCTGTCTGTGGAAGTGTTCAAGGCCAGGTTGGATGGGGCTCTGAGCAGCCTGGCCTAGTGAAAGGTGTCCTTGCCCATGGCAGGGGGGTTGAACTTTAAGGTGCCTTCCAACCCAACCCATTCTATGATTCTGTGATCTTACCCCTTCTCTAACTTTCCTTTATCCTGATCACAGATGCTTGTAGTCAGTGCCTGTATTTTGCTGTCTGTTTCTTTCTCTGTACCACAACCTCCAAAGATCTGCTGGGGCTGAGGTCACTGTGGGTTCAAGCCACGAGCTAGCTAGTACTTTTAGTTGTAAACTGCTAGTCAGATGAAAACAAAACTTTTCATGGAAATTTTTCTGTTTCAGTAAAAGCTTTGTTTGAAAGGTTCTTCCGGTCTGGCTTGGATGACGAGGGGTTGGAGGGAGGCAAGAAAAGTTATAATTTCCCCTTGATATACTTAATTACACGTGAACTTAGCTTAGATATTCCAAATCCTGTTTGGGTATCCAGTAGCATAAGGACTAAATTGAACTGGGTTATCATTCCAGGTGAGTATGCCTCTTGCTAGGCAAATTGAACACTTGCAATGGTTTTGAAAATAAAACATAATAAAAATTTTGTAGTATTTGGAATGCTGAGGAAAACAGATATTAAGCGTTCTGTCTTTTTATCAGTGTTTTGCTTTTTTTTGGTGGCCAGTTCCATCCAAACATGGAAGTAGAGTTGCTTAAAGGAAGCATAGGGCATAGATAACACATTACTGTTACATGCCTCTCTGGGCCTAGAGAGTCCAAACAAGATTTATATGTGGGGATTCAGCTGGGATATTTGTAAGGACAAACCTGAACTTCAGCTCTTTCCATCTTAGAATCTAATCTGTCCAAGATGCATAGTTCTGCCTGTCTTCCCTTCCTCCGCAGGCTCTTCATGCCTGTGGTAACCTAATATGTGGGTACTGCCAACCAGTGGTTCTCCAGTGATCAGAACAGCTGCCCAGTCTATCAGAAACCCTTCCTCTTTTCCATCCTTATGGTGACCCAGAAAGCTGCTGGCAAATCTGCTAGGTCTGGTGGCCACTTTGCACAGCTCTTGTCCCTCCCTTTAAACCAGACTTGTTTCTATCAGGTGCCGTTTGCATGGGAAAATGCCATTCTTGGATCTCAGAATGGAGTAGCCACATAAGAGTCAGCCTTTGAGTGTCTGCAGAAGCCTGCAAATAGTTTCTTAAACTGGGGCAGAACAGGCAGGCGGGGTTTTTAGCTTGGAGTATGCCAGAAACAGTCTTTGCCATCACTTGATCTAGGATTGTCTGTTTGAGGAATTGTGGAAGGAAAACAGACTGATTTACAGCCTGTTAAAAGTTAGCATTCCTCAGTGTAGTCTGCACAGCCTGAGTTAAGGGGGGAACCATCTGGGATCAAAGAACAAATTTAGCTCTCTGCATTAGTCAAAAGGCAGGATCCTTGAGAGGAGATAGACACACATTGTAAAGCTTTGCTGGTAAGTTACTGGACCCAAGATTAATTGGAGTCCCGTGATGTCGGAGAGGAGGGTTGTAGATCTGAGTGAGGCTTATGCTGGTTGTGCTGGCTGCAAAATGCTGGAGTTGAGTTTTACCTCTATATACTTCCAAATTCAGAAGACAAAGTCAGCGCTTTGTGCCTGCCCAAAGAGGAGCTAAGGGAATAAGCAGCAAAGAAATGTCCCCCTGCCAGCTGACAGGAAGTTCCCTTCTGCCAGCTCAGATCCCATGATTGCTTTGCTATCCAAGAGCTTGTCAGATGGTAGGTGTTGGGCGCGCTTCACAGGCCATGAGGACGTCTGAGGTGGAACCCAGCCACCAAGAGTGCAGTCCAGAAACAGGATTGAAATATCTTAATTAAAAATTTAATTTAAAAGTGTATGTGTGTGTAATTAAACAGAATGTCACTTTCTACTGAATCTGAGGAAATATTACAGAAAGAAGGAAAAGTAATGGACAGTCTGAACAGCAGATTTCATTCCTTGATGTTTTGGACCTTTCTTATTGCTGTCTTCAGAACTAACTGCATGCTTGGGAGGCTGGGAATGAAGTTGCTCTATATCATTACTGTGCAAGCAGCTGTGTGGGAGAAGGTAGCAAAGAGCAGTCACCTGGGAAAGGCCCCTGGACCAATGATGATAGAAAATATCAATGTGAGTGGCCATGAGAAAAGTGTAACCAGGTAATGACTGAATTAAAAAGGAATTTCAAATTAAATTTTACATTTAATTGCTATTAGATTAGAATCAAAGGAGGTGCACTGGTTCAGTGCTTCGTTTTGTTTGTCTTGTTCAGGTATTTCCCTTTGGAGCTTTGTAGAGGTGCTACAATTTGCCTTTAATCTCGAAAAAAGTAAATGGTAGTAGGAATCAGGACATCAGTATTGTGTTGAGAACACAAGATAAGGCTGTTTCTCTCCCCAAAAGGTGAAAGGTTTGCTCAGTATGTCTGAGGAATAATTTCTTCCTATAAAAAGCTGCTGGGGTTTCCTTGGAGCTTTTTCTTTTGAAAGACACCTGGCCTAATCCAGTGTGACTGGAACTCTTATCCAAAACAGTGTACTTGTAAGGATGAGCAAATAACTCTGCTTTATGAAACTTGCTGAGTGATGGGATGTTACCCCATAATGCCCAACAGCTTCCCAGCGATATGTTAGTAACTCACGGTCACCACCTGCCATATTCCTTCCTCTCTTTTGTGTCAGCAGTGCAATGTTGTTGTGGCAGGGTTTTGCCTTCGACGGGTATCCATGGCTGGCCTGGTTTGTATGGCGAGCAGGCAGCTGAAGAAGGTGCTCTCTGCTCCCAGAGGAGCAGGGGGTGAGCCTCAGCGTGGTTTCCCACAGGGCTTCACGTGGCCATGCCCTCGGGCACAACGGCCGTGGCAGGGAGGGCTACTCCTGCCTTCTGCACACACCGGCCTGGAGCTCCCTGCCTTTTCCCAAAGACAGATAGTGCTCACTCAGCTCTGTCCGGAGATAGGTTGTGCTCATGCACAGCACTGTGCTGCAGGCTTTCCTGCACTGAGTGTTAAGGCCAGGAGGGTTCTTTTGGATGCCCTCTGGATGCACGGCCTGGCAGTGCCCTCTGGGGCCCTGGCAGCCGCTTATGAAGGGCCCAAGGCTGTGAGTGCTAGTCCGCCCAGGCAGATCCTCTGCCCCTGGCAGTGAAGCCTCTGCCCATGGCAGCAGAGCCGTGTTTGACACACGGGCATCAGCGAGCTGCGGTGCTGCCGATCCCGGCAGGGCAGGTGGCTGGTACTGGGCTGGTGTTCGGGGGCCTTGGAATAACTTACTGTGCTTACACAGTTTCTCTTATTAATGTTCTCTAAAGCCAACAGGCTGTGTTTTGTGACCCATTTCAGTCTTGGCCACTGTCACCTTTCTCTCCCCCTGGCTTTTTCTTCCCAGCAGCTCCACTCCCGTCTTGCGGCCCAGCCTCCTGGCCCTTGGGGCTTCCTACACCTCACCCCTGCCCTCTGAGCTTCTGTCCATCTCATCCCTGCACAGAGTAGCATGTGCTGTAGAGTACTTGCTGTGCAGTCAGGTCTTGTGCATGCACAAATCAAAGTCATAGGCTGGAGTGGAGGGTGGCTACAAGCTTGCTGCTGCTGACTGGGAGCAGGAGTTCCCGTTTTCAGCTAATCCCTCCTCTGAAATCAGACGAAACAGCTCACAGGAAATGTGACATGCTTTTGAGAGCTCTTGTAATCCCTGAGCTGTCTGTACCCAGTGCACAGTAGGAACAGATTTATTTCTGAGGTGAGAGGCCCTTGCTGTGAGCTCCATCTGGTGTAGGGTGTGCGTGCCTGTTATCTCATAACGCAATCACAGCTCTGCCCTTCTGCCAGGTATAAGTTCAGGTCTTTGATTTTAGGCACCTGTTTGTTTGTTTGGTCCAAGTGAAAGATTTAATAAACCTGGGCTATCTGTATTGCCTGCACCTTCACTCTCTTCTGGCTGCCCCCTTTCTACACGGCATTATTTTGCGTGCTTGGGGAAACTTTGTGATGCTACTTGCATCCTTCCTTTCTCCTTCCACAGTTCAGTTTAACCTTGTAATTGTTTCTTGCCCATGCAAAACCTCTGGATTTCACGATATTCAGCTACTACAACACCAAGTATTTAACATCTCTCATCTCAGGCACATTGGTTAGACTCTTGCATGTGAATCTTAAAGGAGTGTTGGCAGGACTTGCTGTGAGCTTGCTCAGAGGGGCTCTTTTGAACCTGCCCTCTGGCAACAGACAAGGGAAGGCTCCTTTGTCATGCCGTGGCATTTATTGCCCTTAATGTGGTTCTTGGATTTTACAGGTAGCCTGAGCAGTTTGCCCAATGGAAAAAGACAAGGCCTTAACCCTTTCAGTGAGTATCTTGTCAAAATGTTTTCTTTTTTTGTGTGAAAAGCATGTATTGCAGAATTCCTTCTCCCCTGCTCTCCCATGTTCATGAACAGCAATATAGAAACAGCTGGAAACCAAATTTGTTCTTAAGAGGTATAAATAGACCAACATGCAGCTCCACTGCATCATTTCAAAGTCCAGCTCTATGTCTTTTGCTGGAATAGACAATACATTGCTAAGGAATTAGAATAGGATACAGCAGCTGTGGGATGAATACTCTCCTATCCTATTCTCCCTTCTTCTGTCAAGCAATAATTAAGGTGATTTGTTGTGTTTACATTACATTACTCCATGGAGAAGTTCCCATGAAGACTCTTCTCTATCGTGGTGAAAGTCTGCTCTCCCCTGTATTTTGTGGCATTGAATCACATGGACCCTTTCATCAGGCATGAACAACAACATCATTTGCTTTGCTTTTAGACTTGCTGCCTTGTGGTTTTGTTGAGTACTTCTCATTTTGGATTGTAAGAAGCAGTGAGAACTTCTCCCCTGCCTCTGTCTTCTGCCACTTGTTCTATAGCTGTCCTACATATGTCTGGTTAGACTCCTTTTTGTGTTGAGAAGACCTAGGCTGTGTATTTGTTTAATGCCAGAAGTCTTCCTATACCTCTTGCTGTCCTCCTTATCTTCCTGGGGAATGTGTCTGGTCCTGGTGAGATGGGCTGAACAGAGAACTGAAGATAAAGATCAACTATACCTTGTACATTGATGATGTGATGTTTCCTGGTGTGTCCTCCATTCTGAGTACGTACTTGATTTTTGCCTGCTGCCTAAAGCTGAGCAGAGGCATTTGAACAATTGCGTGCTGTGGCTTTCGCCTCTTCCTCGTCACTCAAAGTGCTCGGTGTAGGACAGGTCATCCCCACTCCCACGCTGCACTGCTGGAAAACAATCTGTTGTTTTTATGAGCTGGTCATTGAGCACTGCAGGCACCTTTTGCAGAGCTGTGCAATCGATTGCAAATATGGCTACCTGAAATAATATTGCATTTGATAATATTTGCCCCCTGAGACAGGGCATGTTGATCAGCACCGATCCCACTGAGGCCTTTCCTCCCAGTGAGGTAACCTTTCTCCTCTTTGAAAATCAAATCCCTACTTGTGCTTTCTCTTTAGCTTGTTTTCACCTGTAATTAATCCACAGAGCTCTAGCTCTAATCCTGTAAGAGCTTTGGTTTTTTAAGAACCTTTGATGAGGGGCTTAACAAAAGCTTTCTGAAGAAAGGCCTCCTCCAAGACCTGCTTGTCTGCTAGGTAAGGAGGCAGCTGGCTGTGGCTGATGGGGAGATGGTGGCAGGGCAGCCTGGCAGCAGTGGGTTTCTGCATCAGCAGTGCCAAGCAGAAGAGCAGAGGAAGGGATATTGGACCAGTTGTTTCCCTAGACTGCATGCCCATTTCTAAGGAGGGGGAGGAAGTTGGTGTTTTGTGTTTAAAAATATGTCAGTCCCTAAGGCTCCATGTGACTCATTCAAATGCTTTTTTCAGCAAGGCTGTATCATTAGCCCCTGGTTGTTTTCAGCCTCTCAGCTTTCTGGGGCCATGGCTGCAGCAGAGGCTACACTGGATCTTTATCAGTCAGGTTTCTTTTTGTTCTAATTTACTTTTTCCTCTTACTTGTTCCGCTTCTGTTCTGTTTGTTTTTTTCCTCCTTGCCCTCCCCACCCTACCCTTTCAGTAGGTCGCCTGGTGTAGCAGCAGAAGACAAGAAGGGAAGGCAGGAGCTGACCCAAAGGAAGAAAAGATCCAGTGACAGACACCTTGCTGCTTGTGAGCAAGCACGCAGCATCAGCAACATCCAGCGTAGCAGAAGTGGCACCCAGTACATTTGCACTTTTAAAAAATTGGTTTGGGTTTGTTTTTAATTGCTTTTCAATGCCATTGTCTAATACTTTGGAAAGTGGAGGGATGCAGGATCATGACTTTTTAAAATTGGAACAGCTACTGATGATGTAAAATTGAGTTCACTGGGACTCAAAGAATTTTATATACTGTATATAAATATATATGTAAATTGTACAGTTGTCTTGTACAGGGGTTGGAGTCACTGTTCTGTTCCTCCCTTTGCTTTTGAAGGCTGTTAGGGTTAGAGGGACACTTTGCATTTAATGGATTATAGTAATGCATTCATTTCTGCCACCAAACCATCATTCAGTGGTGAGCCTTAACACCCCCATGCAGAAAGGAGCCAGTGTGTCAGCATGACTTGTTCTTGAAAATATGCACACAGTGCCCCAGATACCAAATGCTTCTTGAGAGCAGATGAACCCCTTTTCTTACCATAAAGCCCTCTGCAACTCAGGCAATTGGGCTTTTGAGAGCACAGATGTTATGTAAGTATTGGTCCACTGCAAAGCTGCTTAAAGTAGGGATAGAAAAGGGTTGTATTAGGGATGTACAAAAGTAGTTTGTGCACCTGTTGCAAGTTGGGCAGAAATGAAATACAAATGCATTGCTATTCAGGCTCAGATAATATGCTTAGCAAAGATGTGCCATGCCTCTGGAATCTAAAGCTGTAGGAAGGATGTGGGAGCCACAGGCCAAGTAGAGTCAGTGGAGTGAAGTCTTGCATCTTCCTCTCTGACAAAGTGTTCATCTATATGTTGTACAACAATAAACATTTTGAGAAGCCTGCTAAAAGCAGCATTAGCCTGCCTTGTGCTTTGCTGAAGAGCAGAGAATGTACGTGTCAGTGCAGACAGACACAGTCGTGCTGGTGGTCCCCAAGAGTCTGCTTTACTTATGTTTCAACAGTACAGCTTGGGCCATGCTCACTGGTGAAGGTCTGTCAGCAGTGACTTTTCTTGTCCTTGGTGGTTGTGAATCCAGGCTCCCCTCCTGCACAGTGGTGTGCCTGCCCACTTTGCCTGATTTGCTGTTGCCAGTATCTCCTGGGTACTGTGACACTGGGGTGTGATTAGCAGTAACAGTGAAGGCTTGGAGTAAGGAGTCTGGTGTTCTTGGAGGCCACAGGGGCTGTTTCAACCACTAGCAGTTTTACCAAAGTTGTTTCTTTGGCAGGGGCGCCCATATCAGCAATCCTAGGTTTGGGCAGAGTGTGATGGGACACGCAGTGTTTTGCTTTATGTATTTCCAAGTACTGGCAGCACTCGCCTGTTCTGAGCAGCCTCCCACTTCAGACCTGGTGATCCTTCTGCCACTTATCTCTGGACCAAGAACCTGTTAGAAGAAACTGTAGTGAAGGTGATGAAATTACATGCTAATATGAGATCACACCAACAATTGCTTGTAACAGCAATGGGTTACTGTAGAGACTGGACTCATCCCTAAAGGCTCTGTTGCTTTGGTAAAAGATGATACAACACAGCATCTTCACTCAGTCATGTCATCATGACAATAGCATGAGATAAATACATCACCAAAAAAAAGTGTCCTGATGCAGTAAGTTAGTGCTTGTTGACAAAATGGAAAGGTAAAAAGAAAGAAAAACTAACAAGCTTTTCTATAAATAACTGTTTAAGAGTAGTAATAACTCTTCCTCTGGGAAGTATATTGGAGCTAATGAAAATATATGGCATGGTTGAAAGCACCTCTGGTAATATCTGAAATATACATCATACCACCATAATATAAAGAAGTCATCTCTTTAGCAAGAGCAGATCCTGCTGCTGGATCTTCATGGTTTCTCACATACAATGTATGTGCTTTTTTGGCCTGCAAGCTCTCACCTTCTTGATTGCTTCTTCTCTTTTTGTTCATTGTTATTTTGTTTTGGGTTTTTTTTAATGCCCAGGGCACATCTTTTGTGTGTTGAAATAATTTGGTTTAGTGTATAGTTAGAAATGTCCCTGTCACACTCACTAATCCTATTGTAGGGAGTAAAGAATGAAAGAAACTGTATAAAAAAACCCTCTCCATTTTAATATTCTAGTTTTAGGAATTAAAAGTTCTGGCTGCTGGGTTGGTTGGTGTTCGGTGGTTTGGGGTTTTTTTGGTTTTTTGGGGGTGGGGTTTTTTTTTTTGTTTGATTGGGGTTTTTTTAATGTATAGTTACATCCAGCAGAAGCAGACAATTGGATGCCTCCAGGAATTCCATCAGCCAGGCACTGGGGCTGGGCAATGCCCCACAAGATTGGGGGGGGACTGCAGAGCTGCTAAAACTCATGCATCTTCTTCTGGAAATAAACCAGCCAGCCACTGCTCCTGCTTGTCACATAAATCCTTCTGCTGACCTCCTTTTTCTCATCCTTGTGTCCTTCCCCTCCAAAAGGCCTGCATTCACATGTGGTTTGCAACTAAAACTGGGTCAAGTTTCTTCAAGGAAGGCAAACAAGGGGTGGCCGTTGGTTAACTGGTATTCGTGGGTATTCTTGTTGCTAGGCCAGGCTGACTTTACGGATGGACTGGGAACCAAGCATTTCACAATTGCTTTCCCCTTTCACAAGACAAGTTCAAGTCTCCGCATCCTGACTTGCTGAATTTGCATGGGTCTCTGAGCAGCTTCTGGCAATGCTTGTACATTGCTGTGGAAGGCCCAACCAGCATGGTTGTGGTAGAGGTCAGGTTACTTGTTCTGGGTTTGTGTTGGAGGATCATGCAGACCGTACTGGTCCTGGTTCACACAGCCCATGCTGTGAGCTGTCCAACAACCTGTACTCATCAGATGAGAGCAGTGCCTCAGCTGCCCACTTCCCCTCTTGGTTTTATTGCCAGTCCACCTGGCTGCCAGGCCACATTGTCCTTATCAGGTGGTTGTAAGCAGTCTTCTGCTCTGCCTTGCATCAGTAGCATCTTCCTGAAGGTGGGACACAGGGAGTGTCAGTGTTGTGCCTGAAAGCAGACTGTGGGCTTGTGTCTTCTCATCCCTCAAGTCCTCCCGGGCCTCTGCAGCTCTGCTTTGAATGATGGCTGAAAACAGCTGGGACAGAGAAGAGAACCAGGACTCGACAATGCAAGTCATCTGTTCTTCCTGCCAGAAGTAAAAAAATCTTTCCTTTCTTGCTGATCTTCCAAGGGCATAGTGTGTTGTAGGAAATTGCATTACAGTGGGATTCATACGTGTGAAGGCACTGTTTTCCATGGCCTGAGTTTATATTGAACTTAACCTGCCCCCCAGCACATTCCTGCCTATGGCAAAATTTGTTAAACTGAAAGGCGTCTGTTTGGTTTTGGTTTTGTAATAAAATAGGTAATTTTTGCTTCAGTGTCTTGTGGTGATTTCTTGGTGAATCTTGATTTCCAGTTATCCCTACAGGGCTGTAGGAGAGGAAAGGGGACTCACGTCCTTGCAGAGTTAAATGTCAGTCTGTGGTTGGGTTTGGAAGTCTATGATGTTTCTCCCCTGTGTGTAAGCCTCCAGGCTGAATTAAAACAAGCTCCAGAGTGCATCTCTGTGGTTTGATGACAGCTGATCTGCCCAGCCTGCTTAGAAAGGCTGTGAAGCTTCAGCAGGATTGTAGAGATGATTGCAGAAGGTGGGGCATGGGATCTCGTAGCACAGTCTCCTCCACCATGGGTAGGAAACAGGCACTGTACCTTGCGTGTCCTCGCCCCTCCCTTCATGTATGGGAGCCTTCATACTTTACTTTGCAGGTCATGCCTCGCTACATGGGAGCCTGAAATAGTATCTTCTAGCTGTTGTCTAAAACCTTTTAAACCTCAAAGATGATAAGTCACAAGCCATGCTGGAAAGCTGCTGCTATTGTAAAACATAGGTTTTTCTAGGCTGCAAGGAAGTGGCACTCATCAGAGACTGCAGCATGAGGTCCATGGCAGAGGAGGCCACACACTATTCCCTTCAAGTGCATTTGACCAGCTTTGTCATCACTGTCATTTCACTTGATTGCATGTAAATCTCTTGCAATGAATAAGGAGCCAACTCGTTTATGGCACATGGAAGGCAAGGCAATTGCAGACCCAGGGGAAGGTTTCTGTTTGTATGGTAGTCGCAGGCTGGATTGTTTGTAGATGGCCAGAGAAGTCTCTGCTAAGTCTTTAGGTGCGAATTCAACAATAAAAGAAGGAAATGCAGAGGTGTGACAGCCAATGTGCATGTGTCAAGAATGAACTGGCAAACCAAGCAAATTTCCTTGTATTACCAAGGGTGACAAGTTCTTGGGCTAAGGGAAGAGCTGTAGTTGTCTCTGGAGTTCTGCAAGACTTAACTAAAACCAGGAAAAGGATATTTTGAAAAAGAAAAGACCAATTCCTGGTTCTGGAGTTGACGTAAGGTAGCCCAAGAGGCCTTCACCCTTTTCCTGGCATTGCTGCCATTCTGTAAGCAAGTCAAAAGAACTGCAAAGGGCTTGCAAAGGTCTCTGCTTCCAACAGTGATACTGCCAGAAGACTTTTCATTCTCTTCCTCCTCCCCCTGCCTTCTTTCCTCTGATCTGTAACATAACTAACAAAATCAACATGCAGAATGTTGACCTTCCGAATTCTCAGCAGCCAGCCCTTATAAGCCATTTCAGGCAAAATAACTTGGAAACTGTTCAAAAGCTGATATTAAATTGGACAGAAGGATCTGCAGAAGTGATGCTCCTTAGTTTGGAAAACACCTTGAATAGGAAGAGGGTTAAAAAAATGCCACCTTAGGAACCAGGAGTCTTAAGAGGAAGTGTTTGTTATGGAGTGTTTGCCAGAAAACCCAAGACTGCCTACTTTGGGAAGCAAATATGCTTTCTATAATTCTGCTGAGGGCCTCCTTACTGATTTTAATGGTGGGTTTTGTTTTGCAAAGGGGCCTTGCCTGTGCACTCCAGGAGTTGTCTAGCTGTCTAGTTGTTCAGAAAACACCACAAGTTCTGTGCTGTGTGTTGTAGCACAAACCTATATCCCCATCTCCTGCAAAAGCATAAATGAATATTTATTCCACATTATGTTTACTTTCAGCACCTTGGGACTGGGCTGGGGGTCTGCAGCTGAGGCAGAGGAGCCATGGCCCCGTGGTGTGCTCAGCCAGCCCACATCCACAGGCCAGGCAGTGGTGGTGAGTGGCTCTCTGCCCCCAGCTGAGCTAGACCTGCACTGTGCTGCAGGCAGAGGGGCACACAGGGTGTACACTGGGTGATGCTTGTGGCTCCAGTGGAGATTGAGGTTTTTCCACACCTTGCCTCCTCTCTGGTGCCAGCAGGAACAGCTCAGGTCTCCTGCATATGACTCATGACTAGATGGCCCTAGTTTGGACCTCAGAGAAGTTTCTTGGTGCAAGATCTGGGAGTCTGAAGTACAGATGAATACAGCTCACCTTATTAAAATAAAGAAATTCAGCCCCAGTACAAAACAGATCTTTGACTCATTGCTTTATGGTGTGTGAATGAAGGACTCTGGTGAAGCAGTTCTTCCGTAGTATCTCAGTGCTGTGCTTCAAGCACTTAAAACCTGCAGTTTGAGTGCCCAGTGTCTCATTTCACAGCACAGCTCTGGCCTGGCATAGCACAAAGTGCCACTGCTATCTCCTTCAGTCATGATTTTGGCTGGGACCACTGAAGTGATTCCTGCTGGCTTCACCACGTCAGGAAAGAGCTGACACAGCATCTGGCTGAAGAGAGAGAGCTATTTCTGAAGTGACTTGGACGTTCCCGCTCTGAGCTGGCAGGTTGTCTCAGAGAAAGCTGTATGAAGGTGGCTGAGGCTGGATTTGTTCACCTGTGTTTTGCCCCATGAACGTTGGAGCCATCAGCATTCCAGTCTATCTTCCAATATCACTGGTGAATATGTTCTTCTCCCCAGACCTGGGATGACTGAACAATAGTATCCCCTTTATCTTATCTCAAGTTCCTGTCACAGTCCAAATTCCAGTTAGCAGGCATATTTGGGGAAGGGTGGGTTTCCATGGTCGCAGATGGACAACAAGGTTTCTTTGCTACAGTAGGCAAAAGTCCTCTGATAATTTTAGCAATGTTTAAGCCATCAACTTGAAACTATTTTAACAGCTCCAGAGATGCAAAAATTTACTTTTATGTTGGGCTGCAGGTGAATAAATAAACAGCTTTCTCTAAGACAACCTGCCAGCTCAGAGCGGGAACGTCCAAGTCACTTCAGAAATAGCTCTCTTTCTTCGGCCAGATGCTGTGTCAGCTTTTATCTGTGATAAGGAAAGAGGCAAGTCCTGTGAGGAGGGTACTGTCTCTTTGTCCTTACTCAAGTGAACTCAGCTGTGGTAACTCCCCTGCCAGGGAAGTACCAGGACATTCATACATAACCTGAATGTTTTCATCTCTGCTGATGGGCCATAATGGACTCAAGTGCAATGATACTTGGGCAGCTGTATCGTCTTAGAAGGTGTCAAAGACTCCCAAAGTGATCCACATCACATCATCCAGTTTAAACTCCCTGCCCCAGGGGAGGTACCTGGGTGTTCCTACCTGAACTGGAGTGATTATAAACCTAACAGGTGTTGTGTTTTGGGGATTGCTCCCCATCACTTCTTTAGGAGTTTCCCCACCACCCGATGGATCCAGTCTGCAACCATCACTTTGACCAAGAGACATCAAAATTGCAACAACCAAGTCTCACTGTGAGGCCTACAGGTGAGACCTTTCTATTCTTATCCTTTCCTTCTCTTTCTTATGCATTTTCTTAAGCAGTATTTTTATGCTTGTATATTGCCATATTCCTACACGTAATAACCAAAATGGCTACACACCTGCTTTACAGTGCAACCAAATGGTTCTACAATAAACCCTACATGTGTATATTTGCAAACACCACTCATTCTGTGTCATTTCACTCTAATTTGCCCCAAGAAATCTATTAGTAAGAACCTGGGCTACCCTTGCCTTCTGCAATGGGTTCTAACACAAGTGTTCAGATGTCTGCTGCAAGCTTTTTCTCCTCAAAATGCACTTGGATACCAAAACTTTGTAAAGTGAGTTAATCTAAAGTACTTAGGACTCCAAAAAACCAAAACATCAAATATAAATGAATTCAGAAAACTTGTAGGCAGGATCTGTGAAGAAATGTCCTAAATGATAAAAGAGATCTGGGGGCTGATAAAAGGAGTCAAAGTCCAAAAAAGAAACTATCCTGCTGCAAGAGAAATGAAGGGAGTGTAAATAGAGATCAATAAAGTGGATCAAGAGCTCTTTAACAGCCTGAAGCATGAGAAGAAAAAATATGAAACGTGGGATGGGTGTTGGAGCATTGCAGACTACACGTGAACTGCCAGGGGACTTAAAGAGAGCATGGCAACATCACCTAACTAGTGATGAAGAAAAACCTAGAGAATTACAGACCTGGTATCTCTCTGTAAAAACTTAAAGGAGCAAGCTACTGACCAGTTATTCTCTAATCCTATAAAGGTTTATGAGTTTGTAAATAAATGGCAGGAATGGGTTTGTTGAGGTTTCACTGAGGACAAATAGTTTCAAACTAATTTGCTTCCATTCTTTGACAGGATAACTCTCCTCGTGTCTGGGGGGGAACAGCACTAGATGTGATATGTCTTGACTCTGGAGAGGCTTCTGGCACTGTCCCAGAAGACATTCTCCTAAGTGAGCCGAGGAACTGCAGCCTATTTAGATTCACAATACATTGAGTTCAGTGTCAAAGTCAGAGTGCTTTCTGGGGAAATCTTCCCAGTGATGGTCCAGAGTCCAGATCTATTCAGTATTTGCAGCAGTAACTTTTGGAAATTGCTTTGCTATAAATTTTTCTGGTGATATCCAATGTGGGGTGGGGTACTGGGAGGCCTGGGGGAGGCCACCTGTCACCAGCTGTGGAGGGTAGGACATGAATGGTTGATAAGTTGAAGAAACAATCCCAGTCAACAGGATGAGTTTCAGTGGAGGCATAGGATGACCTGCCATGAGGCAGCTGTGAGAATGTGCAAACACAAAGTGAGACCCCCTGGGCAGCAGTCCTGTAGAAATGGCTTCTCAGAGGCTGGAAAAAGAGAAAGTGGAGAACCTGAAGGACTGTGCCCCATACAAAAGCCTCTTACCATAAGGATAATAATGAGCTGTTTTTATGCCCTTGTCAATAAAACAAGAAGAAAAAAATTAGCAATGCCAACAGAAACCCCACATTTGGCTTTGCTTTAGTTTCTGCCCAAGATGCTCCAGAAGAAGAGGAAGCAATCAAATCTCTTTTGGTAGCTTTAAGAGCTTATTTGGACATCCCTTGTGTTAATAGAGATACAAAGGTGCTCTGTACAATATGCCTTAGTGCCAAAGATGTGCCATGGGGACTTTCTGAGAACACCTTTGAAGCTTCTGTGTTGAGATGTTATTCCTCCTACAGCTTTTTCATACACCCAGGTTGTACTCGTAATTCCTACAGAATGGGACCAGTGTTGCTGTAATGGAAGCTTATTTTCTTCAACAGCAGAGGCATCTTCCTGGGAAGGTGTTGGTAACTTCACAATTTACACCCTAAAAAAAATCTTTGTTTGAAGGGTTTATTTAATTCACCCAAATTTCACACACGTTTCAAAGTACTTCCTAGGCCTGTGGAGTTTTTTATTGTATTCTGGAAACTGGGCCAATTTCTGAGTGCATGCCCAGCAATGAAAAGCAGGTGGGTCACGATTACTCTTTTAGCCACAGCTCCCACTCAACTTGCCATGTACGTGGCAATAGCAATGGTACAGCCTGGGACATGGGTGAGTGCTTACATTTAAGTGCAGTGGGAGCATCTGCTGAGCTCATCCACCTCACATCGTGCCTTTAGACTCCATGTCTAAGCTCAAACTACACCCCAGGCCACATGTGGCTAAGTGCAATGTGGAAAAGGCACCAAGGGTATCTGCTGTTGGCAGTGGGGCAAAAGTATGAGCAAACCCCACCAGCCACCTGCAGGAATGCCCTGGGGCTGGTCTGCCCCTGCCACCTACCTCTGGGCAAAGCACAGACCTCCTGGATTAAGGGAAGGCAGGGAGGAGGGGCAAATCTACTCATGGTGTTAATCATTTATGAATTTTAAAGGACTCATTTAAATAGCAGGGGGCACTTAATCCCCTCCTGCTGCAGAGGCAGGTTGGGAGCACTGTGTGCTCTGCTGGGCGCTAAGCGGCACTGGCACACGCAGCTCGGTCATTAGCAAGCTGGCTGCTGCTGGCACGTGCACACGGATGACAACGTCATTAAAACCATTTTTTTCCAGCTAATACTCCAGAGGTTATTCTTGGTGACAAGTGCTTTCCAGCTTGTGGCCGGGGCTGCGCAACTGCTGCTCCCATTTGTGCAGGCTGGCTCCTACACTGAGGCCATATTCCACCATGACCAGATCTCTTGGATGCCTTTCTGTTACCATCTAGATCTATACCTGTGTCCTGTTGTGCTGCCGAGAGGTGGATGAGGTGAACTGTAGGTGAACAAAGGTCTTGTTGCCTCTAGTTTATCTCACCAGTGTCCAGGTACAACAATACTGGGTGTCCTCCAAAATGTTTTGGAGGACAAAGGGCAAAGCAGAGGGCTATGCTGGTGGAGACATGCAGGTAGGCATCATCCCGCTACAGCAATTGAAGCCTGAAGAGGCACATGCAGCTCATGGGGGCTTCTCCTTGCAGATGGTGCTGTGAAGAGGCATCCTGTTGGTACTTATGGATGGAGAGTAGTGGAGGGGTCCTTCCATGTCAGGGACAAGTGACTTACAAACCAGTCCAGCAGCCCCAGACATGGAATCAGAGGAAATACATATCACAGAATATTTTTGTGTTTTGTCTGAGCTTGTCCAGAAGAGCCCTGATCACACCAACACCACAGTAATTCCCAGGAAGGGGACAAAGCCCAATCCACGTGCTGCAACTGCCTCCTTCCTAACTTAAAACCTTTGCTCAAACACTTCCATTTCTCACTGTACAGTACCACAACAGATTCCTGATGCGTGCACACTTCTCTTACTCATCCCAGCCTTCTCTGGCTTGGCCCCCTTTGGTCCTGGATCTATGCCTCAGAACCTGTGGGGACCAGAATACTTTGTGCAGCAGTGGCAGCAAACCAGCCCCAAAGGGTCCCAACACCCCCCTCACCCTCTCCTGGGCCTGTCACTGGAGTCAAAGGCAATGAGCCAGAGCCAGAGCTGGAACTTGTGTGTTTCCCCTTAGGTCAGACGTAGGTGTGGGCAGGAGCCATCCAGCAGGGCAAGAGGTGGGAAGTGACCCCACAGGCTTGTGGAAGGAGGTGGGAGTGTGCAGGACCCAGTAGGGCAGTGATCTCTTTGTGGCTTTGCCAAGCTCTGGCTGCCCAAGGAAGCGAAGTCGAGGGCAGCCTTCCCACGGCTGCTCTGCCAGGGCCGCCTTTCCTACTGCATGAATGCCCAGCCGGGAATCCTTCCACCCCAGCTGGGCATTTTGCATTGCACTGTGAGGTGCCCAACCCCCAGTCTCCCCTGGAACCCCGTAAGTGGGCCCCATGCTGTCAGGCAAAGATGGGAGACTGGGGTTATGGACTGCACCGGCTGCCCCCATGCTGCAGAGGGCAGGTAATAACAGTTCTAGCTCAAGGGCCACTGTAAAGGGCACTTTGAGGGTCAGGAGTCCAAATATAAGTGGAAAAAATCAGGTCAGTGATGACACTGGGTGAGGAGGCAGCATGGTACCGGCCAAAACTGGGACATAGTTCCTGGAGAGCTTTTGGGGGACAGGTGAGTGTCTCCTCTTTGCAAAACTCTTCTTTACCCAAAGGCTGGTTTTTGACCAGCACCCATGCAGTGCAGCATCACCAGGACAGCAAAACCTGTGGGGTGCTGTGGGTGCCCTCTGTGGCAACAGTGATGCAAAGGCAGCCGGAGGTACCACTGGCCCCACAACATGCACAGCCCTTAGATGATGTCCTCATGACATGGTAGGCCCCCAGAACAAAGCAGCTCATTTGATCACCTTGGCTTTTCCCTCTTGATGTCAGGATGTGTTATTTACTGTCAACCACAGCAGTGATGCAGGGGAGGAGGCAGAAAGGGAAGATGTGCAGCCCAAAGCACGAGGGCTGCTGGGAGGGTTCTACAGCTGTTATTGCAGGCTGCCTTGGGAAGCTGATGGGAGAAACAAAGGGGAAAGGTCAGCAGCAACAAAAACAGCAGCAAAACCTCTTCTCTGCCAGCTAGGCAGGGGCAAGTGCTGCAGGGTCCTCCCAGCTGTACCCAACCAGAGGGCTGGGGTGGGGGGGCAAACCAGCCAGAGCCATTGCAACCAAGTCCAGGCAGCTGCCCCAGGGAAAACAAGCAGATAGCTAGACCCGATATGAAACAGAACAGCTTCAGAAAAAAAAAAAATCCCCAAAGGCACCAAATCTGTTGTGTTTTTTTAGCTTGCATATTTTTTAATGGAGTAAAAAAGAAAAATAAAAGGAACATGCCACAGATGTCAGCCTGGTGCAGATCGCCCTTCTGCATGGAGGGCACCAGGGTCCCCATACAGTTCCCTCATGGCAGCCAGTCCTACCCCCGCACCCCTTCCCTGCAGTCAGCTGGAGAAGGAAGTGGCTGAAAAGCACATGATGGATACAGCACAAGCACAGAAGAAGAACACAGCAGCACCCCAGGCCGGGCTTTAGCCAGGGATGGCTATGCTGGCACGGGTAAAATAAAAGCTCAACAGAGTTTGTATGTCCCAATTAAAAACAGTAACAGTAACAATCTCCCCTTGAGAGCTGCACTTTAAACCTCCACAAAAAATATTTGGGGATTCTCGTAATTTTTCTTTCAGTGTCACACATGTGAGCTCTGGGGCTGATGGGCAGCGCGGCAGTGGCAGCACCTGCTCTTGGTGGCTGCTAGCACTACTGCAGCCAGAAGGACCAGCAAGTTCGGCGAGAGCCTCACCTCAGGGTCTCTTGCCCATCTTTTTCAGACCCTTCCCAAAGGCATGGCAAAGGGAGGGTAAGGAGGCAGGATGTCAGATGCTTGTTAGCTTCAAACCCAGTGGCTTTCACTCGTGGGCTCCCACCAACAAAGCTCTGGCTGCTCATCTGAGAAGAATCCCTCTTCTCTGCCTCACATATACACATTTATATAAAGATATCTGATAAACATTTTGTATGAAAATAAATACTTCATCTGTGTGGTAAGAACCATCATTGCCTCCATCTAGTCACCTGCAATGTTACATCTCTTTTTGTCCATGACAATCTTGTTCCCATTGCTTTTTCCCTAACCCATGGGCACCTCCTCCCTGCCTCCTGGGGCCACCAAAAGCACCGCAGCAGGCAGAACTATATCTTTTGGCAGCCCCTCTCTTACTTGCTGCCTCCCAAAGTTTGGCTTATTTTAGGGAACATGATGAAAATGGTTCCTTTTTAAAGCACCTGTTTCTTAAGAGAAGAAATTATCTTCATCTCAAAAAGACTTTACAAAGAGTAGGATTTTAATGTTCTCTTCCAGGGCCCTCAATTAAGAAATATGTTTCTAGATAGCACTGTTTATATAGATATAGGTATAGTTTTTATTTATTTTATTACCAACCCAACATTTCAATTTGCAGCTGTTGATGTAACTCATGACATACTCTCATGGTGGTGGTTTTTTTTCTTCTTTATCCTTAAAAATAAATGCATTTCAAATTAAAATTATGCTTTTTTTGTCTGTCTGGTGTTCCTAAAAGATACTTGAGATGATGCAGGAGTCCTGACGTGGGTGGCAGTTTTTAAGCCCGTACCTGGTCAATGGCCTGGAGACCACCAGCGAGGTGCAGGTGCTGTGAAAACTGGGGTAGCAACTGAACGGAAGGGCAGCCACGCCACAGCTCTGGGTGGGATGGTGCTGGGAACATATGGGCACGCTATCCAGGTTTTTCTGAATTCATTTTCACCTCTGAGCAAGAGGACCATGCAGCAAACCTGCCACCACCTGCAGCAAACCTGCCACCAAGGAGCCGGTACTAAAAAAACTGGCCCCCTTGCTCTCCCCAGGGCAGGCTGTTTTATTTCTTTAACAGTTGTAAATTAACATAATTTTCTCTCCCTGCAGTACCACAAGCTTGAAGTTAATTATACAAAGAGAAATGCCATAGTCAAAATATACATGACACGTATTGTATTAGAGGGTTGGGGGTTTTTTTCCTTCTTTTTTTCTTAGCCCAGGCAGGTGATTGAGATGCTACATGCTCCAGCCTTTGTCACTAAATGTGTGTGAGTGTGTGTCTGTGTTTGTATTAAAAATATATCAGTCTTGTGATGTTCTTAAAAAAGAAAGAAATGGAAGGCGGCAGGGGAGGGAATGGGTAATAGTGAAAAAGTTTTTTGACTGTGTCACAGTCTTTTGTGGCTTCAGAAATACACATGTTCAATTCGAGCACTGACGGCAGCTTGAAGCTTTGAGTTTAAATTTTTAACATTTTTCAGATTAAGTAGTAAAAAAAAAAAAAAAAAAAAAAAAAAAAAAAAAAAATCAATCAGCGTGCTCCCCCAGAACCAAAAAGCAACGAGCAAACAGAAGAAAAAAGAAAAAACCCCCACGAATTCCTGAACCAGACTTCTGTAATTCTCAACCAGTAAAAATAAGGAAACATCTCCTTACAGTGGAGGGGTGCTTGGCAGGAAAGGAGACGACCCTTGTGGGAGAAGTGGCCTTTGGAGATGGTTGAAACTTCATAATTTCATTGAATAGGGTCAGTGCCTGGGTTTATTGTGTTTTATTTCAACACTTGCCATTGTTGCTTTCTTTTGTACCATTTTTGGATGGGTTTTGTCTCTTTGCTTTTTTCACGCTCTGATGGTTTTGCCCTTCTTGGCACGCAGCTGTCCGACCGTCTGGGCAGTGGCAGCCCCCACAGACAGCCATGCCCTCCAGTGAAACCGCGCTTCCAGGACTGGTGTCCGGTGAGGTAACGGAGGAGGGGTCCCTCCCCCGGCAGCACCGTCCCTCCACCGCCTAAAACCCCTTGATGTAGCAGTAGGCCTCCAGGGTGGCGAAGAGGATGTAGAGCAGCCAGAGGCTGACGAAGAGCAGTGTCGTGGCCACTTTGCACCCCCGGGGGCCACCCAGCTCCCCCCCAAGGTGGGGTCGCCGGCGGTAGAGGAGGACGCTGATGCAGATGAAGGCGAAGATGGTGAAGAGGGTGACGGAGAATGCCAGGGTGCCTGCTGACACCTGGAACTCCTGCCCCTGCGACGCCCAGTAGATCGCTGCCACTGACCATGCCAGCCCGATGCCCAGGAAGACGTTGACAGCGTTGCTGCCTGTGACATTGGTGATGGAGGCGTCAGCGTACGTGTCCTGGATGGCTGCGGCTTTGCTGGCGAAGGTGTCTGGGGTTGAGGGAGGAGGGAAGGAAAAATCACTGGGGGCCCAACAAGAGAAAGAGACAACACTTCTTGTCTGGGAGACAAGAGAGGCTCAGGTGGCACCGACCAGCTTAGGACAGAGACCAAGAGGTGCACAATCCCCTCCTAGGTTCAGAGATCCCATGTTGCCACAAAACAAGGTGCAGACCTTGCCTGGGGACAGGGCTTTGAGGATACACTTCCCAGCCTGAACTCACCCCATGACAGAGCTTCTCCCCTGAAATCAGGAGTATCTCCAGAGGACTCACCTCCCACCCCATCCCCTCCCTGCGGCCACCCTACCTGGTACAGAAGTGCCAAAAGCAACGAAGACAACGGCGGTCACCGAGTCCTTGAGGCCAATGGTGCAGCCGAAGTGGGAGGCGAGGTCACCGATGACGGCTGTGAGCATGCCGATGATGAGGATGGAGACAACAAAGCAGGCCCAGCCATTGCAGTACTCAGTGGGGGGCACGCAGGCGAACAGCACCTTCCAGAAGACGGTCAGGAAGTGCATCACGTAGTCAAAGCAGGATGGCAGGCGCTCCTCGCCAGACTCATCCTCATCCTCATCGCCTGCTGCAAACAACATGGAAGGAGAGGTCCAGCAGTCATTCCATTGGGGCAGCTCATGCTTGTCTCCTCCACCCCAGGGCTCCAGGGATTCTGCTCTCCTGGGACAAGGTGGTATGGTGCTGGCCATGACCGTGAATTCAAGCCACACCAGGTCCTTCAATGATGGTTGAGGCTTGGCAAAAAGAATGTCTCCCAGCCACCCCAGAGCCCACAGGGATGGGAAGTGATGGAGTGGAGTGCTGTATCCACAGAGAGCCAGCACTATCCCCATCCACAGGCAGTCACATAGGAGATAGTCAACCTGTGGAGATCACTATTGAGTGGCATGAAGAAATTACACAGGCAAGTGATATTCTGGGCCAAAACTAGCAGAAAGTAATAGAATTGGGAAACTGGAGACATCTCTTGATCCTCCTGCTCCAGAGCACGGACTGGACCATCCACTGCCTTCTCTACAGCTGGGTGGAAAACACCCCTTTGGGGCAGATGCCAAACCATCGAGGAAAGGTTCAGAAAGATGCCTAAGTGCCATTAATGGCATAGATGTGCCTAAAATACCTTCCCCACAGCTGTCTGGCTCTGAAATCAGTGAGCTCTCTCAGGCAACAGCTGGCAGGTCTCTGGGCCTTTTCCTTCACCAGCTGCTGCCTCATGAGGCAACATCTCCAGTCTGCATGTGGTAACCCTCCCTACTCCCAGGAACTACACTGGCTATGACAGGACAGGACAGGACATCTTCCAGTAAGAGCTACCTGCACTGGCCAGGATCTCAGCCAGGATGGGATTTTGCTGCCTGTACACTACGCATCAGATCACCGAAGCAGCAGGAGCACTGCCAGCTGATGCAGTCTTTGAAAACTGGCCTTCTGGAGGGCTCTGCACCAGAAGATGGATCTCCTGGGCTCCTCACCAATATACCTGCAAAAGCCCACTATGTTTGGAGCAGAGGAGCTCTTTGGACTGGCTTTGCTGATGGGTCACCACCACTGAGCATCACTGACCAGGGAGATGCTGTCATTCCAGGCTGCATGAACCCTGTGGATGTTCATATGGATTTTCTGATGTCCCCCTCACCTGCGCTCACAGTAATGGCCTCCATGAACTGGTCCCTCCAGGAATGTGTCCCTACAACCAAAGCCAGGTTTGTCTTCTTAATCAGCTTGTCCACGGTGCTCTGTTGTGGGAAAAAAGATGCACAGCAATTAAACCAGCTGCTAGTGGGCAAGGACGATCTTGCAGTGCACTGTGCTCTCACAGACCCTTTCCAAACTGTGGAAGTGTCACAAGCACTCTCCTTCCAGCTAGATATGACTGGAGTTGAGCCCACCTTCTCCCTGGACTGGCTGACCCAAACCTCACCAGAGCCAGCTTGTTTGCCACACCTCAATCCTGATAAGTTTCCTTCTTCCCTCAACCCTGCCTCACCAGAGCCAGCTTTGCTCCTGCCTTCTCCTGCCCACTGGCTTCTTCTGCTTCCAGCAAGGCCTTCTTGCCTTTCTCTCTCCACCCCTGCCAACCAGCAGCTGCTACTTTTGACATTTCTTGTAGACTTCACCCACCCTTTACTGCATTACATACTTCTTGTCCTCTTTCAACAGCCCTTTCCCTGCACATGCTGCCCCCTCAGTCCTGCTCTCCAAGGCTGCTCGACAGTGCCACATGGCTTCCCCTCCCGGAGGACCCCTAGGACACCTACTGACCTTGAACTCATAGGACTCCTCAATGATGACTTCCAGTTTGGGGTGTTCGCCAAGTATTGGTTTGCCCATCTCTGCAATTCTCTTGGCTTCCTCCTCTTCAACTGTCATCTTCCTCTCAGCCACCTCTGTGAAAGCAAGGCCAACACCAAGCTGTGGGCAGCAGCCCTGGATTTCCAGGGCACCATGGGGGCTTCTGCAGTGCCCTCACAGATTGCTAAGCTCACGCAGCATTTTGGGGGGCAGTGGTGGGGACCACAGACACAAAGGACCAAGATTTCTGAATACTAGTCACCAAGAACATAGGCAACGTGGTTTTAATTTATTAAAAAAAAACCCCTTGAATGTTTCTTCAGTCTGCACTGGTGCTCTTGGTTGACACACACCCTCCCATCACCCCTGCAGCAGCCACAGCTTTGGGGAGTCCAAGGTACCAAATCGTTCTGCCATTTGGCAGAAGTGCCCTTTAAGATGCTTCTAACACCCTGACGTGCTCCCTGATTTGAATGAACAAGAGACAGAACCCTTTTTTCCCCTCTTTGAGTAGAAAATCATGGTTGGCCATGTTCCATGTTCCACTCAGTGCTTGATCTGACACTCAGGCACACAGAGTCACAACCACATGTAAACCACACATGAACTGGAAAAATTAACAAGAAGAAGTAAGTAATGAAACAAGTAGTTTTTTCCTTTCATAATGGTGTGAGGGTGCTGAGGCACTGGAACAGGTTGTCCAGAGAAGATATGAATGTCCCAACCCTGGAAGTTCAAGGCCAGGCTGGATGTGGTGTTGAGCAACCTAGGGAAAGGTATCCCATGGGAGGGGAGTTGAAACCAGATGATCTTTAAGGTTCGTTCCAACATATTCCATTCTGTAATTCTATACTTAGTTTCTGCTGAAGGAAACCAAACCAGGACCCTGGGTCAGCAGCATGCAGAGATGACCCTGTGTCAAGCTCAATCTTGCTGATGACCCAGCTAACCCAGCAAGGGGCCTCAAGAGGGTTCTGGTTTCCCAGACGGGAAGGAGCATCCCAACCAGCTGGAAGGGTGCCCTGGCAGTATCCCTAGGCCTGACCCAGGTCTCCTCTTCCACTCACATGCCCAAGTGTAGGCACATGCTGATGGGCTCTCTGTAAAACTTTGACTTCTCAAGAAAGGGGCTGGGTTTCCCCTGGCTTTCCTGTGCATGACCAGTAAGGGTGTACAAGCTGCAATACGGGGTCCAGCTGAGGCTGGGGGTGGGAGCTGGAGCTCTTAAGAACCTGGGAGGGCATATCACAAAGGCAGAGCATCTTGTTCTGGCTAAGCAGTGGGTCAGATGTTACCCGAGATTTCCTGCAGAGGTTACGAATGCCCAGATAATGCCTCAGATGTGATTAATCCCATGTGGACTCCAGCAGATCTCATACTTCACACCAAAAGTCACACAGAAATTATGCAGTCCCAGTGAAATCTATTTATAAACTCTGACTTCTCTCTTCATCTGCCTGGCTCGATTGACTGCAAAGACTGTAAGCCTTGCAAGACCTGCAGAGTTTATAAAACATATAATAACTCCTGTGGTAGGTGACATTATTATAACCCATCGCAGAAACAGAAAAGTTGCATCCATCATTTGAAATCCATGATGTACATCAAAACCATCACTGCCTAGCTCCAAGACACGGTAGTCTGGATTTAGGAATCCCCGTAAGTTTAGAAAAAATTTACAGAGACAGAGGAACACAGCACCTGGAGAAGAAGAGCAATGCAGGATGCTGGGGGGGCAGGGGGCACATTTTTCACTGAAAGAGTAGTTAAGCATTGGAATGAGCTACCCAGGAAGGTGGTGGAATCACCATCCCTGGAAGAGATCAAGAAACAACTGGATGTGGCACTTAGTGCTATGGTTTAGTTACATGGTGGTGTTCGGTCAAAGGCTGGACTCAACGATCTTGGAGGTCTTTTCCAACCTTAATGATTCTATGATTCCATGATTCTATGAAAACATTGTACTTCATGCTATGCTTGGAGGCATGAACTGATGATTATCAAGATTATCAAGAACAAGATTCAAGGTACTTACATTCACTGGAACAAGGAGTCAGGTATAATGTACATCTTTTTCTAAGACACAGAACAAGAAAGTCCAGTCTCTGCCTGGGAGTGTGTGAAGATGACAAGCTGTGTCCATTGATGAAAATGCAGGTGCTCACACATCAGTTGCCATAGCACATATGTGACTTTGCTTCTGTCTGAGCTCCCCATAACCTGAAGGTCAGGGGCAAAGGCACCCTCAGCTCCGCAAAGCCCAGCGTGGCAGATCAGCTGAGCGTATGCTGACATGTGCTGACAATACAGAGCTGAGCAAAAGCACTACGGCCATCCCAGCAGGATTGCAAAGCCCAGACTCGGTGACAGTCCAACTCACTACAACCTTCCCTGGAATAACTACATCTGAAAAGCTGTGGTCACAGTTGGCGGCACAGTTCCTTAGGCTCCCACCCACTGGCTGCAGTTGCAGAGTGCAGAAAGCAAATGTCTAGAATCTGAGGAGATGCTCTGAAAAAAGGGAATATCAGGCAGAATTTCCTCAGCTTAACAACTCCAGGAGAAATGATGCAATGAAACCTCAGTCCCTGATTTGACAAAAGCCGTTGACATGGTAAGAGAACACAGAGCTTCACACAAATATTATTCCTCTAGGCGAGGCTGAACTGCAGGCAGGTCTGTAGGCACGTGCAGTGCAGCAAGGTCTCTTATCTCCACAGGAAGTGGTATTCAACATAGCTTTATCCCAGAACCTGGCATCCTGCTTATCCTAGTTCATGTATTTGCACCAGGCAGGACAGTGCAAGATCTGAAACCCTCCCTGAGGAGGAAGATCTCCTGCATCTCTTCTCAGAGTGTGCCGGGTCCAGAGCTGTTGGGCACGCTGCATGGGAATGCCTGCATCCACAGGACCTTGCACATTCTAGCAGATGGCTCTGTTGTCTCTACAAGCCACCTGTGGATCACCTACTGATTCAACAAGCAAGGAAATCAATTGCCAGGCAGCGCTTACAGTAAACCAAGCAACACAACCATGTCCAAGAGTGTTTGTCAGCCTGGGGGCTGGATGCTAGCATGAGCATGGGACCGGACACCCCACAAAGTGAAGGTGGTGAGAGTCCTGCTATTCCAGAAGGCACCTTGCCAGCAAACTAAGTGCCACCAGAGGCACCTTCAAACCCTAGGTAGGCCACTTGGAGTGAAGAGACAAGCTGACCGGCAATGGAGACCTTCAGCCTACTGACAGCACATCCACAGAGACATGAATAATGGAGGCCCTGATGTCACCGTGCAGCTCCTCTACCATGTGTATGGTGAACTGGGGCATAGAGACAAGAACATGGGCACCCAAGAAGGCACACCAAGGGCATCCTGTGGGGACAGACGATTGAATATGACTGCCAAGTCTTTCAATGTCAGCTGCAAGCAAACCACAGGAGAACAGGCACAGGAAGCACATCCAAATGGGTACCTCATAGAAATATTAATAGTGGAAGCTTTTGGATAAGGAAGAAAGAAGGTAGTTCCTTAATGTCTCATTAAAATGCAGTCACATTTGTGAATGTGCAACAGGAAAGCAAAGCACAGAAGCCTAACAAATTTCAAAGGTGCATCTGAAAACATTTAAGCTGCCATTGTATTTTCACTGAGGCTCCATCCTAATGTAGGAGACAAACACAGATCAGGACTCCCGTGTCAGTACTGTGCTGGATCTTGCTCAATGCACTCATGCAAGTGACCCATAGGTGCTAAATACCAGGCTGCTGACTGTCCTCTGAATTTAAGGCAGTGGCAGGACAGACGAATTTAGGAGCGCAGCTGACTTTTTTTGCCCCAACCCATACTTGCCATACAGTTAAGGAGGGGAGCTAAGCACCTCCAAAGAGCAATATGAAGCACCTACATGATTCCACCAATTCTGCCCACCTACTGTTTAGGACGCATGAGCATCTTGTGGCAGGAATCAGTGCCAGCCTCTACAAAACACCAGATCCCGTCCTAAACCTGCTCCAGGCCTGTTGAGTCTGCCTGTCTCAGTGGGATGCTGAGGGCTGAGTTGAGCCTATGTGTACTGACCCAACAGCTGAGAAGGAATAAACTCTTACAACAACCCACTGGCAGAGAACAATCCCAATGCTCCTGCCTTTCAGGGAAGCACTTCAGCCAGCACAGGGTGCAGCAGCCTGCCTGTGGAGCCACAGGAGGTTGCTACCTCTGCAGCAAGCGTGGAACATGTTTCCAACGCAGTCGGGTGTAGGGCTGGCATCTTGGAAGGCTCCTTCAGGAAGCAGAGACAGGACATCTGTGAGGTGTATCACACATCACCCCAGTGTGGTAGCCTACAAAGAAGGCTACCAAGGGCTGAAATAAATAAAACACAAAGAAAGGGGGAGTGAGGATGGAGTGTGTGTGTGTTGGGAGACAGATATTTAATTTGGAAGGTCAAGTCTGTCAAGGTGAATGCTGCCAAGCTGCAGCTTAATTATTAACTAGCCTGATTTCTGTTTGTATCTGCATCAGTACCTACTTTTCAATGTGGATTGCACCCTGGACTCCCTGCTGTCAACTCCAATTAAGCCTGATAAGGTCTGGCTGTGCCTATCGAGAACAGAGCTTGCCAGGACCTTCTGGGCTGCCTCTACCTCCTCCCTGGGAAGGAGAAGGTGGCCAGAGAGGGGTTCCCTAGGCCCTACCTGCTCTGGCACGTAGGTTATGTGCTAACACTGAGTGTTAGGAACCTCTCTGGAGTGCAGGAGAACACACAGGCTGCTGAAGCCAGGCAAGCTGGGGCTCCTGTGCCAGCTGCTGCACCAAGGTACCCTGCTCCTGGTGCCAGGGAGCCAATGGGTTAGAGAGAATATGCTACAAGCAGGTGAGACAACAGGTCTGGTAAAATCAAAGCCTGGGTGGGAGGAATGAGGATAATGAGGATGAAGTCCGCTTTTGCTTGGGCTGTAGCAACGTCCACAGCTGATACCCACTACAAAGGGAGCAAGGAGAGGTTTCTGGATAAACCACTCCATGCTCTCATTCTGCTTTGTTCAGACCCTTAAAGCTATGACAGACAAGGGGGCTCAGCAGCTGCTTGTAATGATCCTGCCACTGCTGTGCTCTGCAGCCCTGGGCATGTCTCTGCGATGCTCACTGCTCAGCCTTCACCCCATGTCTGTCTCAGTCTGTCTCTCTCAGCTTATGCCTGCAGGGCCATCCCAGGACTTGAGCTGCAGTGATCTGCGAAGCACTTTCAGACCTGCACATGACAGGCCATTTCTTGGGCTCGAAATACTGTAAGCATATCCCCTCCTCCTTGTATTTCTTCCAGGGAAAGGGGAGCACTGAGCTGTGTTCCCACATCATGCATTGCTTGCTCACTCAACCACCTTCAGACTGGGGGAGAGCGAACGGGAACTAGACATTGCCTGTGGCCTCCTGGACACATTATAAATCAAAGTTAGATAAAGCCCATTTCTATGGTGTAATCTGGCCACTGCATCTTTTGAGCTGAAACAGGGCAATGGAAAGGCCCTGTAACACCATCAGAGAGGTAGATACTCATCACCTAGGCGATGCTGCAAGACTACCAAACAACCATGGAACAGTTTGTATTCCTTGACACTTGCTGAATAAATTGGATTAAAACCAGCAATGTATTCATGAAAGATTGCTATGAAGGCCATTTCACACTCCTCGAGTTATCTTGTCTCCATCCATTTCTGGAGTGGTCATATATCTGCATGAAGGTCACCCCTTTTGGGGACTGTGCTGCTAGGAAGAAATGAAAACAACAATTAAAATGGTATCTTTTTTTTTTGTTGGGGCTTAATAAGATATAATCCTGGCTAAATGAAGTAAATAGTGAGCATGAATGAATTCCTCTCTCCAGAGCACTGTCAAGCCATCAGTCACAAGTGGGGAAGACTTCTGGCTAAAAGACACTCTGACTTTAGAGATTAGCATATGGATATGCCCTTTACGGAAGCACACGCACACATACAAGCACTGGCAGCCTGGGCTGCTTTCTAAAATGTAAGGAATCTGCTTACTTAGCCCTGAAAGCTATTTTTGAGACATGATACATCCCGTATACATGCCCCAGCGTTCCTTAATGCTAACTGGGAAATGCTGCACATTCATGAGAGGGAGGCTAAGGCAGAGGGCTGGGAACTGAGCATTATTCCACTCCTGGCTCTGCCTTGAGATTGCTGCTGACATGACTGGCCAGACAACTGGCATCTCTGTTACCCAGTCTTTCCCACTGCAAAGTAGACGTGGGAGTTTTATTGCATAAATAAAGAAACATATTTAGAAATATTTTCTTTGAACTGGATGAATATATAGAAATTATGATATAGAAGTATCTACCATTTAGATAATTCCACATCACTTTAAACATCTAGATCACATCTTGAGCCCAAGAACTTTCAAGCAAAGGCTGTGCTCAGGCTTTCAGTGACTTTTGCAAAGGCTGGAAAGACCTTCAGAATACCTCTTCCACTGCTGGCAAAGGCAGGGACAACTGGAACACCTGTGCACTTTGGTATCAAGTATTTTCCTGTATAAAGAGAGATCACCACCAGTGTCAAGACAGAAGCTTAAAAAACCCCCAGACTCTCCAGTCTCTCCACAGCTACCCCATTCTACTCTGAAGCTTGAACACTTGGTGCTGGACACATGACCAAGCTTTGCACGGCCTTGCAAGTCTGGCTCAGAGAGCCCATTTGGAAGAAATAAATGCTGAGCAGAACCTGTGCCCTGCCCAATTACTTCACCTTGTGTAAAATTCACAGCCCTGTTTTGCTTGGGAGGGCCCTGCAAGGCCAGGGGACCAAAGTCAGGATCCCTCATTTCACCTCAGCTAAGGGCTTCTGGGACAAAGAGGCATTGTCATTTGGGCTCATCCATCAGGGCACCCACACCTCTGTGAAGAGAAGGGATCACTCCTGTGAGCGGGGCCTGTGCAGCTGCTGGCCCTGCAGGGGCTGCCAAAACAGTGCCATGGGAGGCAGAATGCCCCAGGGCTGCAGAGAAGAGCCAGGGCAGTCCCAGGGACACATCCCTAGGAATGGGGTGCTGCCCAGGAAGAGCTGCGCAAGCTGCTCCAGGAGGCAAGGGATGAGGCGCGGGACTGACGGATTCCACTGAAACGTTCAATAATGCAGTTTTTAAACAAAGATTCCCGCATGCCTGTGTAACCTAAATCTAACATGACACAGACTAAACGAGGACATCGCTTCTCTCCCCGCTGATTAGCCGTGATTGCTGCTGAGTGACACTCCAGCATGTGCCTGCTTGCCGGCCTGCTGCTGGATTGAAGCACGTGTGGGGGCCAAGCACCACAAGCCCAACACATGTCACATGCATAGAGGGCACCCTGAGGCAGCTCGGCAAGGGGGGGGCACCCCAGGGACCCCTCACCAGACAGAGAAAAGGCTCTCCCTTATGAACTGAAAAGTAACTTTTCATAGCTGGTGACCAAGCTCTCCAATAACGGCTGCCAAAAGCAATCAGGCTGGATCACAACAGAGGGAGGAAAGTTATGTTATTTTAATAGGAATTATTTGGTTCCCGGGGTTCTGATCAAATTAGGCAGCTACTGAATTAAAGCAATGAAATTACTGGAAAGGAGGCTGTGCTCAACTTATTTCCAGTCCTCCCGGATCCGAAGAGGTAACAAAGGAAACCATCCAAACCATTCTGAGGAGTTTTCCATAAACACCCTAAGCTGGTATTTGGGGAACTGGGGATTTCTGCCTGCCACTAGCAATTTCCTAATTAGTCCAATAGCCAGCAGGCTCAGGACATCCCCTGTGCAGCAGATTTGGCATCCTCCGAATAGGGGCAGGACTGAAGCCTGCATGGCAGACGCTGCTCCTTTGATTTGCAGCACATCTCAGGCATCACAAATGCTTTGGTTTTCAGCTCTGCTCACAAACCTGTGGGATTTCGAGCTCCTCTCTGCAACCTGCATGCCCACCCTCATCTTTCAAGAAATGCTTCTTTAGTGCAAATTCACCAGTAATCACATCTGGAATTGAAGGAATAACGACAATACAGGAGGTGTACATTGCACCACAGTGGGATAAAGACAGACCAGTGTAATGGGGATTTCAGGCAAGGAAGAGGGGCTCAGTATTAATACACATGAAATCCTGGCACAGGGAGAGGAGATGAAGAGTGCAGAGCCAGAGCTGAGGGTAAGGAGGGAAATGGTGCTGGTGCTGATCATGTTCTGGTCATACTGCTCTGGCGCTGGGCACACCCTGGGGACCCCCCCAGGATGGGAGGTGGAGAGAGCACAAGGGTGAAGGCACTGAGGGATGACATGTGACCCTCCATGGGAAGGGGACACCTGGGGTACCCTTGCCCACCCCAGGCAACACTGCCCCACGCTGCAGGAATGCCACCTCCCTGCAGAAGTCCCCGTCTTCTTCCATGCGTCAGCACAACCCAAGCACCAGAGTTGCCTAAAGAGAGGCTTGAGTCACAGCTTCAGACCAGGCACAGTTGTATGTGTTGCTTTGCAACTCTGTCTGGATCATTTTCCCCAAGCTGCAAGGAAAGATCTGGAATATGGGAAATGCTCTTAGATGTCAATCAATCTCTACTATTTTCTTAATTGTACTGCTCTTAACTAGTTCATGCTAGACACAAACACCATGAGCCGGGGTTGTCTAGAACACAACACAAACATGGGGGGGTCTGACCAAAGGGGACAAAAAGAGAGCCAGAGCAGCCAGAGGGAAGGAGAAAAAGCACTTACCTTGCGTGAGCAGTAGGGCTGTGGTGACAGAAGAACATGAGAAAGACAGAGAGAGAAAAGAAAAAAAGGGAAAAAGTTAATATCTGATGGGGAAAAGCTGTTTTGCAGATGAAGGCTGTCAGTGAGCAATGGACACGGTGCAAGGCAGTGTGCGAGCTCACGAGGGCTGCATGTAGGGCACAGGCTGGGGAGAAGACACCACAGCAGCAAGATGGAGAGGAGACTGGGGTGCTCCAGCGAACACCATGGCACTGGCTCCCCAAAGTCACCCCTTCCCCCCAAGCAAAGCAGAGGGATGGGATGCAGCTGGGCGGAAGTGACAAGGAGGGAAAGGGAAGAAGGAGGGAAGTTACACTTGCCACTGGGGCCTGATACAACTCTAACTGACCCAAAGGCATGGGAGGTGCCCCTGCTTAAGCTGCGTGTATGTGTGGTTGTGGCAGGGCTTGGCACTACTGAGGAGCCCCAGTAAATTTGTAGGTATTGAGAAGAGAAGGTGATGGGCAGCTCATTTAGATGAGCAGCATCAGAGGGAGGCATCAATAAAACAGGTGGCCTCCTGTGTCAACAGGGGCAGGGGGTAACATGGCCAGACATCACCCATCAGGATGATGCCCTGGCTCACCTGCACCTATCCCACACCCACAGGTACCACTTCCAGAGGGTCAGGGTGCCTAGAGGAGCATAGGCACATGTAAAGCATCACTGTTTGAGTCCTCCTGGCTCTCTTTGTTCCAAATTGCTGATTTGCCTGACAGTGCTGCCTGGACATAGGCCATGTGACAGCATGGTCCTGTGAGATTTGAGGCAGGAGGAAAGGAGGAGAAAGGGGCAAAGGGATGACCTGACCCTGGCTTTCCATACAGATGCAGCCCAGCCCCTTGGGCAATGACCCCCTGATCCTCTCCTCTCTTGATTTCCCCACTCCCCAGAGCTGTCACAAAGAAACATCTGGATGGATCCCTCTTAAGTGTTACCCACAGACAGCCACAGCTTACATCCAGGTATCAAACCAGCTACAGCAGAGTCCATATAGCAAAAAAGCTTGAACACTCTTTAAGAGGGGCCAAGCACCAAGTCTGTACCTTGGCTTTAACTTCTACTTGTCTTTCAAACAGCAAACCAATCCCCGAAGACTTAGTTGCATGTGATGACAGTATTGTAATTTCTAATACTTATTATCATGCACTTCTAGTCTCAGAAGCTTAAAACTCTGTACAAAGACTGAGTCAGTATTAACAGCCCTATTTGACAGATGGTGAAGCAAGCAAAAAGAAGCTAAAGGGAATATTTTGCAAACTCAGAAGTGGGCTGGAGTCCAAAAGTGCTCATTTTCCCCGACTTGCCAGTTCGGGCCTCTGAAAAGCAGGCACTTTTATATAGATGCACCCAATTGTATCTGTGCCATTTGAAAGTGATTTCCTAAGCAATTATCAAAGGTCGCACAGCGCATCCATGGCAGAGCCAGGGAAACTAATCCTGAGTCCTGACACCCAGTCACTTCCTTGCTCCGTTGAGCAGCAACCATGGGCACAGCTTTCCCATCAGTTTGGAGAGAGACACTGACCCAGTCAAGATCTTCATCCACTGATCCATCTCCCCAGCTGGAAGTACTGTGGGCAATCCAAGAGATCTCCCTTGTCCATGCAGGCAGGTAGAGGCACAGTGAAAGAGGAAGGTAAAATGGAGAAGCTCCTTGCTGAGCATCCCTTCTGTTTCAGGGTCAATTCCTTCTGAGAGTCAAAAACTTTGGGGATGAATACCATTCATGAGTATGTTCTGCATTAAGTACAGTGCCACTGAGCCACAAGATGCAATGGGATGTTTGCTCTGCCTGCACCACTTCCTGTCATCCACACACCTCTCCTGGAGTCTCCAACAGGCTCATCACCACCCCTGGTAGCATGAATCTGGAGTTTCCTTGTAGCTCTGTCCTGCTGCAGTTCCTGCTGTCATGTGACCTCCTTACTATTCCATGGTCTTCTGGTTCTCCAGACAATGTGCAGAAATTTAATTTGTCTTTTGCAATTACAAGCATTAGTACAATGGGTCAATTTGGTGTTCAAATGTAATATAACCCTAAGCTACTGTGGCTATTAAAAATATCATTGGCTCCTCATGTTTTTTAAAACTGTTATTATACTACTCTGGGATTTGAGTTTATTTTTTTCCCCATTTGCTTGTGAGCCTGAAAAAGAACAATTTTTCTCCCTTTCACTTATGATATGATACATGAATATTTGAAGAAGCCTATAAAGCTATGAATGAAACATCAAGAATACAGCATGCAGAAAGCCAAGGGATTATTTTATCTTTATATTTCTGAGTGAATGCTGTGCATGCAAGCAAGAAAATGATTTCACGGACTAAAGCTTTTTTCCTGCACACACATCTGCTAATGTGCCCTTAGCCCTGACCTGTAATGTTTCCTGACAGCCCATCTGGGGATGCTGTACCTGTACCAGCTTCACTGACGGCCTCTGTGCTGTTCCCATCCCACAAGCTTCCTTCAACTCTCCCCAGCCTGGGCTGCATCCCTCCAGTCCTCCCCAGGGCACCTCTCCTTCTCCTGCACTGCTGCTCTGCACATCACGCTCCTTACGGGGCCAAGCCAGGCCACCTCACTGCTCTTGGCATCTCAGGTAGTCTCAGAGGCTTGACATGCGTACTCTTACAGGGAACTGCTAAAATTAGCTCCGCAGCCAAATCCAAAATAGCAGTCCCCAGTATCCCTTACCTAACCCTTGCATGGTGTGATTGTGGACAAACACGTGTGCCTGCAGATAAGGGGGCTGCGATGCTGACTCACCCAGGAGGACCCAAAGCCTTTAGCTCTGGATCCCAGTTCCTCCTTCACTGGGGTTTCTCTGCCGTGAAGGCTTGGTTTTGACTAGGTGAAGTCAAAACTGCATGCACGAATTCTGCTTCCCCTACCACATCTGAAAGTGGACAATTTAAACCTGAATTTAAAAAAAGCTGCTAAAAAAATCTGTTTACTAATAAACCATTTCATCTGCATGTTTTTGGTATACTTTGAGGTCAAATTCTGCTGTGACATGTATGTTGGTGTGGGTTACAGATCAAGAATTTCATTCCCTCCTGCTTTAACTTCAAAAAGCTTAAACCAAGAGGAACCAGGGTTGGGACTGAAGCAGACCAGCAATCCAGCAATCCTGTGTTTACAGCAACCTGATGTGCTGAATGCGTGTCCCAGCCTTTTTCTAAACAGTGAAATACTTTTATCTGCTGTTTACCTCACTGAGAGATTTGACTATGCTGCATGCTTTATTCTGGACTCATTCTTCATTAACATAAATCTTTTCTAATCAGTATCCCTAAAGACTCAGAGAAGCCACTGTGTAGATAAGAGGATCCTTGTTAAAGGCCTGGGATTTAGAGAGTGACCTGAAATGAGGGAGGGGAGGATGAATTTTGAGGAGACTCTCAGTCACATAGCAGGACAGTCACAGGAAGCCAAGGCAAAGACAACACACTGCCTCCACCCCCTGCACACTCAAAGGTGACCAAGAAGTGACCATACGAAACACAGGCTCAGTTCCCCAAAGAGATAAGGATCCTCTGTCTTCCAGATGTAATTGTCCACAGGCTCTGCCTCCAGATTTGCTCACTGAGGTGAGCAAACTGTTTCCCTAATAGATTGTGAAGAGCTGTAAACATGGGGGTTTTTATAGGCTAAACAAGGCAAAGATTTTGCAGCATTAACTTGAATGCTACTATTCTTGAAGTCAATAGCAAAGCTCTTGCAGACTCCAAGAGACTCCTCTCCATCAGGAGAATCAGCAGCGTTCAGCTTAATCACAGAGCTGTGAGCAAATTATTAAACCTTGAGGGAATGAGGTAACAGCAATCTAACAATTTTTTGCAATTCTCATCAGCAGCTGATGGGAGTTGATGAATTAGGAGTTTCTTAGCATCTGTCCACACTTGAGAAAACTGCAGCACGTGTTCATGTATCAATACAGCTTATCTTAAATAGGTATGGATCTTTGTACCAAGTCAAATAATTTCATCAATATTTTGATATAGATAACTTGATGGATCAATCCAAGCTGGGAATCCTTCCTTCTTTGCAGTGTAATCCTTCCTCTGTGACTCTCAGCCACATCCTCCCTCTGGGCACAAAGCTTTCCCATCAGAGGTGCTGACACTCGATTAGAAGGAGATGTGCTATGAGATTTGTCTGCACCAGTTGACTCTGTGCTGGGAGGACTGAGAAGACTTGAGACAAAATCCTTCCAAGCCAGGGCATGCCAACCAGCTGCTAATAGTGTTTGCCAGCCATCTGTACTCCCATTTCCAGCAAAGTTGTATCTTGTGGGAGATGTGCTTTCTGAAGCAAAGCTTTGCATGAAGGTTGTCAGTCCCTTTTACAAAACATAACCCTCAAGACTCAGCCTTCAAGCATCAGCCCTGAGGTTGAATCTTCCACCACTGTCCCATGAGCTGAATTCTTACAAGCTGATTCCCAGTTACCCTCATGTAATGTATTTTTCCAAATGCTATTTTCACCATTACCTGCAATCGAGTGAAATCTTCCAAAGTAGCCTCCCTTGCCATTCAGGCTGTGTCAACACTAAGATTAGCCACAATTTAGGCAGAAGAGCAACTTCATCCAGGGAAAGCAAAGCAAGTTTTTCTCCTGTAATCCAGGGCAGTGGAAAAAGTGTGAAAGCTGATGTGTGAAGAAAGCATTACTCCAAAATCCTGCTGGGACAGCAGCAAAGTCTTCGTTCTGAGTTGTGAGCTGACACAATAGCAGAGTTGCCATGAGAGCAAGAGTCAAACCAACAGACAGCATCTTGTCATAAAGGAAGAGACTCGTTTCACTGCAGGAACCCTTTAAAAAGGTGCTGACAAAAAAATGTCCACATATGTGGTTCAGGGTGCTGGGAGGTTTCAAAACCCTGCAGCGCTCAGTAAACAGGGATTCAGTTTACTTGACTGTGCATATGGAGGAAAGGTGAGACAAGAAGGATTTGAAGATGAATTTCTTAGAAATGGAGAGGACAAAAAAAGTCAGGAAACCTGGGAAATGGCCAGGAGGAAAAAGAAAAGCAACATTTACCTTCTTGGCCAAGCAAAGAATGTGAGTCTCTCTCTTTGATTTCTTTTTACTCATTCACTTCAATTTAACTTGCACTTCAATAACTTGCACTTTTTACTCATTCACTTCAATATAGCTTGCAGCAAGTGCCATCTTTGCCAGTGTTCTGTGCATCTGATATGTCACTACTGAGTCAGTAATGGTCGTCATCACAGGCCGGCTGGCAAGATACCAATCTCAGACCTGTTCTCATCTCTTTGAATTATTGGAGCATGTCAACAAAAAGAGCTGCTGTAGTAAAACTAGTTGATGTGATTTGTTTGGATGATCAGAAAAACTTTGAAAAACTCCAGCTGCAGCAAGTGATTGGTGAAAAAGAACAGACAACCCGCGAGACAAAGCAGACGTAGCATTTATGTAACAGGAGTAAGTGGTCAGCTCTCCTTATGGCAAGGGTTAACAACTGAGTGTCCCAAGGCTCAAAGCAGCATGACACTGATATAACTGGGGGTGAACAGTGAGGAGCAGCATCTGCAGATGATGCAAAATGTTTCAGTTAAAAGGCTGTATCAGTGGCTGTTTTGCATTCTGCAAGCCCCGATCAACCTGAAGACAGGCATTTGTGTTTGGATCACCACAGGAACACTTCTGAGTAGAGATGATTTTTCCTCCAGTAAGGTGCTAGCAGGTGCAGAGAGCAAGAGCAACAGGATGAATTTCATGCTGAGCTCTGGCCCTCACAGAGACCCTCCTGGAGACCCCTGTGACCCACAGCTCTGACCAGGGCCAAGGAGAAGTTCCCTTGACTGGAGGTGACTGCTTTGTATTGGCAGGTGTACAGGACAGCACAGATAGCAATGCAAATCAACTGTGTGGTAGCAAGCCCTGCTCCCACCTGCCATCCTCTTCCACTGCATGTCTGTCAGGAACCACTGCCACCGTAGCCTGCAGCAGTGTGGGTACCCTCAGGGACAGCACACTGGGTCTGAATAGCACCAGGCTCCAGACCAACTTCTGCATCCCAAAATAAACCACTCAAACTCTGCCCCAGGCTGGTTTTAAAAGCACGTACTACTTCTCCTTGTCATCAGCTCTGCCATCACTTCAGGGAACATTTCACCCCTGATTTCATCACTGCCACCTAGTTTGTATCCCTAAGGTAAGCTAGGAGCTGCCCTCTGCATGGAGAGGTCCTGGGCTGGGTGCAGGCCCTCAGCACAAAGCTACGGCAGTGCAGGCACAACTGGCTGTCTCTGCGTGACCCAGACTGCAGATTACGTCCAACACGACTGCCATTCATCTGAGGTGCCCAGCACCACCCTGCTTCCAGAGGAGCCAGGAGAGGTTTTCAAGACACTGCAAATAGCTGAGAACATCAATACTCCTACAGCTCCTTAGGCACAGGCTCAGTGTGACACAGCTAAATGGGGAGTAACAACAAAACAAGGGCACACCGTCAAGAAACCCACATCTTTTGCAGCACTGGGAACAAATGCATGAGTAGCCAAAACCCAGAGAGACTCTACCTCAAAAGCAACCAGGCCTGGGCCCCAAAGGAGAGGCAGGAGCTGTGTTTTGCCCTTTCCGTGTGAGTCACGTGGGGGCACATCCATCACCACAGCAAAACCCAGCAAAGTCCCAGCTCGGGGACTGTGGTGTGGGATTTTCCCTGTCTGTGGGCACGGGGCAATGGCAGCACCTGCACCACGCTGGCAGGAACACGTGTGCTGGAGTCAGCACGAGCATCCCTGTGGGAGTCCAGAGTGCGGGGAATATTTCTCTGCCTGTTTTAAGGAGTTTTACCCCCCTGGACAGCACTGTTTTTGATCTTCGTCCATGGAGAAAGCTGCCAACTCTCTGGGAAGAAGTTGAACGCACTGCAGTGTGAACTAGGTGATAGAATATTATGTAAGGTTACACAGGGTGAAAATATAAAGGTGTTGGGTTTGTTAAAGTAGCAAATAGGTAAAAGCAAAAAACTCCAAAATGGAGGATTGTTGTTGTTTTATAACCTCCTTCTTGTTCTTCATGCTACTCCATTTAATGCGGCAAAATTGCTTAAAGTGATTGGATAGAAAATTCCGCAGTTCCTGTAGACGTTTTAAAAACATTTGTTGAATATTGGTAGAAAAGTAAAAATACCTGTCGTTTCAAACACTGATTGGATTGTTTAGCTTTAAAAACGCCGTGTTATCTTGATTTCGGCGGCATTCTGCGCATTTTCCTTAGCGTGCACATCCCTCTGCTGTACTTCTAACTTTTCTGATAAGACTTAATAAACTATCTGAGAGCAGAGAAGGCTGAATGTCCATTAATTAACAAGAATCCAGGCAAGGACTCAGAAGTCCTCCCCCAGCAGGGGAGGACGGATTTAAGGCACAGCAAGATCAACAGGTGGAATTCAAAACAGAATCCCACACATCCCTTCCCCAAGCCGCACGGCACGTCGCACAATGCCCAAGCATGTGCAAGCCCGTGCGTGGCCCAGGCTGCCCCCTCTCCGCCGGGAGCCAGCTGCTCATGCATGCATTCCGTGAAGCTGCTGGCCACAGCATCTGCTCTTGATCGCTCACAATGCTCTCTATGGGAAAGCCTCGCATAGCTCCTTATTCTTCATGCCAGGCACAAGGTAGGCTCATCGGAGATGCCACAATGTGCAGCACTACGGAGCTGGGGATCTTTCCAGATGCCCTGGATTTAGTGTAGCGACTGTGCCACCTTGTGCCAGCAACATTTACACATGCAGTTTAATCTTCTGCCTCCCGGATTTTAAAACCATGGTGCTCTCACTCTGACTGTTCTCTAATGAGGCCAGCCAGGGCCCTGCATCTCCTCCCTGGCATGGTCCTTTACTTCCTCCAGGCAAAAGAGGGTCTGTCCAAGGGCACACCCTCACCTCCTGGCCTGCAGGCTCTGTGCTGCAGATCAATTTAGTCCAGCTCTGATCTCCTCTCTGCCTGTTGCAAATCAGACAGTCACACTGACTCCAGCTGATACAGATGTAAATAAGAGACATATGATACAGCAAACTGGCTTTGTAGTCCTAATAATAATGAGGATTATAATGAGGCCCAGTTGTAAAACTTCAGGGGCCAACTGCATTTTTTTCAAACACTTGTTCTTATTCAGCCAGGTGCAACGCGACCTGTATAGGAAAAAGAAATGTCGGACTTCATAAAAACAGCCCAATTCTGACTCTGTATCCTTATTCTGCTCATTGTTTAGAAAAGGATTCAGGATTCACAGAGAACAGACAGCTGAGAAAAAATTCACGGTGTTGCTCCAAGCTGCCAAGTGCATAAGCAGGAGAAGGCCAGAGGCCTGTGATTTTCCTCCTGGACCTGCTGAGAGGGAGGTGGGAGACCCATGGGTGGGAAGGGACTACATGGATGTGGTGAGCAGACACCTACATGGAAGCTGTGGCATTATATAGTTCTTTTAGATGATGGAAAAAAAGTAGTAAATTAACTAGATGCTACAAGCTGAGGCCAGACAATTTCTACCTAGAAGCCATGCTCATATCTTTACCCTGGAGGGCAATTGATTGCTGGGACATACTCCTATGGGATATGGCAAGGTTGGTCACTGCTTCTGCTTAAGTTGGACTTTGGTGAAAGCTGAGGGCCTGTGCTTGACAAGTGAAACCTCATATCCCTCATTGCCTATGGGCTGCAGGAGGCAGTCTGACAGTATTAAAATAGGGGTTTACATTTTACAAGTCCACGGATGCTATACGATACTGACATGCTAATGTAACGTGTCTATCCTGAACATCCTACGGAGCTGCGTATGGGAGCTTGGACTGGCCAGAGGGCAGCTGCCGTGCTGGCGAGGTAAGAGACAGAAGATATTTCAGCAAGGGAGAGCTGTGCTGTGCGGTGCATGGGCAGCTGCCAGGTGTCCCATCACCGACAGCAGCACCTGAGAGCAGAAATAAGCCTGTGGGCACACACATCTGGCTCTACTCTGTAACAGGCACCCAGAAGGTGGATTTGAATTCCGTTTTTTAAGTGCCTCTGTTTAAATCTTGGCCCTCCCAGGCCACCCCAAGCTAGTGAAGCCAGTGGCAAGACTCAGTGAGAAAGAGGTCAAACACGTATAGGACAAAGCCAAAGATACATGGAGGCAAGACACAACCGTAAGTCTGGGTTTATTCCAGCTATGAACCCTGGTCTGCTGGGAGATCCTGGCTCTCACTGCTGATGAAGTAGAACCTCAGCAGAGCTTCACACCCTCTGCATGGCAGACTGTGATTGTGACACATTAAAGGGGTTTTCAAATGGAAGACATGAAGAACCATTTCCAACAAAAAGCAAGCCAAGTTATTTCACACCTTCTCTCTTCTCCTATGGGCTTTTCACCACACTTCATAGGGACCCAAGAGCACCAAAGCAATGCCACTAGAGTCAACAACAGAGGGAAGGACGGGGGGAGTACAGGAGGAGCTGAAGGGGGCAGCCATGCATTACACCCTTCTCTTGCCTTTCGCATTCCCCAAGGTCCTGGCAAAGAAGCAGGAGCAGGGAGAACAGCAAATGTGTGATCAGAACAAAAAACAGATCAAGACAAGGAAACCCAATCAAAATAATACAGCCTCCGAGGCTCAAGCATTGCACAAAAGGAGGATCAGAAGTAAGCTAGGCTCTTAAAGGCAGAGATGACACGGAACAGGGTAAGAGCAAGAATACAGGAGGGCAAAGAGTAAAAGTCGATCCCTCTACAGGAGGAGGAGAAAAGGAGGAAGGGTAAGGAGGAGAAAGAAGGTTATATTTTCTGGATTTGGGGTTTGGATACTTGATTCTGATTTTTTTCTTTTTTTCATTTTTTTTCATAAAGGATCTCACACCTGATATTCCTCGTTCCATCCATTGCGGTTCACCAAGGGCAATGAAGAAATTCTCCTGCCTTTCGTATTCCTCCTCATCTACTATCTTAACCCTTATGGTCTTCCTGTAGGGACAACAAGAGAGACAACCGTGTACAGCGGGTCAGCTGGCTGGCGGCGAGGCGGCAGCAGCGGCAGCAGCGGCGGCGGCGCGGGCTCCTGGCACGCAGCCCCTTCCCGCTGGGGCGGTGTGCGTCGGCCTGCCTGTCGGACACGGCATCCTCGCAGCGGCTCCTTGGGAGCAGGGGTGTTAGGGCAGAGGGGGCTGGCAAGGGAGTGAGGAGGGAGGGAAAAGTGGGAGGAGGACCTTGCTGATGGTTAGTGGAAGGCGACTTCTGCAGCGCATTTTTTTTCAGTGTCAGATGGTAATGGAAAGGGTATTGGCTGCCTGAAAAGCACCAGGGACCACCACCCTGAGCTACCTGCTGTGTTTTAGCTGGAAGACCAATTTCTTGTTTCCATTAATAATAAATGCAGTAATAATACCCTCACAATTAATAATAAATCTGCAAGGACTCTGGGCTGGGAACCAGAGGAGAAGAGAGAGACACATTCCCCAGTGGGGTGAGGTAGATCTCTGACTGGCTACAGCTCCACTAGCTGCAAAGGAGGCTGATGGTTTTAACTCTTATTTTTAAAATGGCACATCTTACTGCTTTCTCTCCTTGATAGTATCTGCCTCATCCTCCTGTCCTGTTTCCCAAATGAGGACACAGCTTTCCCAGGGGATGGACAGCTTTGCTGGGACCTCACAGGGGGCACAATGGGACAATGCCTCTGAGGCTCAAAAGGAAATGCCCTGAGCACTGGAGCACGGCTAACCTCTTCTCCCTGAGGCCAGCTCGTCTGGCTCCCTCCAGTATCTCTGCAATGCAAACAGCTCCTGTGAGCCCCCAGGCAAACCAAAGCAGGCATCAGGTCCTTCTTGCCCTCAGCTCCTGCTCCCAGAGTTGCTCTGTGGCAGCCAGACCAGGGCTTGCACAGTCTTTGCCTAGTCCTTCTCAGAAGTCACACAGCTGCTTCTCTGTCAGGCCTGATTCCTGTCTTTTTCTAACGCAGGTCTGACTGGAACAACCCGTAGGACCAGGGCTGGGTGATGATCTCCTGAGATGCTGGATGTGTTTCTAGCCAGCACCTTCCCACTGACACTACAAAATTTGCTTGGGCCCTCCAGTGGGGATGGCAGAAGGTTCCTCTCAAGTCACCACAGAAATGTGGACAAGCAGGACTGCTCTCCATCCTGCTCTCTCTCCTCCCCTCGCCACTTTGCCTCTCAGCAGCCCCAGCATCACTCCCCATGCCACCCCATGGGTACCATGTGACACAGTGTGCGCGCACAGCAGTGTTTAGGGCAGAGCAGTTGGAGACAGAGAGACATCAGAGGAAGAGGAGGAGAAGAGGAGGAAGGAGATGGAAGAGAGGAGGAAAGAAGAACGTTAATGTTAGTCTGCAGGGCCAGTACTACACCTTTCTGTAAACTCATATCCATCATGCGGGGGCTCATCAGCTCAATGAAGAAATTCTTGGTTTTTTCATACTCCTCATCATCAATTACCTTGATGTGAACTGTTTTGCTGTGGACGGAAAAATAATAAGGGTCATAAAGGGGAGAGGGGAACAGAGAAGCAAAAGTCAAGGAAGGAAGGAGTTAAATGGGTACATTAGAGAGTCAAAGTTTTCTCACCCACTGAACAAACTCAACATGGCCCTTTGAGAAAGGCTAAAGCCCCCCTTCTGCAAGTGACACTGGCCAATTTTCTGTTTAACCCAAAGGCAGGATGGCAGGCCAAACTACAAAGTCAAGTTAGACAAAAACAATCCCCCAGAAAAATGGCTCAGGGCTCAGCCTGTGGGCAGTGAGGTCTGATGGCCAGCAGAGAAGCAGGCTTCCCTCACCCTATTACCCCTGTGCACACACACACACACACACACACACACAACAGCAGCCACACAAGCACACACACCCCACTGGCACCATGCTGCTGCCTCAGCTTCATTGGCCTGCTCTGAGAAGTGCTGGCTGCTGGAGCAGCTGGGCAGCAGATCCTATGTCTCTCCTTTGATAAATTTCTTACAAGTTCTTGGACCCTTTTGAAGGAAAAGAAGAGCTCACTGTGCCATGGTTTCCTTCAAAACAAATACATGCCTTATGCAGAAGCTACTGTCCCACAACTTGCACACCCAAAGAGAACAAGAGAAACAAGTCAAAGACTCTGCCAACCCATTGCCTGCTTACAGCCAGGCTGCACTGACAGCTGCAAGCTCAAAATGACCCCTGCACTCCCCTCATTTTCCCAGTAGCTGCAAAGTTTCCGGCAGTCCCATCCCTCGCTCATGACTGAAGAGATTCCAAGCTAGTATAACACCCTCTTAAATACAACACTGTCTGCATGTGCAACTCCTCTGAACAGGCATACGCTTGCCATCTTGGGGCTCCTGGACTTCCGGCTGATCCGAACCCCAAACTGCAACTGCATTTTTAAAACCAGAAGTCAGTTTCACATAAAAAGCATTTCCCTTACCTCAAAACAACTGCCCCAAGAGCAACCAGGCAAGTTGTCCCTCCTGCCAGTGAAAGATCCCCTGCTTCCCACAGCTCTGTACCCACACATGGCCCTGCAGCTACAATCTCCTCTTTCTTCCTGCCCATCATCAGCAGCCAGATCAGCCCCAGGTGCATGTTGTGCATAATCAGTCTTGACTGGCAATGGGAAGGAAGAGAAAAGCAGGACTGGCAACCACAGAATCTGGAAAAGTAGACCCAAATTCAAATCTCTGTGTGTCTCAGCCTGTAGCCTTTTGCATTAAATATACCCAGTATCTTTGATCCCATAGTGTTTCAGAGAATAAGCAGTCCAGCCCTGCACCCTGGGGATGCTGTGATCCCCACCCTGGGGATGCTGCCATGGCCAGCAGCCTCTGGAAAACCACCATTTCAGCACAGAATAGGAGAATCATCACTGCAGCTTGTGCTCCTACTGATATCATTAATGACCACAAAATTATTCAGTCATCCTACAATTTGACCCTCAAGTTATAATTGCTCCTGCACTCTGGCTGTGGAAATCCTGTTCCCTGTGCTGACTCTGGTCTTGATCTTGGTCCCAACCCTTGCCTTTCAAATGATGGCACAGGGGTAGGAGTAGAGTTTGAACAACCTCTGCCTATCCATCAGTGCAGGAGTATGCAAGAAAAATCCCCTCCAATTCTTCTTTCTGAGCTAAATTAGCTTTATTTTTGCCAGTGCTTCCTCTACCCATACCCTGCACCAATGCCAGCAAGCCTCCTTTCCCTTCTCTAGACTCCTTCAATCTCTGCTAATCCAGCCTGAAGGATGTAGGATTTTAAATGGTATATCTCCTGTGTAAATGTTGCTGCTCTGTTAAGACTTCATCATGATGATTTTTTTGTTGCATTTTTGTTGGGGATGTTGAATTTGGCTTTTGAACCAGATGTTATCTGGGCCCCTGATACTTTGCAAAGCTTGTTCAATCTGCTGAGTTAAACCTACAACTGATTCATAGCTCTGATCTTTTCCTTGCTCATTACTACAAAACAGAAGGTGGGATTGTCAAAAGCAGCCAGTACTTCTGGGACGTGGGTTGCTTTTAAAAATCCTATTCATAACTACCATTGCTTATGGTTTTTCCATTCTAGGAGCTTCAAAATACTCGGTATTGCTTGTCTGCAAAAATTTGGAAAAAACACCACAGACCCTGTTTCCTGGGGTCAGGTTAGGTATTGCAACAAAGCTATTCTAAGGCTTTATACAGTTAATATTATGCATGCAAACCATTTGAGTTTGCTTTCATACAAGCAACCTTCCTTCCTTCCTTCCTTCCTTCCTTCCTTCCTTCCTTCCTTCCTTCCTTCCTTCCTTCCTTCTTCTCACTGCATGCACATTTTTGTAAGTACAAGGAGCTCTGAATGCCCTACTAAGAAGTTCCACAGTGCTGAGACTTCCTTGCAGTAGTCTTCTTTTTAATATTAAAAAAAATAAAAAGATAAAACCAGTTCAAGAAAGAGAAAGAAGACTTGCTGGGGATCCCTAGAGGCTAGCATGGCAAAATGCTGGCTTTGCAAAAGCAGGTCCCCTCGAGTCAGGAACACAAACCTTCTGGGCTCCTAGACCAACTCAGCTCTGCTGCAAACTGGACCATGACCACACACCCAAGCATCAGGTGGTTTTTCCAAAAAGAGAGTCTGAATTTGGTGACTAATCGAGTAAATTCCACATTTCCTCCTTTGCTACAAGCCTTTAAGGAGAAAAGGACCTTTTACCGAGCTCTGAAACAAGAGGTGAAGGACAGATGAAAGCAACAGACCAAAGCCACAAGTGCCCTGCATGGACACAGGCTGGGCCTTGCACCCCCTCTCCCCATCTGACTGAATCCCAAAGGAGGTGGCGCCCGACCTCCCCAGCTTTGCTGAGAGGTGGGGAGTGCCCAGCAGGTCCTCTACCCCATTAAAGCCTTGGGGGTCATCAGCAGGAGCCTGATGCTTGGGGACCCAGGTGGGGTGGGATGGGGGTGATGGGAGCCAAACTGCAGCCACTGCCAGCTCTTGCTCCAGAGTCAGTGCGTTGCCAGACCTCCCTGTGCAAGGAGGAAAGGAGCAGGGCAGAAGTTGGCAAGGCTTGTGCAGTGACACGGGGAGGTGGGCGAGGCTCACAGACCCAGAGCCGCATAATGGGGAGCGGTTAACCTTTCACTGGGATTTTGTGGCAGAAGGAAGAGCAGCATCCCTGCTCCTGGGCCACTCTGCAGCCTGCGCAGATGGGGGCACAGGGCTGGGTTTGCTCCCTCGAGGGGAAGCGCCCTTCTCTCGGCTGGCTGCTCCCATGACTGTCACCACAGAAAGGTCAGTGCTGATGAAGGGGGGGTTGTGGTGGCCCATCAGGCCACCCCTCCCAGTCCGCTGTGGCTGGTGAGGGCTGCCCTTTCCTCTGCTCTGAAGCTTCCCTACCACTGCGAGCATTTCACTCCTCTCCAGGCCTATGAAAGCAACCATAAATACAGCTGCGTCCTGAGCTGTCATAAATCGTCTGGAGGCCAAAACACAGATTGCTCCCACACAATCTCATCTCTCACCTGCAGCCACACTGAGAGCTGCCTCCTTGGAAGGCATGAAGAGTGGAGGAGATGGATGGAGAGAAGGGCTGGAGTGTAACACTGCCCCGGGAAGACATCACGTTAATGTGAGAGATGTGACAGAAGGACACCGAGAGGCAGAGAGCGTGTGGGAGCGGGAGGCTTGGGAACATTTTGCTGCAAGAACATCATGACAGCTTCTTTAAATTAATGGAGGCAGAGGCGGGCATGAGAAGGGCTGGCAGTGCAGTAGCCCTGATGGGCATGCTCACCACGATGGGAAGCAAGGAATCTGAAGCCTACCTTGCTCAGCTGAGCAGCTTTCATTCCCCAGCCTCTAGCCACTTCACACGGGGAAAGGAGGACACTTTCCAGCCTTCCCCATTGTCTCTGAGAGTTTGACTGGGGCCAAGACATACCTCAGACAGCTCAAAAGCAGAGAACAACAGAAACCATCTAAAAGCCTCTGCTGGCAGCAAGGAGCCACTCTGCAAAACACAAAGCCCCACTGCCAGCACCAAGCCACAGCATAGTCCAATCTCAACACCTGCACGAGTACAGTGATGGGAAGGGCTCTTTAATTCAGGCCTCAGTGGAGCTTTCAGCAGACTGAGCAATGCTTTCAATTTGGCCTGTGACACAGCAGGGCAAGACAAAAGCCAGCACTCCCAGGGAACACCTGGCCATACACAAGTCAGGATAGCTGCTCACTTCCTGCTTTTTCTCTGAGGGCAATGCAAGCTGCCACCCAATAGCCCTCAGATGAATGCCGTCCAGGCTCTGCTTTCAATATGCACTTACAAACAACCACTGATTTTAAAAGTTAGGGATGGAAAAGCTCCTCTGGGGAGCAACATTAAGAAAGAGATTTCCCTGAGTAAGCAACAGAAGATGAAATGAATAGACATCGATCTTCTCCTAAAGGACTTTGTGCACATGATGTTCCTAAATTCCTCATCTGGGAAGTACAGAGGATAATCTATAAAATCATTTTATTTGACAACACGTCCACTTCCAACACATAAGGCAAGAACTGGATGGTTATTTGATTAATGTGCTAGAAAATACTGAGTATCGCTTTGTGTGGACACTCTCATTTGCAGGAATTATTGCTGAGAAGGTTAAGAGGATGTGTCTGTGTGTGTCTGTGTGACTCTGGAATGTGAAACAGCTCTAAAACCAGTGCAAATCAGGAGATGTCACATAGTGTATACCACTGGAACAGGCAGGGCTCTGCAAGGGCATCCCTTGTGGGATGCTGTTAGCCAGGATGAAAAGGAGCCAGGACAGCAAGATGAACATCCCTGGAGCAGTGAGATGTACCAGGAGGTGTTCAGTCACTTATTAATGTGAATCATTAGTGCATACACCTTGGATCAAGCCACTGTGTTCTTGACACATCTTGATATACCCAAATCTTCATCTGATTTGCTATGGGTGCAGGTTCCTGCAGCATGAAGTTCAAAGCATGTGGTACCAGTCTGACTCTTCCCCAGAGCTCTGCACTGGGTTGCGGTTTCAATGTGCAGCTACAGATAGGGCCTACCCGCTCTGCTAGAAGACCTCATAGAGAAGTCATAGAGTCATAGAATATGCTGAGTTGGAAGGGACCCACCAGGCTCATCGAGTCCAACTCCTGGCCCTGGGCAGGATACCCCAACAATCACACTACATGCCTGAGAGCATTGTCCAAATGCTTCTTGAACTCTATTAGGCTTGGTGCTGTGACCATTTCCCTGGGGAGCCTGTTCCAGTGCCCAACCACCCTCTTGAAAAACTTCTTCCTGATATCCAACCTAAACCTCCCCCGACTCAGCATCATGTTTTTCCCTCAAGTCCTGTCACTGGTCACCAGAGAGGAGAGATCAGCACCTGCCCTGATGCTTCCCCTCGTGAGGATGCCAAAGACCACAATGAGGTCTCCCCTCAGTCTCCTCCAGGCTGAACAGACCAAGTGACCTCAGCCTCTCCTCATGTAGCTTCCCCTCAAGGCCCTTCACCATCCTCATGGCCCTCCTTTGGACACTCTCTAATTACTTAATGCCTTTTTTATGTTGTGGTGCCCAAAACTGCACACAGGACTTGAGGTGATGCCACCCAGTGCAGGGCAGAGCAGGACAATTGCCTGCTTTGACTGGCTGGCGATGCTGTGTGCTTGAGGCAAACCAGAAGGGATTAAATAAGGTTATGAATAGTGGGGATCTGTCTTTGCCCAGTTCACTGGAAGGTGGATATTTAGCACAGCAGTGTGACACTGCTCACAGGGAAGGTGAAGAAGCCAGCAAGTGAAGCCTGATTTGATGCCCATGGTCACATGAAGTTGTGCATCAATAACCCAGAGTAACAAACTGAGCAATTTTGAAGTGAAGAATTATGCTGTCACATAGCACAGACAAAGACAGGAAGTGTTTGAAGGGCAGAATCATTAGATCCAAAACCAGATTCACTGAACTCACTAAGGAGATGCTGAGTGATCTTAATTTCAAGAAAAAAATCATGGTAAATTAAGAACCTATCCAGATTATGACCAAGACAGGCAGGTTGGACACTGGTCTTAAGAGCCCGTTTATGAAAGAAGATTTTTTGATTCCCATGGGGATTATGGAGGGGGGGGAACAGGTTTTCAAGCATTCAGCTGCAGCCACTGGGAATGGTCACAGTTTGTTCTAGCAGAAAGGTCAGAACTGAAGGTGCCTTTAAAGTCAGATTAGATGTTGGTACCAATTAACTAAGCAGATGTCAACAGGATAGATGAACTGTCAGAACACAGTTTTGAGCAGATCATTGATGTGCATGTTGCTGATGTTTGAGTTACAGAAGAAGTGGTGCTGGTGCAGAAGCTGGAGACAAGCCATGGCAGGCCAGTTTCCAAGAACTGGCTGTGTTGTTCATGAGGGCCTTGGAAAAGCAGCTGTGCAAGAGTTATCCTACTTTGTGTAGCAAGCACATGGGGGACAGCCCGAACAGCTTCACTACCAGCCAGTCAGCTACAAAGTAACATAGTCAAAAGCCATCCCCAGATATTGAGTTTTTTCTCTTCCGTGTTTTCTCTTTTGTTGTCAAGTTGGCTTATGGGGCAACCAGATGGTAACTAGTTATCTTTTAATTAAAATCAGCTGATAAATTATTATCGGATAACTATCATCTTATCATTAAAACAAGGTTCTTTGCAGTGCTAATCACTATATGACCTATGTATTTCTCCTGTCAAGCCTGAAGCCATACAAGCAAGTCAGTTGATACTTGCATACTTTAGTTTCTATATCCATGCAGCGCCTGTGATCCTTATTTCTCACAGGGACTTGATAGGGGACAGTCCCTACTTGCTTTGAACTCCTAATGTGGAAGATGCTACAGTGACACAGCCAGAAAGAAGGTGAGGGAAAAGAGCAGAGAGAGCTTGAAGTGGTGGTGGAAGCATCACTTATGAGTATCAACTTATTCTGCTTCATCGGACGTGGTTCCCATTTGAAGGATCTGTGCACTTCTGTAGGGCACCGCCTCTTCCTTGTTAAAGTCTATTTACATCATGAGGGAACTAAAAGACCTCAGAAAATGTCTGCAAACAACTATCACCCTGTCTCTGGGCCAGAGCCATTCCTGACAAGTAGGTGTTGCCCAACGGCTTTCTAAAAGACACATTATAAGATAGTTTTCTGGGTGATCTTGCACCATATTTCAACTATTTATCCCTAGAAAGTCCTTTGTAATGTCCACCCAGACTGACAAGGCAGGAGGGGGAAGAAGCCTTTGGCACTGCCCCCTGGAGTGGCTCCCTGTGTCCTTGCTGTTCCTCCCATACATGCAGGGTCTGAGACTGGCCCAGGAGACCCAGAGCCCTTCTACAAGCCCCTATCCCTGTCACACGTGCAGCACACAAGGGACTTCTGCTCCACTCCTGCAAGGGCCAGGGCCAGAAACATCCAGCTCTGCTACAGCAGCTCACAGGCAGGGGGGGAAAAGGTTCACTGGAGAAGACACCATGCATTCCTCGGCTGTACCCCGAGGTGGAGACAATGGCCCCAGTCCAAAACCTTGTGTGACCCTTCAGGCCCGCTCCCCGGGACTGTGTGGTACAGTGTGCAGGACCACCAGGAGCTCAGGGGCTCTGCCTGGCTGGCTGTTAGTAGCGTAGTTTGTTCCCATCACACCAGATCTCCTAAGGCATAAAAGAGGAAATATTGACACAGAAAGGCATCGTCTCTTTGTGTATTCCTCACGAAATCTTGGCTAATTAGTAAATTGGTTCATGCTTCAATTAGAACTATTGAAAATGCTTTAGTAGCTGACACATGATAATTAAAGGGACATAGTCAAGCCTAAGAGCTGTATTTTGTAGTCTTTACTTGTATAAGAAAACTTTAAAGTGTTACCAGTAAAAGATTTATAGCGATAGCTGCTAAAAAGATAAATCCAAATTTAAAAAAAAAAAAAATCCTGTTATGGTTCCTCCATCCCAGATGACAACACTAAAAGAGTTTCTTTGTCTTTCTGGTCACCTTCATCTTTCAGTTTGTGCCTGTTTCTTGCACAGCAGCCCAGCCCTCACTTCCCACTGCCACCCAACAGTGCCAAGAGACATGAAATGCTGCCAACTTCACATGACAGTGTTTCACACCTACATTGTACCAGTGCAAATAACTGTACCAGCAATGAGAATCCAGAGCTGCTAAGTTGCAAGTGAGCCCATTAAGCACTTCCATGCCATGCAAAAAAATCCTTAAGTGCCTAATATGTTATTCAGGGCAGCTCAAGAGATGTGGTATCCCTGTGTCAGCCATGGGAATCACCACTGGAGCTAGTGAATGGCAAATGTCTCACACTCAACTTGGAAGCCATGAAGAGCTGGAAAGAGCATGGTACGCGGGCACCAGAAAATGCTCCATGAGCTTCCATAATGCAGTCAACCCTGCCAGACAAAGCACTCTATATTTCACTTTGTTCAAACATGATAAAATACTCTAATATACAGGGTTCTTCAAGGAGAGATACCACAGTTTGTTTTTAAGAATTTCTGCAAAAAAGGGAAAATCAGAGTTTGTTAAACCCCCCTTCTCTCAGCTGAGTCCATGTTGCTGATCAGCTGAGCTATTTAAATTGGGTTGTACAAGCATAATAGTCCAGCTCCACAGGTTTTCTTTTCCTTATTCAGTTTAATAAAGCTGCTTGGGTTCAAATATTGAAGCTGTATGTACAGACATATATGGGCCCTTGTCTGGCCTGCTCCAAGTCAGCTTCTTCTTGCTGACCCTATGAGACTTGATGCTTCAGGGCCAGGGGAGAGCAGACAAAATTTCAGCAGCCTCTGGAGCTATTTGTTGAGGTCTGTACAATACGTACATGTCTTGTACAAACAATAATTCAACTTGGCAGCCCGTGAAACCAGACAGTTGAGGTGGGTATCAGCCTGGTGTAGGTGCAAAGCATCACCAGGGCCTTGGGCATAGACGTTTCTCTCTTCTTCCGTACCTTGGGCAAGTTCCCAGGGGAACAGCTTCACTGAGGAGATTTCTCTTAGAAAGGAATTTTAGAAGGAGCAACACTTCAGCCACAGCCACACTGTGGGCAGGGAGGGAGGAACAGAGGGACGGATGGAGGGAAGGACAGAGGGAGGAAGGGAGGAACAGAAGAAAGCAGGAAGGAAGGCAGGAAGGAAGGAAGCACACTTATTCCTTATTAAAGTTCTTTGAATTTTACTGCTTCCATCTGAGTCTAATGCACCACGATAAACACCTACGACATCAAAATCCATCATGGGTATCAATGGTCAAAAAAAAATACTCGAGATTTTTTGTTTGCTCTAGAGAATGGCTCCAAAGCTTGACAGGGTGCAGGAATGGAAATGCCCTGGACAGGACAGAGTAGGCTGGACTACCTCAAAGTCTCTTGAGATGTCCTGAGCAAAAACAAAACTGGGATTCAGCTGGAAGTGACCCCCTGTCCCACCACAGTGCTCCTGAATTCCACCTGCAAGACAGGCACTCATCATTGGCTGGTATTGGCAGAGCAATGCTTCAAGCTGTCGCCCCTGGTTTTAGACTTTTTGCTGAAGGCATGTAGATTTGGAAGCTATATTTAGATGTCTTCTCTATTCTTCAGCAACAGGGTTGCCATGGAGATGCTGGTGAGGATGAGAAGGTGGGGACGGAGGGGGAGAGGAAGTTGAGGAATGAGAAATACTAGATTCAAAACAACCCTCACCAGCCTGGGAAGGCTTTAAATTCCTCCTAGGGCAAAAACTGCTGGAGCTTGTTAGCCAAAACGAGCCCCAGGCATTGCCTGACAGCATGACCCTGCCATGCATTGCTCAGTGCTTTGTCATGGCAGGTTTGAAGAGACACAAGGGGCTGGCCTTCAAGCACTGCTCCTTTGGGAGAGTGTGGCCCCACTGACCTGAGCTTGCCAAAACCAGAACTCTGGGAACTCCATGAATGTCCTGCTGCTGACATGCTGCTTCACAAGTTCATACTGACTCCATGCTTGGTCAGCTCCTGCCATAGCTGGGGTGGCTTTGTCTCTGCTGCCAACAGTAGAGGCAGACAAAGAGCTGTCCTACAATTACTACACTGCTGATGTCCAGGTGTTAGAAAGATAAATTACTTGTTGATAGAATTTCCTTGTTAAAAGTTTAGGGCTTGACATTCTTCAGTGATCTCAGACCTAGGGGGAGGTTAACAAAGCTTGAGGAGAAGAATGTACTATTGATAGCGGACACAAAGAATGCAGGATTTACAGGCCACAAGGACATCTGGCAGAAATACCAAGATAAGGAAGAAACTAATAAAGCCAACTCAGCAACTGTGCTGAAATCAGCTCTGACTGGGCAAAAGGTAATTTTGACAAGGGGAGATTGTGACCACCAATTCATGAAGCACCAACTCAGGAAACTAATGGACTCAAAAGAAAAGAAAGACTGAGGATGTGGACTAATTAGCATGACAAGTAATGAAAAGCTGGTAGAGTGGAGGACTGAAATAATTTAACCAATAGACGATAAAATACTAATTAATAAGAGCACTATGTAACTTGTAGCCAATGAACATTAATGTCTTTGCTTGCTAAAACGTATAAATAGTGAAAATTTTTGGTAGTCCTTGTGCTAGCTTTGTGGATTTGTCACCCAGCATCCCTTTCTGCACAGAACTGTAAATCAGTCAAATACCTCGACTCTGTGTGTGGATCAGCCTCTTGCATACCAGGTGAAAGAACCTGTTTTGGGACAACACTGGCAATGAAATTCGGCTTTTCAAGAAAGGTCAGGATAGTCCCCCCAGTTCCCTGCATGGAAGCTGGCATATCTCAATACTCCTCTCTTTTCTGGCTCCTGCATGTGGCATCCACAGATTTCAAAGCACATCAAAAAGGGTGGAGAGCAAAGCCAACTTTCCCATCACAAACGCCTCCAGAAAGCAGCCTTGCAAGTCCCTCTGTCCCCTCCCTCACCCTGCTCTTCCCACACACCCACGCAGACAGTATTTTCAGCTCTGCAGGACGGCACTCAGCCCAGCCACTGGAGTTGCACTACATCCAAAGCAGCAAGGCAGAAATCTGTAGGAAATTAATGAGCTGCAAACAACGCTGTGCAGCTGCCAGCCTGAAACGAGCCCGCTCTGCACACCGCAGATACAATTATTATATATGAACAAAAGGAGCTGGAGCTGGAGCCGGGGTGCTTTGGCTCCAGTCACAGGCTTCTTGTGACCAAGATAAGGGGCAGCACAGTGAATTGCCACAGCAAAATCAAAGTTGTATATCCAGCCATTTACATAGAGCCAAGATACTGCATCTTTATCCAAGGCCCTGTGCATTTGATCAGGCTCACAGTTCTGTTCTGTAGCACTGAAAATAGGGCAATGGATACCCAGTTACACCATTTCATTTCGCTCTTTGGGGCCGTCTTATTTCTGTTTCTTACACAAGTAAAAAAACACTGGGAAAACCAGACAGGGCCATTTTCTGAATTTCCAGAAGCTCATGCCTTGGGAGAAGCTGCAAAATCCCAGAAGGAGGCCAGCCCTGCTGGGCTTTTACTTTCAGAATCCAGAGCTTTGCACCATTAAAAAACCACCTCCTTGTCCATAAACTGAACAAAAATCGCGTCATCAGCCAGCTTCGCAGTGAACCAGAGTGCTTCAGAAGGGTTAAATATATGAGCAGTGCAACCCTCAAGCCTCAATTAATGACCCAGCTTCAGTTCAAAGGGAGACAGGCTGCTGCACTTCCTCCCTGCCTTGCCACAGCCCGGCCCCTAGCAGGACAGCCTGGCTCAGCCACACAGGGGAGTGCTGCACACTGGCGTGCCCCCATCAAACAGACCAAGCACACCGTGGCCGGCTCAGCATTCACCCACCCAGCACGTCTCCTCCAGAATCATGGAATCACAGAATGGCCTGGGTTGGAAGGGATGTTAAGGATCATCTACTTCCAACATTCCTGCCGTGGACAGGGATACCTTTCACTAGACCAGGTTGCTCAGAGCTCCATCCAGTCTGGCCTTGAGCATTTCCAGGGATGGGGCATCCACAAGTTCTCTGGGCAACTTATTCCAGTGCCTCACCACCCTCACAACAAAGAACTTCCTCCTAATATCTAACCTAAACCTAGATTAGATCTCTTTCAGTTTGAATTCATTCACCCTTGTCCTGTCTCTACATGCTCTTGTAAAAAATCCCTCTCCATCTTTCTTGTAGGTTCCCTTCAGGTACTGGTACTGGAAGGCCACGATTAGGTTTGATACCCAGCTTGGTGGCAAGGTGCAGCACCCTTCACCCCAGCATCAGTAAACGTGCTCAGGGGCTTAGCAATGTGACACAACTGCTCTGAAGGCTAAAACCTCATAAAGAACTATAAGATGAACCCCTTGTGGTGTCAGAGGAAGGGCTGTTGTTTAATGGGCTCCCTCTTTGCCCTCCTAGCCCATTCACTTTAGAAAAGCAATGCCATGACCCAATCAGTTTTGCCCATTGGGGGACCTAGGAAACTTTTTAGAACTTGAAATCCCAAGATAAAGATCTTCTGAAGAGAAAGGAAAAGGTGAGCCTGAATTTTTTTGAGCTGATTTTGATCTTTTTCTGAAAGGAGTTCCCATCTCAGCTCTCTGCCCAGCCAGAATATAATTGGGTTGCAATGCCATTGGTGCCTGAGCATTGCTTCCTCCCTGCTCCAGCCTCTGCTTTCTTCCAGCTCGTTTCACATGTGCCCTGCAGTGAGTGTCAGTGCTCTTACAAGGAAACTGCTATATGCCAGGGAGACTGTCAGGAGCAGGAGCCTTCTGCTCTGTTTACCAGGGTGTCTGTCTGGGTTTATCAGTGGCTTATTCTATTTTTCAGAGGCTGTCCCTTGCTCCTTGCCATCACATTGCCCCATGCTTCCTTTGCCACCCTAGAAAGGTAGTGGAGTAAAATATATGCTGAGAAATAAACCCTAAATGTTAAAAGCCCTTCAAACTGATGCCAATCAGCCACAAACTAGACCTGAACGTGCACCTCATTCATCTGAGGTTCTCCCCTGGCTTCTCACCTGTGGATAGACTGCACTTATCTTTGCTCTCCAGAAGTAAAGCTGAAGCAGAGAGGATATCAAAGACTTGCTTGGGTTCACAGGCAGCAATCAGCTGGAGCAGATGGGAATAAAACACGCAAGTGAGATTCCCCCCCATCACTGGCTCCCCAGGCACTTGCCTGGCCTTCCTGCCACCAGGGAACACCCCTGGCACCCAGTGCTGCTGCTGGAGTGGCACTGGCTCTGGACTGCAGCACAGCAGCTATTTCTGTCCATCTGCACAATCACTGCTGCAAGGGCCCAGCGAGGAGAGCCCTGGGCCCTCCAGGTGCCGATGTGTGCCCTTCTGGGTCAGTGGGTACTGCCAAGCAGGAGCTTACCAGGCTAGGTCTTTGAAACCAGAGTCAGGCTCTGAGCAAGGGTCAGAGGAAATCATTTAGGGCTTTCTGAAGTAGTCTGAAAAGCCCACTTTCACTTGAGCTGTGCAAGACTCACAATCATGATACTGAATCAGGAGAAATGAGGCTGCCTGGGCAAAACATCACTTGGCCTAATCTCGTAGCAAGACTGAAGGTGAGTTGCATGTCCTACAACTGTAAAGGAGTCCCTGTGAACCCGTGCAAACCTTTTTCAGGTTCTAATGTTGAGAAAGGTCTGTGAAAACAGCCTTGAAGCTGGAAATAAACTCCCCATGAAGGACTTAGAGATGGTCTACAGCCAGAGACAGCCTGCAGCAGCAAAAGCTGGCTCTGTCAGGCACACTTGCTTACAAACAACCAGGTCACATCCCACTTCCAGCAAATTAGAAATAATGCTGGGTTTGGTGGTTTGAGTTTTTTTTGAGGTTGTTGTTGTTTTCTTTTTTGGTTTTGTTATTAAACATTTATTTGCCAGTTGGTGCCTCCTACAGAGACAGGCGTTTGGAGATCTGCGACTGGAAAAAGGACAAAAGAGGCTACTAATGATATTGCCATCTCTTTAAAAAGCAATGATAGTAACAGTCCCTACTAGCCCTTGGAGCTTCACATATGACTCTGCTCTGACAGAGTGTGACTATACAGGATAGCAGCACTGGCCTCTGTTTAATTTTAGCCCAACTGCTCCAGATCAAATTTTCACAGCCTCCAACGAAAGACATGGCTTTTATTAGAGGCAAGAGTTATTAATTTACAGTCAAGATGGACTCCTTCCTTCTCGTGCCTCAGCACAAATAATAACAGTTTTGCAGGCTAAACAAGGCTCTCCTGGCCATCTGTGAGACCCACTGAAGACTGAAAGATTGCCCAGGTGCAATTCAGGATAAAAATCTGATTTTTGGAACATTTAGCGCTGCTGGGATTCAGTGCTGAGAGAGAGAGGGCCTAGCTCCATGTTTTGAGCCAAGAAATCCTGATAGTGCAGAGATGCTAAAACCTCTTTTTTTATCTTCTACTTCCAGCAACTCTGATTCAAAATGACGAGGAATGAACATGTGGGGCAGTCTGGGGGTTTTCTTTGATTTAATTTTTTTAATAGGTTTTTTTTGTTTGTTTTGATTTGGTTTTTTGGTGTGTGTTTGTATGTTGCTTTTACAGTAAGAGCAGATTTCAGATCGTTCAGTGTCATGTATTTGTCAAACAGGGAGATGGGCTTAAATCCAGTCCTTCCAAAAATGGATTTAGGCAACATTGCACCCAAGATTGGATTCACCCTGAGCATCTCTGACACCATCTAGCTCCATTTTCTTCTTTTGGGGGCTATGCACTTAGATGTGGCATTGTTCTCCCCAAAATGTACATGGCTAGGAGTACAGTGCTCTTCTTCAGCTGCGCTCTGATGAGTTTCTTCCTACCCCTCCAGGTGTTACGGTTTTGCTCAAGTCAAGAGAGATTTATTATCTTTAGTCTAATGTAAAGAGACCCTCATTCTCTGGAGCCCCTGGCAGAACTATGCCACCGCCCTAAAGCTTGCTTGGCCATTAAGCCAAACTCTGTGTGCCGCATCTTCCCCATGCTCACCTCTAGCAACACTGGGGGCTGCCAAGGGCTGCCTGGCCTGAGAGAGCTTTCCTGAGCAGGACATGTCTTTTGCCTGGTGGTGATTCCTGGCAGACTTCCATCCAGACAAGATACAAGGCACATCCCGGTCCCATCCCACCCCCCTTATGCAACCACCGCTGGCTAAAAATACAGCCGCAGCCCCTGCAGCCCCGGCCAGGCGAGATACAGATTTAATGAGGCTTCCATGGCAACGGCCTTCACTTCGGCAGGGACCAGGATGCAGGGGACAGGGATGCTTGGGGGGAGAGGTGCTCCTTGGCTGGGGGAAAGCTGCACAGTTAAAAGCTTGTGGTGGTGGGGTTGGAGGGTTTTTTCCTTGCTGATATTAATAAAATTGTGGAGTGTTTGGTTCAGTTAACTGCAGTCAAAGAGGCAAACTGTGTAGTATTTTTAACAGACAAACCTGGACCTATTTCTGCCAAGAGAATAAATATTTACTAGTCAGCCTTAATTAAACTCTATCACCCACAGGCAGAAATGTTATAACAGGGATAAATCAAGGAGGCTGTTTCAGTCTACCAGTACATAAACAACTTTTTCAGTAAAAAGTGGGTTTCTCATGGAGTTGACAAAATGTAGTGGTAGAACTGGCCGGTACAGTCAGGAGACCTGGGGACAGCTAAGGTCACAGAGGAAGTGGTATTGGTTTACGTTTCATGGGTGACATCTTCTGTGCCAGTGCAGGGGGCGGGGAGGGAAACACAGTACAAAATCAACACTGTTGATGAAAAATCTGGGATAAAAAAACCGTTGCAAGCATGGCTTTTCAAAGAAGAATAAAACTGAGATTATTGCCTCCTGTCCTCCCTACTGATCCTCCTACGCTGTGTGCAGGAGTGAGGACGTATGCCAGCCAAAACCTCACTTCGGTGTGCATAGCTCTAAGTACTAGATCAGCAGCTGCTGTCCTGTGGCTCATAGGTGTTTATGGATCCATGGATTATTTCTGTGAAATGTGGAAAATACCTTGGACGAGCTAGCCTATTACTAGTCAAATTAAATTTGCTATTCAGAAGGCGACGCCTTTGCTGGAGTGTCACAGACCAAAGTGTCTCTGTTTCCATTATAAAGATACAGCATTTCTCCAAAATGAAGATTTTTTCCCCAGGAATTTCTTTTCATTTCCTTCATACAGTGATATTCTTCCTTGTCCTGGGACACTGCTTCCTACCTAAGGACTAATAAGAATAAAAGCAACTCAAAAAATAAAGGTAAATAGTAACATCTTCACTTTAGTCATGAGAAACTGAGGTGTGATAAAATATCATGGGAAAAAGGAATGCCCAACCTCTGCTCAAATCTACATATTTGGCACTGGGAACTTATAAATCAAGGCCCTCAGAACTGCTGCTTATTATTGAAAATTCTGGCAAAGCAGGTGCCTCTGAACGAAGGCACCCCTAAAATCAAACAACCCAGCCAGGTATCCAAACATGGTTTGAACCCACTGTATCTGAATGTTAAAATCAAAAGTCACTGTTTTCTACTTCTTTCTGCTCAGGTCCTTGTATTCAGACATCCTTCAACTCAAAGCAGTCTCCCCAGTACCCTTCTCTCTAAAATGAGCCATTCCTGTTGACGTGAAAAGTCATCACTTGGAGGCACCGAACCCTTATATAAGCTGATTTTGTATACACTAGCTCCCATCTGTTATGCATCTCCTGCTAAACCAGGATCGTGTCCTGCTACAAGCCTACCAAAACACAACAAGAGGCATTTCACAAACTGTAATAGAAAATCATCTCTCTGCCCCATGGAAAGGGCCTGTTGCTAGGATGAAACACGGCTCGTGTTAAACTACACACAGCACTAAAACTGTTGCCACAAATTAAGATGTCAACAGCACCAGGAAAATTTAAGGGACCCGTGCAGAAAAGCCGCCTGCTAAGGCAGAGACATCTCCAGCACTTCAGCCGGCCCCAGTCCTGACCATCTGTGGTCATCAAGCTGGAACGAAAATACTGTCTGTTCAGGTATCCTCCTTTCTTCCTCCCTGCTCCTCATGACACAAGGCTGCTAGGCTGTCACCTCACCATCAGTCTCCCCCAAGGTGCATACAGAGGGCTCTGCAAGATCTCCCCTCCTCTGTGGCACCACGGCTCATGCCAATTCAGTACAGCTGGTCGCTGGAGCTCATTCTGGTCTCTGTGCCATCTCCTCTTTACAAAGGTGATGGATGCACAGGTTAGACCATACAAACCTGCTCTCTCAGGATGTAGTCCGAACCTCAGTGGTCACACGTCAAGATTTTTCTCCTTTCCCTTGAGAGCTCTATTAAAAATAACTTTTGACATGAAATAGGCCTGGACAGTCATTTTGCCTTGTACAGCAATGCAGTTCAAAACCCAATCTCATCACCCCACTAAGTTCTGAAATAAATGAGCAGATATCAAAGTTGTATACTTCCTTCTCTGCACTGACAGATGACAGTGCAAAGGAGGAGCTAGTGCAGCATCTTCTTGATCAAAGGAGGTCCCTGCGATGCAGGAGCCAGCACTAGTGGGGCATGGGGAAATCAGCCATGTCCACACCTTTACTTACACGAAGGCCAATTTTCAATTAAAATTACAGCATGATCCACTACCATTCCCCATAACGTGGAGTTGAATTATGAATGGCACACAGGGAGAGCAGAGGCCTCTTCCATCCCAAGCTCCTTAGCTTAACCTAGATTTCCTAACCAAAAGAACCATAGTACTGGGGATGCCACCATGCAGTCCTTGCTCTGCCTCTGACAGTGTCTGCTGTTGTGACTCTGAGAAAGTCACCTCTTTCTGCACTGGTAAAACAGGAGCAAGAGCTCCTTTGCCTCTGAAGCATGTCATAAGCATGAGTGCATTAATATTTCAAAACACTTCAATATTATGGGGGAGAGAACACTTGAAATGCATAAATAAATAGAAGCAAAGTTTTTAAGGAGAGGTAATATGCTTTACTAGCTCAACTAATATTGCTCTATGAACTTCTTAACACACGGGATTTGTGCCCAAAATGTACTCAGTTTCAAAACTGGGATTTCTGTTTGAGCCGGTATAAAAACGTTTGTATTGCCTTAAATTGTCTTTTCCATGGAACTCATACCAATCAGCTGGGCTCAAGTTTCCTCTCCCTAGAGACTTATATTCTTAGGCCATCACGGTTTGCAACAACATAAATAGCTAATTAACTTCTTACTTAAAAGTAAGAAAGCAGTAAGAAGGCATCCTCAATTTCTTCTGGAAACACTTGAGCTCTCCACCACAGCTCTGGCTTCAGACAACCTAAGATGAAACCTACAAGATTTGCTGCAACAATATATTCCACCATTATCGCACTATATTTGCTGCTCCAGTCGTAGGGAAGGCAGCACACAGAGAGATGATTTGTCCTATAACCACCCACCTTGCTAAACAAGTTCATACAACCTGGTGAAACAAACGCTAATTCTCAGGAAACGGCAAGACACAGAACTTAATAGGCCAAGCCCTTAAGAAGGCTCTTAAATGTCTGTTCAGTCCTCACCAGGACTGAGGAGAGCCTGCCCGAGACAAGCTCCTGTAAGACTGACCGCAGTCTCACAGCAAGGGCAGTTGCTAGCTTTTAAGAAATACGAAGTTGCTCCTGGTCTCTTCTAAAGAGCAAGACCCCAGGTGAGTCTACCAAGGACATCTGAAAAGCACGGTATGTTTGGACATGAGCAGTCACACTGCAGGAACTGGAACCATGTAGGCTGTCCCAGAGACTCCCCTTCAGAGCCCAGGGCCCCACCCTGGAGGATGGGAGCAGAGACAACGCCCCAGAGGGGACATCCCAAAGCACACCTCTCCTGCCTGCCTTCCTCCAGTCATGCTGTCATTCCCAGACAGACTGGAAATCTTACTTTACTACATATACAAAATGAGATAACACCTTTTTTGGCCCCAAAGCAACTCTCACAGGCTTTGCACATGGGTTGTTTTCACACCTCACTGTGAGGCAGAGAACTCTGGCAGGTTTCCACCTCACCAGGCAGCTCAGCCACCTGGTCTCAGATATTCTCTGTGCTTTTTTGTGTTCTCTCCCTTTCCAGGATTTTTCCTTAGGGATGCTCTTAGCAGGGCGGTCTTCCTGGACACCGGTCCCATTTTTCTACTCTTCCCACCCTTCCTGGCTCCACTCCCAGGAGTTCCTGTGCAAGATTCTCTGGATCCCCAGGAGGACCAACATGGAACTAGTAAATGGTGCAGAGACAGGCAGGGAGCTGCCTGTAAGGGAGATGAAGCTGTCAAGACAGGACAAGCTTGGCTTCCATGGACCTTCTCTCTGCTGGCAGGAGGGTGTCCAGCAGCATGACACTGAGACAAGGACATGTGGCACATAACCCGAATGAAGGCTGTGGTCGGCTCAGCTCTTTAGTCCATTACAGGAGCCCTGCTGCGTCCTCGGCTCTCACAAACCAAGAAGTCAGCAGATCTGTCAAGAGTGATAAAACCTAGCCACGGACCCTTAGACCTCTGCTTGTTATCAATTATGAGACTTGCTGGCAGCACTTAGAGGCTTGCTGTGAATAGGAAGGCCTCAGTCATTTCTAGAAATCTGGTCTCTTACAAGACCCCTCACGTCCTAATGTCTCACACACTTTCATGCATTTACCCTTGCAGCATGCCAATGAGAAGGAACCAAAGGAAAAATTAAGGTAAGAGCTGTGGCTCTCATCCACAGTGTCCAGTTGGCACCACAGAGCTCCTGGCTACTGGCTCCTGTCTGGGGAAAAGACCTTCTTTAGAAAAGGGTTGCTATAGATGGCAGCTAGGGATAGAAAAGGATGCCTGAACACTGGTAGGGTCTTCAACCAGATGCCTTCAACCAGATTGTCCAGCGAGATTTCGGTGGCTGAAGCTACCACCCCATAACTCAGAAGCATGCATAGCTCCCCGTGGCTGCTCCAGGAATGAACCCCTCTCAGCCAGGTCAGGCTGGCTCTTGGGCAGAAACCTGGTATGGCCAGGACCACCTGAGTTAGAGCTGAACTTATTGAACAGGCATGTTTTTTACACTTACCAGCTGAGAACTGGCCAGCTTGCTTCTCTGATTGGAGCACTCAGAGCTGGACCCAAGGCTTGGAGAATGTGTCAGGGTTTTGAATCCCTTGCAAAAGCATCTCTTCTACTTCACTGCTTTTCAAACATTAGTAACATGGGCAAGGAGGAGTCAAACTTTGCCTTGTATCTCACTTAATTTACAAGAGCTCATAAGACAAGGCTACACACAAAGACGGGGTGGGTTTTTTGTTATTTTGTCTTAAGAAAAGGTATACAATCTGGTGTGCTGACTGTAAAGGGAAGTCTGTAGTAAATTACACCCTCCTTGAAGGCTGTTGTTGCATTTGGGTCAGGCAACAGGAGAGGAAAGAGAGAAAATAAAATCATCACACTTCTTTTTTTCCCCTTCCCATACTCTGGATTTTAGAGAACGAGCTAGAGATGAAGCTCCTGTTAAAGCACATTTAACAAGCAACTCTGGTCTGCAGCTCATGCATAAGTGATTCTCTCAATCTGAGTCCTGATCACCTCTGGGGAACAGCCTGCCAGAAGCACCAAAGGTGACAGATGTGTAGTGTGTGTTTTGGATAAAAGCCTGTCTTCTGCATAAGGTAGCTAAGAGATGGTGCCTGAACTGAGCCTTGCCTTATTACCCAAAATGAAGACATTTATAGGCAGCTATTGTTTTGTGAAAGGGAAGGAAAAATAACCTCTGTGATGGAAGAGGAGGGAATATAAGACAAAGACTAAAGCAGCACCAGCAGAAAAACTACAGTCTGAGTGAGAAACAGGATTCAGTCTATGCAAATATCTGGCTCTCACCATGTTCTCTTATCTCAGCCAGCTCAATCCTCAGGCTAGGGACCAGAGGAGGGTTTGCTTTTGTCCTTTTGGGTTTTGTTATTCAATATAACTGCTCAAGTTAAAAGGGGCACCATGAATGTATATTGTCGAAAGGAAAATCGTTAGCTCGAAGCCCTAAAGAAGACACATCTGAGGGCTTGTACCAGCTCCCACATGACTACTAGCATGCCACACTCACTTCCTACCCCGTATCAGAAACCTACCCCCTGCTTTAACCCCATTTTCTGAAAAATCTGAGCATGAACTCATGAAAGAGACCCTGTCTCTTAAGCTCAATGGGAGGGAAGAAAACCTCACATAAATGCAGTGAAGTCGTGTCAACTCCTCCATACACACAGGGAGCCTGCCATGCTCCCACCTTGTTTGATGCAAGGTGGATTTGCAGTCTCTTTTCTCCTAAGACCCAACAAAACAGGCTGCAAGGCTGAGTTTATTGCTCTATCTGGTATCTTCTCATTTGGCTCTAATCCCCTCCAATATACATGCAATATTTCAAATGCTCTTGCAGAGATGGAGCTCTTCTGAAGACCTGACATTTTTATAGCCCTGGCAAACCATCAATTTCTATTTAATTTAGTTCTTGACAGAAATAAATACATGCACTGAGATTTACATATGGGTAGACAGGCCAATATTTTCAGGCTTGCATGCTGAGGGCTACATCTGTACTGCAATCACTGCTGTAGCTATAGGTGGTGTCAAGCTCCTTGTGTTCAGCTGCTAGCAACATAGCCACAGCAGTGCAGGGCTCCTCACAGGCTGAAGCTATCTGCAAGTCTGGGGAAAAATTAATTGACGCTATTGCTCTCCAGGCTACTGCAACTGTTTAAAACTGTTTAAAAACTCCCAGGCCTCCTTCTAAAAGCTGCAGTCACAGCACAAATGTCTCCAGAATCAGAGGCCTAAAACAGAGGGTTTATCCTTTCTGCACCACAAACACTCCCCAAGATGCTACATGAACACAGGTCCTGCTTCTTCTTCACATTTATAGTAGTCTCGTTAACAGCTGAGAGCTTTGGCTTTAGCTTCTCCAGACTGCTTACTAGAGTATACAACGCTCCTGCCAACCCTGGATGGAGGACCTCCTTGATGTCAGCACATAGCTGCTGCCTACACCACCATGGCTGCCTCTGTTGCCCCTGTAGCAGGGGAAGTGAAGGCTGAAGCAGGCAGCATTTGATCTTATCCCCGCTGAGGGACTGGAGCATCTCTCCTGTGTGGAAAAGATAAGTGAGCCAGGACCGTTCAGCCTGGAGAAGAAAAGGCTCTTATCAATGTATGTAAATACTTAGAGTGAAGTTGCAAAGAGGACAAAGCCAGTCTTGTCAGTGACACCCAGTAAGTGTATCTGAGGCGATGAGCACAAATCAAAACAGAGAAGATTCCTTGTGAACATTAGGAAACACCTTTTTACAAGGGTGACTGGGAAGGTTGTGTAGTTTATACCCTTGGAGACAGTCAAAATACACCTGGACAAGTTCCTGCATAACTGGCTCTAGGTGGCCCTGCTTGAGCAGGGAGATTGAACCAGATGACCTCTGGGGGTCCCTTCCAGCCTCAGCCACTCTGTGCTTCTGTGAAAACTGAATAACCAGGATGACAAAATGTGAAATGATCAGTGTGAGATTCCTCCCTTCAATGGAGTAAACATTCTTCAAAGAGCACAACAAACTAGAAATGGCCCAAATATGTTGGCATGTGCTGGGAGTACCGTGAGAAAACTATTACAGGCAGAGTGTGCTCAAGCTGATGTTCTGTCTGGGACTTGTGCAAGGTCTGGTAAGACTCAAGCTGATGGCAGCAATAATGTCTCTCCTGCGAGCTCCGTTGCACTGGCCTGCATGTTTTAATTAACACACTGGTACCTACCTCCTTCCATCCTGAAAATGCTTGCTATCCCACTGGATTAACACAGGGAACAATTTCCTCTCTGCTCCCCTGATTCAGTGACATGTCCACAGAGGAAAGAGGATTGGTGACCCTTGTTCTGAGACGGATTAAACCACTGGCTGGACTTCCACAAGCAGATTAAGGGAAATGACTGCCTATCCCTCTGTTCTGAAAGGAAAATTCACCCCGATCATTATGAAGGCTGAAAATTGTGGAGAGAAAAGTCAAACCTTGCACTCCTGGGATGTTGAACTAGAACAGCCAATGCAAAGTGGTAAAAGGATGTTAAATGTTTCAGTGACTGAAAGAACACGGAAGCCAATTTATTAAAAATCCGTATGGTAGTCAGTGGCTCTTAGACCGTGGTCTGTGGGGCACCAGTGGCCTGCAGAGTGTCCCTACATGCTGCTGTTGCAATAACAAAGTATCTGTCACTTTTTAAACAGGGACCCGCCCTGCCCTTTCTACTCCTGTCCAAGATTCACAGACTTTCCCAAGACTATTTTTGACCAGCTGGGCTGAAAGAGAACTTCAGCCTGTCTCTCTGCACCAGGCTGTCCTGAGGCTGCTTTTGATGGCAGACTTGAAATGTGTAGAGGGAGCCACAAAAATGCCCAGCAGAGGACAACAAACCATCTCAGGAGCACTGCAACTTGTTCATCAAAGGCTCTATAAAGAAAGCAAGCAAGCAGTGTGTCATGTTCGGCAGGGTGCTCTAACCAGCCAGCTGGGCCACTGCTCTGAGATTTTCAGCTTATATTCAGTCTATGATTTTCACTAATTTTCCCTTTTGGATAATTAGCCTTGGCATTGTGTTTACCTCAGGGATGAAATGGGGTCAAGAACTGAGAGTCTGGAAAAGGAGAGGAAGATGATGGGGAAGCTAAAAATGTCAAGAGGATTAACTAAAGGAAATCCCCAGGTGCCACTGTAGTAGATGATTTTCAAAAGCAAAAGAACAGGAATTCCCAACCCCCCTTCATTTTCAGTTCACTCTGAAGAGCTCCCTTACAGGGTTATCTTGAATAGATGCATCTCTGATAGAAAAAGCTGACCTGAAATCTTGTAAAAACAAGGTCTCTTATGTTTCTTTAACTTCAGGGCCAGAAAATCCACATAGCAGTCTTCATCTATTCAGGGTCTGCGAGTGCCTTCTAGCCCTTCGTTAAGCAACGTGACTAACGCTTGTCACGTGTGCTTTATTAACACTCCCTTCCTCCCCGCAGGCTCTGGGTGCGGAAGGCTCTGGATGCGGCGCAGAGCTTTGCCTTCATGGGGTTTAGTGGTTTTCTTTTTTCAGGGTACTTGCTGCTGTGTGGTCCTGCTGGCCACAGGAAGGTGCCCCACATTTAGAGAGGGAGGGGGCAACGTCTGGGGAGGTCTCTTGCTCCAGTGGGAAGCGACTCCACTGCCTGGCATGGGCTGTGCCTGGCAGAGCAAACCAGGCAGCACCTTGGCTGGTACAGCTCGAGCCTGCGCTGCATTTAACCACAAACATCACTATAACAGATTATTGATCCTGAGCATGGGATTAGGGTGGGATATACCTCTTGCTGGAGAAGAGGACACCTACACCTAACAAACCTGACAAGGCTGCAAATGCTGCGTGAAACACCTCACATGCCTAAGCACAACCAGCAGTGGGCTAATCTCACCTGGCACACCAAAACAGGCCGGCTCAACACTAATCAATTCTTGAATCTCCATCATGATACAAGTAGTTTTAAATCAGGCGTCTGAATGAAGTTAGGGCTGTTGCAAAGGGAATCTATCTGTGGGTAACACATAAAGAATTTTGTTTCTTTCCTCTTGGTGTGGGCAAACAACATTGTGAAAATCCCAGCTACTTCGCTTTGGTGACCTGAGGCAGTAGGTGACCTTATCTCTCAACCAATTTTTGCAGTGCCTCCATCTCCCTCCCCCTCCATGCTGGGGATGGCAGAGCAGTGCCGCTGGCATGCACAGTGAGTCAGCAGCCCCGCAACTCCCTGATCATGGAAATGTTCCTGTTCCCATGTCTTGCTCACAGCTTTGCAACTAAGATGGGACACCCCAGTTTGTGACCAAAAAAAATGTCTTAAAAGAAGGCAGGTCCTCTAATGCAGTCAACACATCCATGAAAAATGCTCTGTCTGGGCCAGGGCATATGCAGAGGGTTGGTCCCCACCACAAGCAGCCTGCAGGAGCCTTGCTGCAGGCTCCACTTTCCAGAGAGAGGAGCCACCTTCCTCCTGTTCACAGGGCCTGCAGGGCATTCCAGCTGATGGTGGGATGAGATGGTCATGCAGTATTTCTAAGAAGTCAAAACAGTCAGTGAATGAATGGTGTGTTTTAAGTTTCTCAGCCAATGCTCCTGTGAGTAAAATGTTATAGCTAGGAAAAAAATACTCTCTGAACTTTTGTTGCTAGCATCTGAACTGAAGCCCACTCCTGAGATTTCAAAGGAGTTTCTTTAGCTTTTTAACTTTTCACTGCTCTTTACATTTCCATGCCTGGACAGTGAAAAGGCTAAGTAGATTAATTCTGTTTAAACAGTGTGTGGATCGTGTTCAGCATCATCCTGGCAATGCCAGGCTTCTTGAAGTTCTAGCCTCGGCTTCTGTGAAGAGACCTGAACTCATTTAAACACTCCAATTCTGCCTGTGCTTTTAATCAAATCCTTTGAGATCACCTTTAGGGCTCACTGTCTTTGTTCTGCAGCCAAGAGCATGTCCTACACCTTTATGCTGCTCTGACTTCAGCCATAGTCAGTGGCTCTTTTCAGACCGAGCAGCATGAACCAGTAAGGACCAAACCCAAGGCTTCTGTGTTTGCTTTGTATGGTACCAGCTTGTCCTGCAACAATGAGGCCCCCACTGCATTTCCATCACACCTCAGTCACTGTACATCACTGGTTCTCTAATGAGGATATTTCTGAGATAAGGAGAGCTGAACTCTGAACCGTCAATGACAAAGGTGGTGTGGCTTTTTGCCTACCTCTCAGGATGTCCACTATGAGGTCTGGATGCCTCTAAAAAGAGTTAACTCCTCCCACTGAACTTCTATGGTTTCTCCCCCTCTCTGTGCTGGCACCCAGACAAGTGTCCTTTAGTGGCCACTCACCTTCTCACCAACAGAGATACCACCAGGAAAGCACACTCCTCTGTATCTTGCATAGGAAGTGTTGACAGCCTTGCAATATTGATTTAAGGAAATATCCACCACAGAATTCCACTTACTACTTCCAAGTAGTTTGTACTCATTCTTACTGACTTTGACCACATAAGAAACTGTAATGGTTTAATTAAAATGGGGTTAAAATCTGATGCAAACCACAGCAGAGACATCAAGTAGATCCCTAGCTTACATATACTTTTAAAGAAACAACATGATTTGTTCCTTGGTGTTCAAGCTACAAGGTTAATCTAGTATTAGCACTCAGATTTGCAAAAAGCAATAACCTGTTTAAGGGCTATCTGTGCTAGATCTGACTGTTGATCACCCTTTTAAATTTAAACAACAGTGTATTATGACAGGCTGAGAGAGCTGGGTTTGTTCAGTCTGGAGAAGAGAAGGCTCTGGGGAGACCTTATTGCTGCCTTGCAGTACCTGGATGAGGCTTTGAAAAAAGAGGGAGAGTGACTTTTTTACACAGGCAGATAGCAATAGCACAATGGGGAATGGTTTTAAACTAAAAGAGGAGAGATTTAGATTAGATGTTAGGAAGAAATTCTATTGTGATGGTGGCAAGACACTGAAACAGGTTGCCCAGAGAAGTGGTGGATGTGCCATCCCTGAAGCGTTCAAGGCCACATTGGATGGGGATGGGGATTTGAGCATCAGGAATGATACTTAAGGACCCTTCCAAGTGAAATCATTCTACAATTCTATGATCACTATTACTGGAAATGGCTATGTAAAACATAAAAATATTAAAATATTCCCATCAGTCTTTAAAGATCACATCTATATTTTTGAAATTAATTTTGGTCTCAGAATTTGACTCTACAGATCCATCCCCTGCTGTAAATTCACTCCTGAAATCAAATCTGTCAGTGGCATGGAATTTAATTTGATCTTGTGACTCTCTCCAGCACTTGCTACTGAGAGCTAACCCATTACATTCTAGACAACATATTAAGCTGTGACATAACAGCAGGGTCACAAAGACATGAGTAAGAAGCAATATGAGAGCCTGTAAGCACCCTGATCCTTCACTGCTGCCTGTGCTCTGAGTTACTCATATTCTGCAAGGGTAGAAAGATGATATGGATTTCTGCTTGGAAGCCTGAACCACGGTGCAATAATCAGAAGCCAAAGGTTAGTTTTAGTCCATCACAGAGGTGACTGTTAAGAAATCACCCAGAAAACTCTGACCCAGAGGGTTAGGGTGGAAAAGAGAGAGAAAGGTGCACTTGGTTTTCAACTACAAGTACCTCAGCAGGCTGCACGTACAAACCTTTGGCAGCTCATAAAAAGCAGTCTCTACACATACGCCTACTCATCCCTGTGGTGCAGACTTCCAGATAAGAGGTAGTGCTTCTCTACAGTACAAATGATAGGTGTGGTGATACACACAGCAATGCATGCTAACAGAGTGTACCAACACTAATACCTACATGCTTAAACATCATCCTCACCGGGAGACACGGGATCTCCTGCCTGCCCACACTGTTTCCTCCAGGAGAGGATGTGCTGCTGTGCCAGACTGCCGTGCCTTTGGCGGCAGCATCACCTACTGATAGGTGAAGGATGGCAACCATCCTGGGGTGGGGAAGTGAACATCAGGCAGAGCATCTTCTTTCCTCCTTCTTGCTGCCCAGAAGGTGAGGGTGAAGAGGAAAGAGGGAGGAGGAGGCAGAAGGACCATACATCCATCAAACAAAGTGGTCTCCACAGACCTGGCCTTGGACAGGGTACCAGGAAATCTGTATATTCAGAAAACCATCCATTTGGCCTAAAGATACTAGGAACAGAATCAACAGCAGGAGAGAAAACTTAAAGAGTCTGAGGTCTTTATGGTACAGACCCATCCATGCTGCAGTTACACTCAGGTGGAAGGGCTGAAAGACAACAGAGTGGTACCACCATACAGATGGGGCTTCACTGCCGCTCCACCCTTCTTACTGGGGAGGAGTGGGACAGGTCTGAGTGACAGAAAAGGAACTGTACTTCTTTGCTGGCTTGGGGATAGAGTTCACTTTCTTCACAGTAGCTAGGATGGGGCTGTTTTGGATTTGTGCTGAAAACAGGCCTTTTCTGCGTCTTGTATCACTCCATCTGCCAGTGGGCTGGGGAGGGGCACAAGAAGTTGTGAGGGGACACAGCTGAGAGAGCTGAGCCCAACTGACCGCAGGCATATCCCACAGGATACGGCACCATGCGCAGCATGTAAAGCTGGGGCAAGAAGGAGGCAGGGGGTACGTTCAGAGTGACGGAGTTTGTCCTCTCAAGTAACCACTGTGTGATGAAGCCCTGCTCTCCTGGGGATGGCCAAACACCTGCCTGCCCAAGGGAAGTGGTGAATTAATTCTTTGTTCTGTTTTGTTTGCACCCACAGCTTTTGCTTCTCCTATTAAACTGTCTTTATCTCAACCCATCAGTTTTCTCACTGTTGCCCTTCCGATTCTCTCAGCAATCTCACTGAGGGGAGAGAAAGAGAACAGCTGGGTGATGCTTAGTTGCTGGCTAGGGTTTAACCATGACAGGCTCACAAGGGGAACACCATTCAATTTCCACAAATTAACAAGAAAGAGAAGAGGAAGCCTTGTCCTCAGAATCTATACCAGACGAGTTTGGGCAAAATCAGGCTATTAACTCCAATAAAAGTCTCTCAGATGGCTCTTTCCACCAACTTTAACTGAGATGCCTGCCCAGGAACAGACAGCACTCATGCAGATTCTTCTTCTCTCCTACAGTCATGTAAATCAGACTCCTCTTTGAACAACCTACCCTTTGTTACCCAGAGAGTAGAGATCTCATAGAGATCACCACAATGCATCTTCCAGGTGCGGTCAAACCTACTGGAGTCTCAAAGAGACTACAGATCTCACATTTTGATTCCTGATTTCAGAGCAAGGGTGCTCAGATCTGTATCTAGAGTAGCCAGAAATGTAGGGCTGTTGGTCTCTGGGTTGCTCTTACTGGACCAGCATGTGACAATACTGGGTCACTGCAGAATGAAGCAACCGGTGCTTCTGTGGCACTGGACAAAGCAACTGCTGGAGATCTGGGCCAGGTACTGAGGGACAGACCTAAGAGCACTCTTTGCAGCATTTGGCACCTGGAAGTCTGAGAAAAAGACCTCTTAACAAGCTTCTTGTTAGCTTCTTCCTCATGGACATTTTTGGCTCTCATGAATGTAAAATAAGCCTTTTCTATAAAGATGTTGATGACACAGCTGGCAAAATCCTTCCTTGAACATGGTCAGGGAAAACTAAGGAAAGTGAAGAAAAGACATTTCTGTGGGCTGCTTTGGTTCTCTTTGCATCTCTCACAGCACAGGAGTGAGCTGCCCCACTTCCCCAAACTCCAGCCGATGAGACCTGATGTGAAGGAGCAAACCAGAAGCAGCCTCAGCAGACTACCAAACCAGCTCTCCTCCAGAGCTTCACCCAGGACCTTCATGCTCTCCTTCAGAGAGGAGCTGCTTTTCAGCTCTTGCCCCCAGTTCCTGCCCAAGCTATGCTGCAGGTGTGTCTATCACGGCTGTGCCTGGCTGCACATACCCTGCCAATGCAGTTCAGACCATGACCTGCTCACCATGCCTGTCTCATCACCACAGACCTCTCCTCCTGCACATCCCAGCTCTTCCATGACCAGTGCTCAACCTGTGCAGCTGCTGTTTACCACTGATACTACATACCACCGAGCCCTCTGGCTCCGGGCACATGCAGGCAGCTTGTTCTGCCTTCTGGGCAGCAGAAAGCAGGACACTAAAGCACGTACAGACACGTGCTTTCTGCTGCATTCTCCCACATTCCCACAGATTCTCTCATCTCCTGCCAGACGACCACCTGCAGCGGGGTGAGGGAGTCCATGCAACTTAGGCTTGATGTTACTCATCCCTTATTTCCAAAGGTGACGGCCAGTCTGGGAGTGGGCGAGTCTAACAGGTCAGTAAGGCATCCCAAGGTGCCTTCAAGAAAACAGGACATTTATAAGACAGAACTGTGTGGAATATCAGCTGTATTGCACATCATTGCACTAACTGCTATTAGCTCATACCTAGGTAAACAAAGAAGCCAAGAGTGTGCAGCCATTTCATTTTATTAATTAAAGTGACTGGCATTTATACAGCACCAAAGCACTTTGCAAATCTTAATTATGCTTCACAGCAGCTCTGCGAGGTGAAACGTGTTCCCATTTACAAACAGCAAAAATGAGACATAGTGAACTAAGTGACTTGCCAGTGCGCTCAGGAGCTCAATGAAAAAATTAGGACAGAATCCTAGATCCTGCTGCCTTCCAACCCCATTCCCTAGCTGCTGCTCTCCACCCTGTGTGCTACCCCACAGCTCTAACCTTGATCAGATACTACCACAGGGACCTCTAAGCTCAAGCAGCCACACGTGGGTGGGAATAACACCAGCACAGAAAGCTGAAATGTTCTGTTCTGCCTAAGAGATGCCTCAGGAATCTATAAACATTTTATTATTTTTCATATATTGAAACAGGTGGAGAATCTACAGCCAAGGCTTCAGAACGCCTCCAAAGTTAATTTCACACCACCCAAGCCCACTGGATTTTTATTGCGTTTGCACTGGAGAGGTCTAATACTGGGAGTCTTGGCACAGAGTTATTCCTACTGAGAAACATCCCCAGCAGCCAGAGGAGAAGAAGGGAGACCCTGGCCTCCCCAGCCTGCTTGCCCTGTCCCCGGGAGAGCTCCCACACGTGCTCCCCAGGGTCACACCAGTGAGAGGGCGGCACCAGACCTGGGGGCTGCTGGCAGTGACCCTGCCCAGTCATCAGCAGTGAGGAACAGACAGCAAGGGGGTGGCTGAGGGGCAGAGGGGAAAGGGGGAAGGCCACCGCTTGACACAGCATTAGGGGCAGAGTCTCTTTGGTTTGTGGGGAGGAGGAGGAGAGGGGAACGAGCAGCTTGACACTCCACAGCCGCGGCAGGAATCTGCTCCCATCTCTCTTCGGGTGGGACCTTGCTCTGCAAGAGCACTGCTATGGAAGTGAGTGCCTGCCTGAGGGAAACAAGCCTGACAGATATTTTGCACAAATAATGGAATTATTTTTAGATGCTCAACACATCCTCTTGCAAGACAGCTAGCCACGCAGAGACGAACAGATCTCGCAGCCCCTTGCTAATCCACTGAAACAGCTAATCTCCCTTAACCCTTGTAGCTCACAGATAGTGGCAGGCTTCCCTCGAAAAGGCACTGCACCTTGTGACTTCTACCCCAGACATTGTACCCAAACAAAGGAGACCTGCACCAGGGCTTTTCTTTTTTTCCCAGCTGTATTTTATCAGGAGAAAGGTGCATCCAGAGAGGATGCCAGCAGAAAGGGACCAGGACAATCCAAGTGGGGAAGTGCCCTACAGCAGAGACCTTCCCTCTCTTCCTTCATTCCCTCCTCTGCTGTTTCTTGCAGCTTGACATATGCACAGGCATGATTCATCCCTGCCAAAGCGAAACAGGGTCATCAGCAGCCATCCCAAAAGCATGATAGCTGGGTTGAGGGAGAAGAGGTTATACAGCCCCAAGCGTAAAAGCTGAAGGCCTGGTTTGGTTGAGCATGGAAAAGAAACCCCTGGAGTCACCTTCTATTTTTTTTGACTTTTCATTACTTTCACTAGAACAATCTGAACCATCTTAACTTTGAAAGGCAGCTCAGCCTCAGTGCTCTGTGGATAGCATTGTGCTCAGCTCTGCCCTCACACCTCACAAGACCAAGGGTAGAGTCTGATCCCCATAGGCTGTACCATCACCTTTTTGTCTACAGTGCATGCTGTAAATCTTTGTATCAGTTGAAGTAAACCTGTGAGATAAGCAGCACGCGGAAAAAAAGATCCCTAAATACATGCATATACACATTCACACAAGGCTCAGGGGAGCCAAGGGCTGTATCTCAAAATTTCTTTTCTCTACATAGCCAGGACATAAAGATAATACCCTGATATTTCAGTGCTGCTCAGGAAATATCCCAACAAATAGGAGTTTGGTTGTGTTTCAACTATCTCTATCGGCAAATCTGCAAAATTTATGGAATTTGGACAAAAAGGATCACACAATATATTCACAGTGGCAAACATTACTGCATCCAGGAGAGATGCAGGAATTGCCCATTCACAGATGCTGGTATGGCTGTATCAGTTCTGCTTGCTGCTAAATGCTTTGAAGAAACTCTCAACTGCTACAGCACAAGAGGTGCTGTTCTAAAGCCAAGGCTGCATAATACTTTGACATAATACATACCTGGATGAATTTCTAGCACAGTTAGGATGTAGAGGCAACAGGTTGGATAGAGTGGTATTTCTACATCTCATGAAATGGAGCCACAAGGGGTAATGATTTCTTTTAACAGCATGCCCCAACCTGAGCAGATCCCTGCTGTGCTGCTGGGAGAACCTGTGAGGAGTTCTGAGCTCTGCAGTGTCCCTGCAAAACTAGTAATGAGTCCTTCACTGTGTGCGCTAGTGCAGAGGAAAAGGCCTGGCCCTTCCCAGGATCTGGCCACAGTACTGCAATCCTCCTTTATCAACAAACACCCACCAAAAAGTCTCAAAGTTATCAGAGTCCAAGCTCAGCCCAAGGTGCACTGAAAGGAATGCTAAAGTTAGCCCTAACTTCTGCAGACACAGCACAAGTCCCATCATTGGCAGTGGGTCTGCAGCAACAAATCTAATTTAGAGATTACTTTTCCAAATTCAGCAATATTTTCAACATAATTATAGCAGTATAAGACTCAATGTTCAGGTCTTAGAAGATCTTTAGGCATCCCAGTATCCATTTATATCTCCTATTATCTGTGCTACTGTGCAAACTGCTATTTATGGAAAGCCTGTCTGCCAACAAGTGGTTTTACCTACTCTGGAAACATAAACCTGCAGAAAACCCTCTGAGATGCTGCATCAACAAATTAAACTATTAGCTCTGGAATGATTACAGCTTTTTTTTTCCTAAAACTGGAAAGAAATAAAAAAGCCACCACTAGAAGAAAGTGGTGGGTGGGGTTTTTTCCAAAAGCTTTTCTATGCTATTCAAAGAACCACCAAAGTGGATGAATAGTCAACTGAACTGCAGATTTTCCATGAGTTTGCAGAAGAGCACAGCAAAGCTGTGTTCTGTCCTTCCCATCTCAGTTTTGTGACACCAAGAAGATTTTGGTTTGTTAGGAGTGTCACAGTAGTACCTCCCACCAGTAACAAAGTCAAAATTAATGTTAAATTAGCGTTAATATTTAAAGTAAGTTATTCTATTCCATGCTTCAGTGTTTGTGAGGAGATCAGGATAATCTCTCTGAGATTTCCAGTCGGCTTCCCTGCCAGGGCATCTGCTAGATGACAACTGACAGTTGCCAGTATTTGGTCTTGTTCAATACTACCCCATCCGGAACATGATTGAGATGCATGGTTTCTTCAAACAAGTCCTTGCCCAGGACTTCTGAGTTGGATTATAGGTAAAAATTACAGATTTTGGAACAACGAAAGGCCCTTTTTCCTGCCTGCCCTTTCCAGCAGCCTGCTGGGGGTGTTCCAGTGTGAATCTTGCTTTCCCATCTGACTGCACACCCTGGCTTCCCTCTCCTCTCTCTCCTGTTCTGCCCAAGCTATGTGAGAAAAGCAACATCTCCCCCTGCACTGCCCTGCTCCCTGTACAGGGCTGCTTCTTCTCACAGCTCCCACTGACCAGGGCACCATTCACACTTTCTGACCTTGCCCACAGCCAAAAGAAATTGAAATTTAGAAGCTGCACCTGAAAGGGAGAGCAACTTGTGATGCTGTCTGCAGCTCACTGCTTCTCTGGCCTTGATGCACAGCTGGGATCACTGGGGACCAATGAGCTGGATGGATGTTTCTAGCCAGAAACCTTGCCTCTTTTATAACCACGTGTCTCCCCTGTGAGACCCCAGTATTTCCCCACTGGAAACACTGCCCCCTGCAATGTTAGTGCCAGTGCAGCAAGGGGAAATAGTGCCAGTGCACACCAGCCATTCTAAAAAAATACCCTGGGGACTGTCTGGCAAAGGGACAAATAGTCCCAGGCAAAACGGATGACTGGCTGAAGCCATGCAAACCCCCACTTAGTAGAACTGCTCAGCAGGATTTCTAAAATCAAACCTCCCGTGCGTATTAGGTCCCCTCAGAGGGTGTCCCAAAGACAACCTCACATCCTCTTCAACCCAGTCCTGTTAGCATCCTATGGACACAGTGCATGCTTGGCCTCTTCCCAGGAAAGACCTCTGCTAGTGTTGACTGAAGACCCCCTGCCTGGGACAGATGGATCCTGCATCTCCAGGCACCAGCGTTGGGCACCACGTGTCCCCTGTGAAAAACTCCAACATGTCAAGTCATCTGGGTTAAACAGCACCAGGCTACCAAAGGGTTAAAGCCAGAGAGGCTATTGCAAAGGCAGTATGAGATGAAACAGAGCTCAGCCTTAATACACTGGAGAGCAAAGGCCTCAGGGGGGCTTTTGCTGAAAATCGTACTAGGATCAGCATACAGGATTCACTCCCATCCAAGGGTCAGTGCCTGTATCAGCTAGCAAAGGGGCTGGATGCCCTCCCTGCACCAGGCTGTCCCCTCCATCCCTGGGAAGCTCCCTGACCTGCTCCTTCTCAGCAGCACCCACGTAGCTGCTCCCAGGCTCCTGGCTTTCCCTGCTCCACAGCTTGGCTGGAGACCCAGATCTTGCCTTCACACTGCTCAGCCTACCAGCTGGCCCTAGGATGGGGCACAGGTGAAATTTCCTTCTTTGCAATGGCTGTTAAGCAAGATCCAACAAAGAAGCTGCACACACACTTCTTTCTTTCTCATATTCAGCCTTATTTTACTTCATGGAAATAAGCCTGCAGGGATCATTTCATTTATGCTGCTCACTACTACCAGCTCCAATAATGTGTTTCCTCATTTGCATCACCAAGGGATGTAAATTTGCCCCAAAGAGCCCATGATCCACCCACAAAACTCTCCCCTGAGCCAGACAGAAGAGGAGCAGAGGGAAGAAAATAATGGCAGGGACAATCTAGAGTAACAGGGAAGAATCCAGGAGGAGAAGAATCATGAAGAAAGGGAGAAGGAATAATCTTCAATGCTACCTTATGGATTCTTCAAGTAAAACTGAAAAATAATTTCAAAAATGCCCCCTGAACTGGGCACACCTCTAGCCACTGCATTTTTCCCTCGGACCCTTCCTGCATTCGCAATGAAACATGAACAAAAGCATAGAGAAGTGGCCTGTGGAGCTGGGATGCTGGAGTGTCACAGCTCATCACAGGGTGGAGAAAAAAACACCCCCGAGCTCTGACAGCTCAGCTCTGCATGTCACATCAGTGTCCATTGAGGAAAGCAGGCACAGGAGATGTCTCAGAACAAAAAATACTCTACACAACAAAAGCCATGTCTGTGGGAAGAGGAAGGAGCTCAAGGGGCCAGTGGAGATATGGCAGAATGATGAGGAATGAAAGGTTCAATTTCAAGCTACCTAGAAAATTAAAAAGACCATGTCTAGATGTATAACTTCCTACCAAGGATTAAAATTCCTTTTCCACAGTGTTGATAGCTGAAGTATCATGCATGATGTTTGTGTTGTGGTTAACACCCTTCCAGGAGGTGAGGAAGCACTGAGGTTTGGAGCAGCAGGCTCAGGTCAATCTGAATGGTGACATGAAATTTTTGTGACCCAATCCTGACTTCCTGAGGAAGAAAAGGGAACCTTGTGCGCTCAAGCTCACTTAGAGCTTGCTCCTGGCTAGGAGGCACTAAGTGGCATCAGCATTCCTCTTTTGCACAAAAGAGCTGAAAATGGATCCACCCAAAACCCAGAAATACATGGTCCATGCAGGACACCTGTTGAGCGAATGAATGGGAGAAAAGCTGGGATCATTCCCCACCATTTTCTGTTTGGGGACCAAATAGTTACAGATCCATTACAGCATCTCTCCTCCTACCTGCAGTTCCTTGCCTGACTGGGGCCACCATGACCTTATGACATGACCCATACAACATTGTCTCCTTTGAACTTCAGGCACTGACCACGTAAGAGCCCACCATGAGAACTGAGACAAGAGTGTTTTCAGGACAGTTTCCAGGGTAATTCAGGGAGTTGCCAGCAGATCTGGGGGACTTTAATCTTGAAGTGGCTGGTTCCTACACAGCCTCCCTAGGAAGGCAGATTAATAGCTGATGGCCAACCTGGGGTTCATCTCACATAGAATAAACAGCTGTGACATCCCAGAAAAAAGAGCAAGCTTCAGACATGCTGAGTGTATCAAAGATATGCAGTTAAAAATAACTAATGCTAGAAATGCTGTATAAAGCAAACATTTCACCAAAATACAAGAGTTACCTTTTAGAAGATAATCATGGAAGCAATCTTGTATATACAGCCACAGTGAAGTTTTGTGCAGTTCCCTATGTCTCAGAAGGGTAGGAACAACTCTGAGTTCTCTGCCTTGATATTTGCTGCTCAGGTTGTCTCCTAGAAGTGCCTCCTGAGATCTTCAAAAGGCAGAAAGTGAAGGCATCCCAGGCAATCCCTCTACCTCTTCATCTGCAGTAGTCACCAACAGCTGTGCCTGCTTTTCCAAGAGCAAAAGCCAGCTGGAATTCCTTACTTCCCAGAGAGCGCTAGACAGAGCCTGTCCTTACCCTGCCTCCCACAACAGAATAGCAGACGTCTGTCACATCAAGCAGGTGACCTGTTTGATCCACCTCAACATCCTGGCAGTGCCCAACTCCAGCTGGTTTGGGCATGGTGCCTGCGGCACACCAACCTGTATCAGAGGTCTCTAAACAGTCTTTGCTTTCTCCTGGCCCTGGCAGGCATTCAGTTCCTGTCTGAAAGCTTGAGGACTCCTTTCATCCTAATTTGTACAACTGGTGATGCTATTCTTATTCAGAGAAATGTGTAATTCATAGAAACATTGTTCACAAATGGGAGCAAAAAGCCTTGTGCACTGGAGGAAAAGCTCTTACCAAATTACGAGGTTGCAGCAGAGCTTAGGCTGTCTCTTCCTGCTGCAGCCCCATCTGTCACAGCTTTGCTACCCTGACAGCACTGTCTGACAGACCATATCCACCTATTCCCTCCTTCCCATCCTTTTTCACTAGTCTTTTTCCTTGGGCTGCCTCCACTCCCCAAGCAGATCCACAGGCCAATCTAAGACATTGAGAAAGAAATATCTTCTCCCTAATTCCTCTCCCCAAGGCCCCAAGGCTCTCTTCGGTCTCTTTCCAATTACCTCAGTGGCTCTTCAACTGACTGCTTACTGGTGTTGTACAATACGGAATTCAGATCTGGCAACAAAAGGCTCCTCCAAGAAATACCCAGTGCCACCACCTCACTCAGGTAACCACAGGAGGAAAAAAGAGACTCTTGTTCCTTTCCATGTAAGATTTTGGCAGCTCTTGGCAGCTGAGAGGATTTTTGGAACAGATCGGTCATATCTGCTGCTGCAGGTATTCTGCCTGCACACAGCTTTTTGGGGATGAAGGATGTGGCTAAGGGATGGCGTCCCTATCTGAGTTCTCAGAAGACCTACACAGCTAAGTCCAAGCTGTGTCAGTAGCTCAGCTAAGTCAGAGGTGGGAATTCAGCTGCCTTCTCTAAGCTTTGTCTTCTCCAAAACCTTCAAGGACATGGACATGGACATGGACGAGCAAGGGTGAGACAGAGTGAAAGGAAAAGTAGGAGGAGGCGGCAATAATGGGGGATGAGATCCAGGAGAACTTAGGGATTTGCCTTGTGCTGTTCATTGAAGGGAGTATCACACTTGTCCAGGCCTACGTTAGACTGGGAGGCAAGACACAGAAAAAGAAGATAGGTGATGCTGGCCTGGCCTCACAGACACTTACCTCTATGGAGTACTGCTGGCATGGGAACAAACTCCTTTGATTCCATGAGCTGTGGACTCAGGCATGAGCCTGTCTTAGATGAATGGACCAGATGACACAGCAAGGGGAGGCACTAGGAAGGGACGGACTCTGCCAACCCTTGTGAGCAGGGCTGAGTGATGTACCAGCATTACCCCTGCGTGGGAAGCCACCAACAGCTCTGCAAACACCCAGGGCACCACAGTGTTTCCCATTCCCCTGCCATGTGCAGCCTGGGAAAAGCACGCTGTGAATCTGCAAATCCCACCCCGAGGTCTCCTGGGTCTGTATGGGGACCAGTGCCAAGACAGCACATGTGACAGCAACGGAGGGCACATCCTGTCTGATAATCTCCCACTTGTCCTCTGTCCAGGGAAGAGTATACCTCTCTCCTTGCTTCATCTTCAAACTGAGGCATGGTAGGAATACTGTGTCCCCTCAGACACACCAGGAGACTTCTTAATTAGCCAAATGACCTTCCAAAAATAGGATCAAGATGTCTGCCCCAGACCAGTAGTATATTTCAAATATTATCTAGGTATGAAAAAGGATATTTTTAGAATGTTACAGACTTCACAGTTCTTCAATAAATTTAGAGAGCTAGACAGGCACTAGGGAAGTACTTTCTCCCACACACAGAGGGGTCACAGAGACACCTAGGATGCAACAGGAAGTTGTTGATTTATGCAGGGATAGAGTTAATTTTCTTCACGGTAGCTAGTATGGGGCTATGTTTTGGATTTGTGCTGAAAACAGTGTTGATAACACAGGAATGTTTTCATCATTTCCAAGCAGAGCTCACACAGCGTCAAGGCCTTTTCTTCTTCTCACCCCACCCCACCAGTTAAGGCTGCATTGAGGTTTGCAAGGACAGATGGAACTCCGGCAGCTTCATAATAGACTGTGGATTATAAAGTATGATAAACAGCCACCTTCTTATAGGCCAGGCATGAAGTGAATAGCCCCTGGGCTCAATGGCTTGTGCTCGGCAGCCAGTGCAGCCCAGCAGAGGCAGGAAAGCAGATGTCCTGGAGGGCACTGAAAGAGGAAGAGGAGGAACTACAGTGGCACAAAGCCGAGAGGTAGTGATGACAGCAGGAAGAGCAGCCACAGCAGGTATGCCTTCAGCCTCATCAAATGGTAAGTTTTGCTGACCTCAGTGCTAATTACAGAGACAGATAAGACCCACTTTTAATTGCCTAGGAAAGGAGGCAAAACTAAGGTTTGGAAAGAATGATCTACCAGAATGAGCTGGCAGGACCTACAGAAAGCAGCAGAGATAGACATGGACCAGCTTTCCTGGGACTAAATCCATCTCTCCATGCTACCTAGAACTTAAAAGGCCTCAGCTGGAGTACAGGTCCAGTCCACGGTGCTGTACCTCCAGACAGATGTGGACCAAGTCCATGGAAAAACAAGGAGAACAACTGTATGGTAAGTAGAGCTGGTTTACTTGAAGAAAGGTTAAGGGAACTGGGATTACCATACAGAGGAGGAAAACACGAGAGAGGAAGTGCAACTGTCAGGCACAGCATTGAAAGATGTAAAAGACTTATTCGGGAAGAAATAAAGAAAGAAAGGATCTGGGGAAAATGTATTTTCCAAGTCCCTGATGGATACAATAAAAAATACGAGGCTGGATTTGGAGCAAGGCCAACTTAGCTCAAAAATCAGAAACCTCTTTCTAATGTGTTAGGATAGTGAATTTCTAGAGGATATTGTACATGCCTCTGCACCAAAGATTTTCAAGAACAGACTGGGAAAATATCTGTCAGAAAATACAAAGGTGCAAGTGGCTCTGCCCTAAGCTGAGATGATGTTGCACCGTTTTTTAGATGGCTGTTTTATGCCCATGCTTCTCAGCTGAGCAACCAACAGTCATTGTGCTTAACTGGGACAACAAAAGAGGGATACTCCTCTCTTCAGAGGGATCATCCCTTGAATTTTGTGAACTGTCGGCCATCCGTGTAACACTCCACAAACTGAGCTGCTTCCCCAGCGGGATTTCACCAAGAGCTGTCTCCTTGCCTGTCCACTCCCTCTGCAAGACAGGCACTGCATTGACTGCCACTTCTGGGAAGCAGGCTGGCAGCAGGGAAACAAGAAATCTCTTCCAAGTTAAAGCAGGCATTAATGGTGACTGTTGATGGCAAATTACAAGAGCAGAGTAGTGGCATTTTCTATAAATACCAGAGCCAACAAAGGATGAGCAACAAGGCTAATTTGAGAGCTGGCTAGCTGGGAGACAAAAAAGCCCTTTGCTTACCCAGTTTAACCTCAGAATGCCAGAGCACTACACTGCATGCACTGTGGTAGAGATGCTATCAATCACCTGCCCTGCCTAGACATTTGGCCCCACTGTTCAGGTGAGTCAGGCTATGAATTAAGGATGTGAGAACTGGTTTTACAGAGTTAAGATCCATGTCCATTTTTGTAGTATCACCAGTTTTAGAAACATCATTAAGAATGTGACTTTTTTAAACTTCCCCCCTATTTCTTTCCATGTTCTCTTGCCAACAAACTGCCAGATCCTGGCTAGAAATTCAGTCAGTGTGCTGAAATCTAATTTGAAAAGATAGTCTTGCTTCTAGCTGAATTGTTATAAGAAGTATCCAAATTTCACAAGAAAGACAGGAACATCCCTTCTAGGTGTGGAGCCTGTGTACAGACTTCATAGTCCAGCATTTATCTGTAGGGGAGAAGAAATGAGAGCAGCATAGGGAGAGGACAGAGACCTCTGTGTGCATCTTTCCTGTCCAAGGATGAAGATGCCAGACTGCCAGGATGCTTCCTAATGGGTGCAGAGCCACATTCTGAAGGGTGGTAATTAAAGGACATTTAAGGCAGAAGGACGAGCTACAAGCCACATCAATACTTTTCATGCCATGACTTACAAAAGCTGGGCTTTCTAGCTTAACAGTCCCTTTGCCAGAGTTACATTTTGCTTCTAATGCTCATTTGAATGACATCAGAGGAAGAAGTGACTGTCATTGCTAGAGGGGCCACAACCACTTCTGTCATCACACTGAGTTGTGATTCTTCTGCATTTAAAAGAGAGCAGCAAAGAGATCACAGAAGCAGAGAGATGGAGATTCTCATCTAACGTGCTGGACTTAACAGGGGTGGAAATGACATGCACTGAGAAATCCAAGCAAATGATTTCTTACAGGCAGGCCTATTACTTGTCTGACCTGGACTGCAGACTAGAGGTTTTGTCATTTACCAGCAACCAAGGACAGTACTCTAGCCCTACCCAAATGGCAGAATGTTTCTAGCTGTAGGGATCCCTGGGCTTCACCTGGTTGACACAGTTCAAATGGGCCACGGCAAAAATGAGAGATGACACACTGTCATTTTTCCCAGCCTAAAGGAATCCGGGTGACACATCCCCTATCCTGTCCTTATCAAGCCTGAGAAAGCATCTCTGAAATAAAATCAGAGGAGTATGTAATTATGTATGCATGTGCTAAGCTAAGAAGTGCGAGTGTTACACTGCAGCCTCACGTATAAACCTGACAAAGTGGGAAGATCCGCATAGAGAACCCCGCTAGATTTAGCTTAATAGCTTTTTCTGAAAAAAGCTATTCATAAGTATTTAAAATACCAGTTACAATGTTTTGGTGAGTACTAAATACTTACATTTACTACAGAATACAGTTTTCTCTCTGCAGCCTGCTGGGAAGGACTGTTGACACCTATGCTCAGAGCTCACATCCATGTGATGACCCCGAGGTTTGACTGCATCAATGCTTTCTGAAAACACATCCAGGGCCTTTGCTCCAGGCGTGGTGCAGGAGGAGAGGCCGGGTGCAGACCAACGCATAATTCAACATTCCCTCTCTCCCATCCCTCCAGCTGCCCAGCCTGGATCCTGCCATGCTCTCAGAGTGACAGCCTGCACCCTTCCAGGACACACAACCACTGATGCTGCTGACTCAGCTCCAGCCAGAACAGTCCCCTCTCCATGTTGCAGGAAGTGCAGGTGCCTAAGGGTAGGAATCTCACTGGGGAAATTTGGAAGACCCCCTCAGCAGCACTGGCAGCCACCTCCTCCAGGCAACACAAATTTTACCAGTGCCAGTCCTTGACACTTCTTTTGAAAAACACAGAGAAATTTTTTTAACAGGAAAAAAGTCAGTAATCCTAAAACCAAAGATATTTGGGCTTTGGGGCTGTAGGTTTTAGGAAAAAAAAAAAAGGCTAAATGACACAGCTAGCTGCTAACCTCCTGGAAGCCAGGTAGCCAAGCATTCCATCAGTGCCAGTCAGGACACTTCAGGGTAGAGGTTTTTTGGTCAGATTTGTATCGCTCCCAGATTGCTGAAGATCTGCAAAGACACACTGACCCGAGCTCTGGAGAAGTGGATGATCTGTCTTGCTCAGCTGCACCACAGCTGTAAGCCCAGCTCCATCTTGAAGCTGAGCTCTGTCTGCGGGTGGGGACTGTGGAGCAGCAGTGATCCCACGGGGACTGGGCTGGATCCTCATCAGGGACTTGATGCTCAGTTCATGGATGCCAGCCCACCTCCCACTTCAGATTTACTGCTGCTTCTGGCAGTCAATAAAAACTTGCAATGCACTAGGCAGGAAACCTCCCCTCTTCAACCCTCCCATCCTTCCAGCTAGAGAAATCTGGGAAGATTTATTACAGCAATAAAAACAAAAGAGACGGAAAGCTCTGGGGGAGTCTCCAAGGCAGGCAGTGCTTCATTAAAGCCCAAGCAGGCTCTTGGGGGGATGCTGATCTCTGGGAGAAACCACACCAAACAGCAGTAAGCAATTCATCCACTGGAAAGGGAAATGTCAGCCCACGCTCATGTGATACCCCAGCAGAAGGCTAGAAGAGATAATTCAAACAGAAGGGAATAGTGGGCTCTGGGCTTTTCAAGCCCCTGAGTGGAAGAGAAACCAGATGGGAAGGGAGATGCTCAAGCAGGGGAGCCAAGAAGCAGCCACACGAGAGCACTCCCATCCTCCTACTCCCATCACTGCATCTTAGGCTCAGGCCATGGTAACCACTACTCTGGTCCCAAAACTTCACACACTCCTACCAAGGCACTTCACCCATGGCACGGCACTGTTTGCTCTCCCCGTGCAGGATGGCTCTGAGGGTCTGAATCACACACATGCCTTGCACTGCTGCAGGCAGATCTCTGGATGAAGACTCCTCTGCAGGAGCCTTTTGCTCACCTCTGCTCCTACAAACTCCAGTTCCTCCCCTTCCCAGCTCCCAGGGTTCCTTACTAAGGGCCCCAGAATACCTGGAGCATGAGATCAGGTCTCCCTGGCTTGTGGCAGGCAACATGCAGGGCTTGCAACTCATTGCCTTCCTTCACACAGCCTCTTCAGGTCCACATGCTCCTACACAGGGACCTACACACTGGCAGTCTGAAATTCCCTGGGAAACACTCCCCACATATCTCCATCACCCTCAGCACCCAGACTGGCTCCTCATGGCCAGGCTGGCACCCACCAACCTTCTCCCTGGACAGCTGCTGTGCATGGTGTAATGTCACTTTAAGGGCTGTGCTCTTGCATTTAGAGAGAAGGGAGAGAAACCCTTTAAGCCTGAGAGGAAGGAAAGAGAAAATGTATTCCTCCGGAGGAAGAAGGGAAAGTGGTATAGCAGAGAAGAGCCCTTGTGGCCCTAGAGACTTTAGTCCCATTCTTCCCCTCCGCAGAGCTTCAGGGTTTAACTTCACAAAACTGCCTTTCTGCCTTAGTTTCATCTGCAAAACAGGGTGCAAGATCTGTAAGGAATGCTAGAAGGTGCCACTGAAGAGCAAAGCTGCTGCTCTTATGGAGGCTGTAAGACAGACTCCTTCCCTGTCTGCAGAAGGGTCCCCGCCCTGTTGCCTCCTGACCCAGGGCAGGTGGCTCCACAGTGGGGCATCACAGTGGGACTGGGATAATTTAATAAATCTTTTACTGTTTGAGATTTTCACATTCACAGAGACAGATGTTCCCTGAGATAACCACTTTTAACTCAAGCCTGGATTTCCATACAGTAAGGCAACACACGAGTCTTGGTTAAAAGCTATTCTGCACCCCAAATCCTGTCTCAGATGCAGATATGCATTCAAACCTGCATTTTCTGACAACACAGAAACATGTAATCAACATGTACACCCTGAAGGATTCTAGATGAAGTGTATCTCTAAGGGTACACACTGGGGTTGTGCTGATCAGCCCCCCATCCCATGTCAAAGATCTCAAGATACAACAGCAACTTCACTCCAGGACCACTGCATTTCACTGCATTTCAAGAGAACAGGAGGGAACAGGCAGTACCTTAGAAAGTCCATCACAATAATACTCTAACCCCTTCCAACACTGACTTATTTGGTACTGTTGACTAGACAAAAGAAACAACCAAAAAGCAAAGAGTAAATAAAGGAGGAGGTGATTTTCAGTCCTCATTTTCAATAACTAAGTGCTCAAAGCTTTCTATGCTCTTAAATAGTTGGCTAGTTCTTCCCTCCATGCAAAGCTCTTCAGCTCTCCTTTAAAAGAAAGAGATGGATGATTTAGAGTCCAACATTCTGAAAGCAAATCTCTGCTCCCCACACAATAGGCAATAATTCAGCACAGCTATGCTGCCACCAGTCATGCTTCTCATCTTCCCAGTGCACCTTTCCTGTCACTCTCTGGCAGGGGGAAATGGATGGTAGATGCTCCCTGCTATGTCAGGTTTCGGGGTGGCAAAGATAGGAAATGGGTGACCTTGCAAGCACTCCCAGCAAGTCACAGGTGTCAGGCTCGGAGGTGACGGGTGGTCTCCTTCATAAATGCATGGCTTTGCTAATTAGATGCTTTAAATACTAGAGTGTTAGAGGGAGACACATTAAGCTCTCCAGAGCATGGTCAATGTTAGAGGGACTCTGTAATTTTTTTGTTGTTGCTGCTGTTGCTGGTATTTGTTTGCATGTTTGGGTTTCCCCCTAAAATGGTTCCCATATGAAACAAGATTGAATGAATCAAGTCAAAAGATTACCATTTTTGTTTATTTACTTTTAACTGTCACTTCTGCAAACCCAGCCTAGAATCTGAGAGTCAGACACGACCTTGTCTGCTTTGCCTGGTAATAAAGACCTTGTAATTATAGAGGAAAGCCTGGTGCTGACAGACAAGCCAAAACACATCCCAGTCTGTTTTTCCACAGCTATCCTATTTGTGGAGGACCGAGAACAGTTTACCCATGCTGCCTGCACAAACAGAAGCAATGCACACAGAGAAGACCAGGCCTTGGAAAACTTTAAAGCTGAAAAGTTGGTAAAAGAAGGGAACAGATACTATTTTTTTTAAGTCTGGTACCCATCATGCCCCCTGTGTCCCTGTGTGCAGCACAGCTCAGGAAGCACACCATAGCATGCAGTCAACATCGTGCCAACTGCTCTGCCGCAGGCGTGGAGAGCATCTCCAGTGGGAAAAGCCCACCACCACAGCACGAGTGCCAGCCACCAAGCCTGGAGGAGCCAGCGTACCATTCCCCACCGCTCTCCCAGCACCTCACAGGGAAGGGGCAGATCTCAGGGACCATCCCTTCTCCAGCAGGCTGGAGCAGGGCACCTCTCTACCATGAGGGAATTCATACTAAACCTTTCAGAGTTTTTCCCAAGGCTTCGAGTTGCCACCCTGCCACCATTCAGCCCAATCCCACATGACAGCTTTCTCCATTACCACTGAAAGATGCTAAGGTGTGAGGCTATGTGCAGTTCAATTAATGTACTTGAAAAATATATTAGGTCCTCAGAAGGAAGAGATATTTAGTCCAGTGGGGTCCATGACACTGAAAATGCCCTGTCTGACATGAATTTAGTTCTGCATTCCCCTGACTGCAGTCCATGCCACTGGATATATGTAAGGACTTGACCCTACACAGAGCTCTGCCGAAGCCAGTGTCCTGCCACACTGGCAGCCAGTGCAGGACAGATGCCTTTAGCTTTATCCCTACCCATAGCTCTTCTGAGTCAGTTTCAGTCTTCCTCAAAATCACTCTGACCCTTCTTACGTGTCCCCTCTTAGGGCAGAGATGCTCGGTCCTACACTTCCCTGGAACAGAGCAGTGCAGGAAGCAGTGACCAGGGACAAGACCCAGAGCAAGAGACTTTCCATGATATTGCAGCATTAGAAAAGGTGATGGCTGCTACATTACCCCATTTTCCATGTGGGGAAACTGAGGCACAGAGCAGTAATGCAGCTTCCCCACAGCTGCACAGCAAATCCGAGGCACATCCAAGAGAACACAGCTTCCCCCATCTTAGGTTACAAAACAATGGTTGAAAAAGAGAATCAGACAGACAAACCTAAAGTAGCCACAGGCATTTTAGCAACAGATTGAAACAGACTTTCCTGCTTGCAGCTCCCTTAGCTGCCCTGCCAGTGCTCCCAGCTCACCAAGTCTGGCCAGTCAAACCACCGCTGCAGTCTTTAAATTAAACTGTGAACGCTGGTCTTGGGCTGGCCTAGATGCCCATCATACACCCTTTTACCATTTTGCTGCAAGGACTACTAGTAAGTGAGCAGAGATGCTTCCTCAACTACTTCCCTTAGAGCTGCATCATATAGGGCTATTAAAGATGGCCAAAATGGGAAAGATGCTCAGCTGCATCACCACTGGGAAAAAATCCCAACAGAAAATATGTCTAATCTAATCCTAGTCTACTCAGTTATGGCAAATGAAGCCATAATAAAGGTATGATTTCTCTTTTTGGCAGCAAGGGGTGGTTGTTGGGTGGGTGTTGGGAGTGCAGTACATCAGACCTGGATCAGGCTGAAATCCAAAATCCAAGCTGTGCCTGTACCAGGTGCTCCACAGCCAGCACTGCCATGGAGCTGCACTGTTGCCAGAGCTTGGGGGTGCCACTGGGTGCCCCAGTATGATGACACAGTCCTAGACAGCAGTTCCAAGTGGTCTTTGCCGGTTTCTTTGAGAACTCAAGACCTACCACAGCCTGCCTTCTATCCCCATCTTCTGTGTTTAGCATGAGGAGGTACACATGCTTCCAACATCATGTAAGAAAAATATAATCTAGCAACACTGGGAAGGCCTCATCTGCCTGGGGATGCTCTGGAAAATTACGCTGAATTAATTAGGAATGGGAAGTTAAGGCATGAGAAAGCCCTGTGTTGATGCTCATGCTCTGAAGTAACATGACCTCAGTTCAGTTTAGCTTAATCTTCCTGCAAAGGCAATTAAACTAGAGTGAGGTCCTGGGAATGAGCTCACCCACACAAGGAGTTAACAGACTAACTAACATCTGCAGACAAAGCTTTAGTCAGTAAAACTGGAACTGGTTCAGCCTGGTTTTGAGAGACTCGAGTCTGACTATGCTCATGGTATAGCCACCAACCTAGACACCGGAACCATCACACCGTGGTTTCATTCCTTTTCAAAATTTTCAACAGTTTCTGGTCATATCACCATCTCTACAGAGCCACCACATGCTTCCTGAAGAGCAGCATCACCATAGCCTGTGCCCAACCACTCCAAATATACAGCTGGTACCAATACAGCTAGAGGGTGTTTAAATAGTTATTAACCACTGCAGTCATGCTCTACCCCACCAGCTCCGGTCAGCACAAAACATTTCTAAATGCCAGCCTATCGCTATCATTTGAATGTTATTTTATTATTTTGTAGTGCCAGGATAAGCGCTTGTTTCTTGGTTGCAACAGTAAATCAGGAGAAAGATGTCTGTACTCCACCATTTGAAAAAAAGGATCCCCACTTAAAAGCATGATTTGGTTTTGCCACGGAAAGTGAAGCTTGAGCCTGTCGCCTTAGCTCAGCATCATTCTGGCACACGTACCACATCAACCAAATTAAGGGGCAATATCAAGGAGAACACTGTGATGGCAGAATTATTTTTTTGTCCCATGGCATGACAGAGATGCTTTCCCAAAAGTAATTCTTGCTCTTCACACACAGTGCAGACATCACCAACGCAACCACGTCTCATTGTTTAACTCCCATGAAGCCATAATCTATCAGTCAGTGCAATGCTGCTCAGTACAGCACATCTCTGTGTACTACAGAACAAACTTCCCAGAGTCCCTAATGAGAAAAGAGCTTAGTACACTACTCTTACACAACATACTAGAAATTAAATACAACAGCACATAATGAGAGAACCGCTGCAGGCTTATTTAGGCCACCAAAGTTTTGCAGCTAAAATAGCTCCGCAGTTAACTGTTTCACCCTCCACAGCGAAGTGCTAATGGACAGTGAATGGCATAATACACAGCCATTGACTTGGAAGGGAATTTTTGCCTAAAAAGCTTCGAGCAGTGGCTTTCAGCCTGCCATTTTGATGGCAGACTGCAACTGTTCCTGAGGGATTCACAAAAGGTTACTGGAAAAAGCAAGACTGCTGTACTCTATCAGACAAAGTCAGATGTCTTTAAAGGGGCTCATATATTCCACTAGAATATTTTGAAGGCAGCAAAAATTGAGAAGGGCTGAAAACTCCCGTATGAGGGACAAACTCCTTATTTTATTTTTCCTGGTTAATACCGGTGTAACACTCTTAATGTGAAGGGAGCATCTTCAGATGTACACCAGTGGCTCAGTAAAAATTAAGAGAGAATTAGGCACAGGTCAATTCAGCTGCATATGGCAGAATCGGGATAATTAATCTGGTGAGAGTACAGTGGATTGCAAAAATCCAAAAGATGTTTCACATATGAAGCTCTGCATGTAGAAGATACAGAGTACATTTCATTATCAGATAAACAGTTTGTAATTGTGTCATTAAATATTTTATAATGACACGCACTGGGGCAGTATTAATGTTCTGCTTGGCATTATTGACTTCTAGGACTTAATAATGCAAATGCGACACTCTCTTAACTAGATTTTTTTTTAAACTGCCTCCCTTGAGTTTAAATGGAGAATGTGCAAGACAAAGGGTATTCCTCTCCACCCCAGGGAAGGCTTTCACACAAAAACACCTTTCATTGGACATGCCACATCCTCGCCCTGGACAACTGCACTCAGGAGGCCATTGGACAGAGGTGCACCACTGCAGATTTCCTTAGCAAGCCTCCTGCCCCAGCTCCCACTTCAGGCAGCCTGCCCAGTGTGGGTCACTGGGGCACAGCATAGCCATGCTCAGCCCCATGCAGTTTACTACAGAACAAGTCATGCTAACAGTGGACAGGCAGGCTAAGGAGAAGCAAAGCAGGAGTGGCTGCAACAACACACAGCGTTCATGAACCTCTATAACAGAAATAAGCTGTATCCAGAGTCTGTGTTGCGCACGGAACAAAGTTATGTTCCCTGCCTGATGCCAAAAGTGCCATCAAATGTCCACCCTGCTTACATGTACAGAACATTAAAAACCACTTATCTGGGCCCGGCAATGTCCCTGTTTGCAGTGGTCCTGCATCAGGGTGCAAGCACTCCATGGTCTGTACGGATTACTAGCAATGGCACGAGGTACCTTGGCCCTGTCCAGCATCAAGTCTAATTCATGAGCAGAAGGGAATGAGATGGTCTTCCCTCTGTATTCTGGCTCCCAGTCACCAGGAACTAGGGGCCACCTGTGGCCCAGTCTGTATCCACCACAGCGTGCTGAACACATGGGGCTGTGCGAGAGACTGCTCTTTCTAAAACCTTAGAGCTCACTTACTGGAGGTGACAGCACCATTATGTAGGATGTTCCTCACCTTTTCTTATATTTGCGTTACTTGCCAATCCTGACTCCTTTCTCCAAGGACGCTTAAAGCACATGACGAAGAGATGCACTTGGAGGTAAAACACAAGTGCATTGAGAACTAGAGGGTTAGAGAAGGAGAGGAGATAAAAGACGCATATAGAAGCATACACAGAGGAAAAGAGAGAGGAAAAAGATTATGAAACTCCATCTGACTTCTATCAAGAAAAATGGAGGCTTGGTCCTATTCCCAACTGCACAAGCCCCTATTGTTTAATGAAGAATCAGTATTCAAGCAATAATCACAGTCAACCCCATTGTACAATATCCAGTTGTTCTGTATCCTCTCAGGGCATGTTTGATGAATTCAGTCAATACTCCTAACCTTAGGCTGAAGCGTGGATGGCTCTGTCACTGGATGGCACAGCTTACACAGGGACAGTGCCAAAAAGTACTAATTTCAAGACTGATCCCTTAAAGCATTGGTCTGATAGTACAACATGCTGCTATGCCATGCCAGAGCATCCCCTCTGGGATTTGCAGGCTGCAATTAGCAGGTGAATGTGCCACCTTCCCTGGGGCTGATGAAAGCACCTCAGTCCCTATTGATTGCCAATCAATAGCCACTTCCCATTTCTCCCTCTCAGTTTCTGCAGTAGCAAGTGTTAGTAATCAAATAAGAGTGGCAGGCTGATAAGATCCTGTTATCAGTGCACCAGCAAAATGGGATTCTAGATCTAATCTCTTATGTCACATTTTCAACCCAAATCACTGAGATTTAACCCTCTCAATAACTGAAGTATGTAGCCACAGCTGCTTGAGAGAAAATTTCCCAATTTCCATTCAGGTCAAGAAAGCCAATGGAAAAGCCAAATTCCTGCTCTGACTGAAATCCAGGCAGAGCAGGAACAATTGCAGAAAAGGCCCGTAATAGTAGGAATTACTGCATCTTCTCATGACTTCCTATTGTGCTTCCAAGTCACCACATGGAACAAAAATGCTATGCAGCCAAAAGAGTATGAACCGCCCTTTTATTCCATTTTTCATAAAGAAATACTACTGAAAACTGAGGTTCTCAAAGAATATTTCACAGACTGCTCTTCTGGGCCTGTGAAATTTCCATAACCTTTCAGCTAGGAAAATAAAGTCCTTCCACTCCATAGGGGACTTAAATATTTCAGTTCCTACTTGCACTCCAGTCCTGGCAGACCTTGGTTAAAATCTCATGTAAATAGCCCAATTTCATGGCTATTTACTGACATGTCCTCATGGCACACAGCCATCTAGGGACACCTGGACTGCCTGAGAAAGGAAGCTTTAAATAAGCTGTCATGACTGCATGGTTTGTGCTCTTCCAACCGATCAAGTCCAAATGACATGGAAGTAACTTGCCAACAAAACAGCAAATACTAGCAAAGAGATGGTTAATGCAACTCCCTCCACCTGCTCTAACTGCAGGAGTCTTTCTACTACATTTGAGATGCTTGAGCTCAGGCTCTCAGAGGACTACTCTATTTAAAATTGAATGTTAACAGGAAAAAAAAAAATTCAACCAGACATCAGGGTTCAAAGACAGCCAGGCTGGCTGTTGTGTACTTCACATGAAATACATATCATCTGAGATACCAAGATGGTGCTTCTTCCCTCCTTGTCTTCAGCTCTTTTTTTGACTATCATTTCTGGAAAGCTTCTCCTGCTTTTTATCCCTTTCTGTCAAATCTGCTACAACACCAGTGTCTGGAAGAGAAACTTGCTCTGGGGTCGCCACTACTGGTCTCCAGCCAGTTTCACACACAGCACAGACATGGGGAACTTATTTCTGCCCTACAATTTCAACGTGTGATGGACACTCGAAATTTAGACCGGAAGGTCAAAGTAACAGATCAGCAGGGGAGGATGTTGCTGCATGTCCTCAGCTATTTCCAGCAGCCAACAATTTCTGTGTACATCTGGGCAGATGGAAAATGAATAACATGTGGTGAGTACATCACACACGTATCGTGCAAAGGGACGTTCTCTAACACTGCCCAGGGGTTCAGCAAGAAGAACACTTGCCAGACTGGGATATAAGCTCTGCTTGCAGAGCTGTGCTCTCCCCAGGAGCTCTGCTACATGTCTAGTAATCAGCACCTCAGCTGGTCAGCATATAAGAGCACTCACCTACTTCAGATGGGAGAAAGTAACAAAATGGGCATTGGGCGGGAAATTCAAGCTCACCAGCTTTGAATTCCCCAGACCAGGGGAGAAGGTGGGCAGCCCAGGGAGACCTTCCCTTGACATCCCAATGGGGGCCAGAGCTGCTTCCATCTTTTACAGGAAATAAACCTCTGCCACTGCCTGCAAAACCCCAAGTTAGTAGCAGTGGCAACTGGCTGATATTTAAGACAGGCTGTGCTGCTGACTGGTGTCCACAGGGACCACCAGGGTCTCACAGAGCTCACCCTAGGCACCAATTGCCATTGAGACAGGAACACCATGGAGGCACATAACTGTGTGTGAGCCTAACTTCTGGGAGTCAGTTACACAAGGATTCTTGGGAATTTGAACATCAGCATTGCATGGGTGTCTGGCACTGTGGTTTCTTTCCTGTGTTGCTGATATTGATCCTTCTTATAGAGTTCACTGATTGCTGGTTAATTATATGTTGCTGGTAAATCAATGCACTGCTTCAAACTTGATTTGCTTTAAACTGCATGAACCAAGCAGTTTCTCCCTGCAGCACAGCTCCTTCCCTGCAGAGCCATTTCCAGCCAGCCAGCCCCCAGCCTGCACCAGGGCAGTGGCTTATCCCACCCCGGCACAAGACCTGCATTTCTCTCTCCCAACTTCCCAAGGCCTGGTCCCTTTCTGCTGTACACCAATGTCCCTTTGGCCAGCAACCCACACTCCAGCATACTGACCTTTCCACTGGACCACAGTGCACATGGGCTCACCAGGACAGGGCTGCATGTGACCCCATAATCCCTGGCTTGGATTGAGATGCTGAACTGTTCAGGTCTTATGCTGGCTTCTCAAGGCTGTGATTAGGAACTGGCTACTCATTAAACCTCACAGCACTGACCACTATCTTTTCAGTCTGACAGACCAGACAGCCTGCTAATCCATCTTGTATCACCTATCAAGGCTGTATCTTCTCACTCTGGCTATAATGATGCTATAGGAGAACACATCAAAAACCAAAAGCCAAAATAAATGTCACCCACTGCTCTCTCCATGGCCACCATCTCAGGCATCTCACCACAGAAAGCCATCAGGTTAGTCAGGCATGATCTGATACAGTAAACTCATGCTGACTGTTCCCAGTCACCTTCTGCAGCTAGAAAGAGCACAATCTAGCATATATCTACTCCCAGCTGGTTGTCCTTCACTGAAAAAGCTTTTCCTTGTAGGTTCTCAGTTTAGCCAAGGCTAAAAGCAATTTAAAGTTGCTAAAGTACCCAAACAGTCTCTGGTGAAAGGACTGAGTGAATAAGGGCTTATAGCACAAGCTCAGATGGGCATGCACGCACGTAACAAACAGGCTGTGACTGAGACCCTGCCACCTTTATGGATGGGAATTGAGTCTCCACAGTTCTCAGAGGTGCTCACCAGAGTCTGGCAACAAGTCCTCATTGGGTCAGTACAGGCAGCATGAGCTGAGGGAACAGTGGCATCACCTTCTGTGCACAAAAACTGGGATGTGCATGCGAGAGGAAGGAATGGTGTGCCCAGTTGCTTCTGCAGAAAGGCAGAAACAGATCGACAGTTCCACAGCTGCTAAGGAGTTAGCAAGAGGTTGATGCTTTAAATGGCAGGGCTCTGGTGAGACACTACATCCCTGCAGGAGCCTTGCAGCAATAGCTGGCATTCAGATCCAAGCAGGCTCCTTGGAGAGGGCTGTGGGAGCCAGGGTCAGCAGTGCCACAGCACGCCATAAAGCTCACCAGCCTATCACTGTTCCCAAAGAGTGATCACTGTGCCCCATCTGGGCGTGGCAACAGAAGCATCTCAGAGGAGACCCTGGAGAGGCCACCCCAGGGAGGCTTTGTCCCCAGCACCTGGTGCCCATGTAGGAAGGAAGCCTGTGATTTTTGCAGCAGATCTGTGTTCCTGATGAAGAAACTGTCTGGTTTCTAGTCCCTGCATTCCAGCTGTGTCAACCACTCTGCTCTCCAGAGCCTGTGTTTTCAAGTGAGCACCACACAAACTCTCCAATCACCCATCCAGCACTGAAGGATGCTCCGCACCCAGGCGCTCACACCTGGCTCACTGCAAGCTCCACAAGAGCAGCACACCCCTCCTCGTGTGACAGCCATACTACTGCTGACCGTGCCAGCCCCCAAACCTGCCCAACACAGGCATCTCCTAGTCCTGATAACCCCTGCCCTATGGTACCTCACAGGACCACAGGCTGCCAAACACAGCGTGCCTATGGGCACTACTTTTCCTCAGTAGACAAAATGTTCCTGCTGCTCAATTTGTTGAGTAATTTGGGATTCCCTCCATATAGAAGGAGAAATAAAAACACAAAATATATTTAGTTGCTATAAGAAACTGCCCAGGGTAACCAAATAATATTACCTCAATATTCCTCAGGGCCTCTCAATGCTCTGACTACAGGAGGTCAGATAACCTTGACCATGCTGCTGTCCCACCTCCTTGTTACAGAAAAAACATGCAACTGCTCCTGAAGCCAAATGATGCATGAACAGGTGGTAAAAGGGGTTTCCCCAGGAACAGAAAGCCAAGGTGTTACACCACAACAACTGCACATGAGCAGTGAGAGTTACCCCAGAGCTGTGGTGAAAACACAAGTCAAATGCAGCCAGCGAGAGCCTGCCCCATGTGTTTGTCTCCTGTTCCAGACAAGGATATGGTGCTCAAGAGCCACCAGGATTTATACAATGATTCAGTGTTTTCTGTAATGCCAAAACTCTTGCTTTGCTGCAATGTTTGGAGTTGGGGATCATCCTTACAGATACCTAGATGCCAAGAAGAAAGAAGATAAACATGGGGAAGAATGCTGGTTTTCTCTTCACTCCAAGCCATGCTCAACAGCAGTGCTGCCTGAAAAAGAACAGATGTCCTCCCAGTGTGCTGAAGCATTCACTGGCAATAGGTAGTGGAAGCAGGTAGGCTCCAAAGTGCTAGATTTTTTTTCTGGGGTGGGGGAGTAGAGACAGCAGAAAGAGCAGAGATCAGTTTCTCCTTTCCTTGTCTTGCCTCAGCAAGACTGAAATTTCCTTTCCTACCAGTTACTGGAGAAGAAAATAGGAGATGAATTAGTCTCCAAGACATTCCCACTGACCAAGGAGCCCTGGTTGAAGTATTGGCCTTGCAGAAGGAAACCCAGCCCCACATTAGAGGAGAAAACCAAGGCCTCATAGTTCTTAGTAAGGAACTCTCATCCATTTCTTTTTCTCATTCCAGCCACAATGCTCTCTATCTGCCTTTCTCCAGATTACTTAGCAATTCACAGCAGAGCTCCTCCGAGCCCTGGACACACCCCCACCACGGCCCTGACGGCCAGTGATTCCCCATGGAACTGTCCCCAAGGAGAGAATCGCACAGAGATCACAGAAGCAATTAGGTTGGAAAAGACCTCTGAGATCACCGAGTCCAACCTGTGACCAAACATCACCTTGTCACCCAGACCAGAGCACTGAGCTCCACTGGCCTTTCCTTAAACACCTCCAGGGATGGTGACTACACCAGCACCACCCTGCCCTTTCCACTCTCCAATCACCGTTTCTGTGAAGAATTCCTTCCTAAAAAAAGATGCTGCACCCTAGTGCCATCTAAACAAAACTTGGCTCCACCTTTGGTGATTCACCCCCAAAATGCCAGTCAAGGACACACACTGGGACTCAGATCCATTGTCTTCAAGGTCAGCATGATGCTCTCCTGCTTCCTAATGGCAGCAGACCTTGCTCATCCACTGTCTCCATCATCTCTCAAAGGTCCTTGTCTCGTGTTCCAGAGGTGTCCAGCTCACTCAGAGCTCTGGGATCTGAGAGCAAAAAGACACGTTGAGGCTGACAGATAGCAACTCTCCAGTACCCACAGCAACTACAATCCTGTGACAGGTAGATGAGTTTACTCACACGGGTGGATGAACTTTCTATGAGAGCCATCTGAAGCTGCTGAACTACAGCAGGACTGGGGGCAGCCCAGTCTTGGCAGAGAATTGTCAGTCCTCTATGGACTGGGGGTATTCTTCAATCCCAAGGGAGACAATGCTGTTTCCCAGCTGACTTCTACTGTGGGTCATGATTTCTTTAGGTACTCGAAAGTCACACCAACACCCACCCCCTGGCCTCCCTCCCTCTCCAGTTTTCTGCAGATTGATGGAAGCTGATGCCTCTTGTGAGAGTTAATTGGAATTACAGTAGCCCATGGAAGTCCTCTACCCAGTGGTCAGTGTTCCTCACTTCTAGTCTAAAACTGTTTCAGATGCTGCAATGCTGTGGTTCACACCAGGGGGTCTGCTTTTCAACTGGTAGTACAATTACTTCTCTTCCCAGAACATCTCAACTTGTATTAAAATCTTACAAAATATCAGCAGAAAGGTAGAACACTGCCTATTATGGAGCTCAATCCCTTCAGCACACTCTGTATTGCTGGCTACTACTACACAATAAGGGGCAAAAAGACAAGTATAAAGGCGTAAAGAAAACTTCCCAATCTTTAAAATTCCCAAGAAGCTTTAGAGAAGATGGCAAAGGTGGAGGTGAGCAGCTCTGGCTGGAGTGGTCTGAAGGCTGGGAAGAGGAACGCGGGTGCAGCGATGCTCACATGCTGCTAACAGGTTTATTCTGCTGGCAGGGATTCCCTTCAGAAGCATTTGGGTAAGTACTGTACACCACCGAGTTCAATCTGTGCTAAGCAGATTAGTTCCTTACCGGTGAAAGGTTCTGGGCAGCAGCAGACAGTTGCTCACCATGTGATATGAGGGGGCTGTCATTATGTTTCATAGATATGATATAATTATATGCTCCCTGGAGGGTACTTCTAATTGAATTATAGGGTGTCTCACAAGTATTCTGGGCAGCGGTTCGAGGAAGCTCTCACCGCCCAAAACAAGATAGAGATACCCTTTCATTCCATTAGATGTTCTCTCCAGGGAGCAGGCCATTACCTTATACAGCAATTCACTTTTAAAAATCATCTCCCCCCATCAACTTGGAAGAAAGGTACCCTTAGCAGAAGTTTGTTGATGTGGCATACTTGTTCCTCAGGCCTCTCCTCCACAACCTCACAGCCCTGAGAAACTGGTTTGCCTACCACCAGGACAGCCCTACACCACAAGGGAGAAATCCTTTTGCGAGGGCAGTCACCATTCCCTGCCCAGGTAACTGCTGGGCTCCATTCCCAGCATGGGGACAGGTGCCACAAGAGGTATGACACATCAGGCTACATGTACAAGGGAGTCTCAGCCTCCTTCAAAAAGATCCCAAGAAGCTGTCTCCAAAGGCATTTGGCCTTGTCCCAGGCCAGGGCAATCAGAGGCTCCAGTCAATACAGCACATGCTGGGAAGGGTCCTCCCTCAGCCTGCTCATCCATTTGTCCTGCCTTCAAATGCCCCAGAGCTGTGAATGGCCACCCTGATCCCTCAGAGACAGGTGGAGTGACCCCAGCACAAAGCAGCTTTTTCCCCTGAGGCTGCCCATGTTTCCATTGCCTGGGCACCCAAAGCCAGTGGCCTATTTCAACCCTTGGATTTTGCTCTCCATTTTAGTCTGGACTCATTCAGTTTTTCCCTCATGAACCAGATCTTTCCAGGGGAGCTGCAGCACCAGGCTTGCAAACCCAGCTGCCCTGCTCTCTCTGCACCACAGCACCTCACCTCCTCCAGCTCCTGGATGGCCAGAAGCACTACACAGGAACACGCAGGGGAGCTACTGCTCCCCACAGAGCTTAGAGAAGAAAAAAACCCACCTGCCACTTACTGATATTCTCCCAGCACTAAAGGAAGCAGATCCTTTGCTCTTTACCCTCTCCTCTGGGCACTGTGTTCCAAGGAAACCACTCCACACTTCTCTCCTGCTCCGCCACTGCTGTCTACAATTTACTGTCAAGCCGGGGGAGATGTCACATCTGTTACGCCTTTTTTTGCTGCCCCATACCATATAAAGGATGGGCTAATCAGGCCTCTAAGCTTTTTTTTTTCATTTACATTACCTCAAGGGAAAGCCAGTACCAGCTGCCCACCACAAAGTCTAATCACCTACTGAAGCTGCCATCAGCTCTGACTCCCACAGACCATGTCTAGCACTGCTCCACTTCTCAGGCCACAAAAAGAGCAAGAAAGACAATCATGTCAAGAATTTGCTAATTATAGAAAATTAAGACTTTCCAATAGGACAGGCACCATGGTTGCCACTGAGATAGTGTGCTCAGCTCCTCATGCTTTCCCAGTGCTACATCCTCTCACACCAGCAGTAGCCAGGCTCCTCCACCCCACTACGGCTTTCAGGTACTGGTCTGCAGGATCCAGCTGATGAAACCCTGGGAGCCCAGCTAGTAGGCAAGCACTTATTGCTCATACATAGTCTGCTCACTGTGCTTCTGCATTACTCAAAGTTCTGCCCAACTCTGGTGGTGTCAGCTAACAGGACATACCTGGGAAAAGCTTCCAATTCACATGTTCCCTCTCCCCACAGAAAGAGAAAACTCCTGTGAGCTACCAAAGCCCACCACAACCCACCCCAAAGGTGAGCATTTCTGATGTCCTAGAAAACAGAGCATTTGATGTCTTGAAAAGCCAATACACTGGTCTTGGCACATCCTTCCTAAATAGCATTGTGGTCTAGTTGTCTTTACTGAGGGAAACGGAGATAGCAGTATTAAACCAAAACTCTCAAGCAGATGAGGTAAAGGAGAGACCAACCCAGGAGGGAAGACAGGTAAAGCAGAGATAAGTGGAGCAAAATCTCTACATTAAATATTGATAGCTTTATCACACTTTTTTCTATAAAGGATAGAAGTGAAGTAGCACAGCACTCAGGTGGGTATTTTTCTGAGGGTAGGACACATTTGGCTTTCTTATCTCATGGAAAGAAAAACAGAAGCACAAAAGGTAATTCCTAACCCATTTCATTTTAACAGCATACTTTTATGTAGAGCACTAAAGAGGTGCAGCAGCAGATAAACCATCAATGACACACTCAGCCAAACAGCCCAGCACAGGCAGGAGCTGGAAACTCTTTGGAGAGGTGAACAGGGGAGAGAAAAGAAGTCTCTTTCCCCCCAGCACCTGAAAACAACAAAGGAGATTTTCCACCATTTAACAGAAGGAGCAGGAGATCAGAGCCATGGCTTTTGCTCACATGGAGCAGAGCATCAAATCCTGGCCTGCTTTTAACACCCAGGTCTCCACATGAGGATGTGGAAGCAGAGAGGCAGGACAAACAGAGGCTGTCAGGAATATGCTGTCCAGAGGAGGGTTTCCAGTCACTGCAATCCAGCTCTGGGGCTGCACCATGCTCCCCATGGAGCTGCTCAGGCTTTGCAGCACCTCAGCAGATGTCTGCGCTGGCCTCCTAAGGACAGTTCCTGCAAACCCTGGCAGGAAGAACTGGCCTTATCTGATATTGAGATTTCCACCTCGCTGCCCCTTCCAGCACAATCCACCCAAAGAGTCCGACCCACCAAGCAGCCAGTGCCTGCTCAACACCAGGACTGACTTCAGCTGAAATGCTCACAGCAGTACATGCTGGCACCCAGCACCCAGGCAGAGACTTGAGGGGCCTCATCTGTCAACAGCCCATCTGCTAAGACAGCTGCAAATATGTACCAGTCCACATTCCTCCCAGCTTTAAATCTGCTGTTTTCACTGAAGCTAAATGGAGGATGAACTTGGTCCCTGGTGCTTCAATCAGCTAGCATAGCAAATTCTTTTATCACCTTTTTTCCTGACATGAGGTAAATAAAAATCAAATCACGCTGCTAGCAACAGGTAAATCAGCTCTTATTTGAAACAGCTGCCATCTTGCACCAGCATGAGCTGCTTCTCTTTAATCACATCAAAAACGCGCTGAAGGACCTCTGGTTGGGGAAACTTTAGACTCTTGTTCTCCTCATCTCATTTACAGAAGGATAAGCCCATACTTAACTCAAACTTTACTGGCACTCTGATTTGTTAGAAATCACAAACACTTTATAATGATGCTGTAGGTAGCATTCCCACTGTTGGCTTAAAAAAAAACCCCAGCACGTACTTGGAATGATAAGTGCTCCATCAAGCTTGCCGCCATCATCTCTTCTTATCCCCTGAAGCTGCATCATTCAAACTGTGCTTTCTCCTTCTTCTTTACATGTGGGAAAAAAATACAACCTGTGGCCCTGTGTGCAAAGGGCATGACCTCTAAGTCACTCATTTTGCAAAGGTGTTCCACTCAGGAAGGCATGAGTCAGTATGAGTAAAGCAGGCAAAACCACAGTAAACTTGTTTTATCTTGGATCAGTTCTGGCCTTTTGTTTGTTTTTAAACCCAAAACTTGATTGTGTCATTTGTCAGGGTGAATTTCCCCGTGTTTGCCCTTAACTAGGAATATCACTGCCCTCTCCTATACCTCCCAGTAGATTCTTCTACTTGAAGAATCCATAAGCTTCCCAGGAGCTGCTGAAAAGCTGATCTCTGCCACGTGCCTCATTTTTGAGCTAGGGTCCCAGGCCTCCCCCTGTTTAACACAGTCACATAATGCCTCCTTTGATGGGCAAGAAGTCACAGTCCCCGAGACAGGATGTTGTTTGTCCTTCATGGACAGAGGGCAAGTATATCCCCCTGACACCTGCCAACAGGACTATCTGGGAATGTAAAGGTCAGCTCAGGGCTTCTCTTCTTCCCAGTGTGGTGTCAAGGTCTCACATTTCTGCAGGCTGGTTTTACAGACACTCCAGAAACAGTCCCCTGACGCCTTACACTAATCCCCTGCAGGTCACATCACCTAGACCTCACAGTGGGATGGACTGTAGCAGAAATTAAAGCATCTGTGCATGTATGTAAAGGAATTCAGTTAAATTAGATACTGTTGGGATACTGCTAAGAAAACTGACAGGAGAATTTCACAGCAAAAGGCAAATACAACAGCCTTTCACCACTGGCGAAATAGTGGGGGAAAGTTTGCTTAACTGGAGGGCAGCTGCTTCTGTTTTCCCTTAATGTCAATTAAAATAGTGATCAAGAACTTCTAATTTAAGCGTAGGAGCAGGAAAAGAAAGCCAGAAGGTGCTTACCCACTAATAGAGACAAACTAGGGAAAAGTTTGGAGGATTCAATCTCTACAGGCTCTAAAGGGAAGGAAGCATGTCCTGAGAGAAGGAAAGCATCAGCCTCACACAACAAATTCTCATTGCCTGGAGTCCCACTAATAAGTCTTAATTTTTTGAAGGCTGTCTTCTCAGAGTCTGGAGCCTTAGGATCAGTGTATGGTGTATAAGAGCTGTTGAACAAGATTTCAAACTAGAGTACCAAAATAATTTTGTTATTACCTTGGTCATTAATTGCAGTCATCACAGCTGATATAAATAAAGCAAAGTCTGCTGATGCAGCACACCTCCATGTCATGTAGCCAAAACTTAATTTAGGAAAATGAGCATCCAAAACTTCAGCTCCTGTTGTCAGCTTGGGGGAATAGTGAGATATTCCAGTTATTGCCTACACCTCTACCATCCCAGCTCTGAACGGCTGGAGGGAGGTCAGTGAATCCGCAAAAATTCAATGCGGTCCTGAGTAATGGGAAACTACAAGCTTGATGTACACAGACCTTCTCTGGATAGAGCACGGGTCAGCAGTTCAGGGAGATCAATTTTTATTCCTGTCTACCTTTGATCTGCTGGGTAATCCAGAAGGAAGAGAAGTCACTGTCTCCATATTTTTTCCCCATCTTCAAAATGGGAATACTGTCTCTCAATCTCCTTTGCAAAGTGCTATGAGATCTACTGATGAAACACCAAGCAAAGGAGCTAAGTATCAATCATAGCATTCCCCTCAAAATGACACAACCATGACTGTGTAGGTGATCAAATTAAAAAATTAAGTTGACCCTTTCCTCAAGCACTGCATGGAAAAAGGAAGGCCAGTTAATGATTCTAAGCCTCAGCATGACATCCTTCAACCAGAAAACCGCCACTCCCTTTTCTCCACTATCACCTTCACCAGATCTGCTGGAGATGCCAACAGCCATCACGGCAGGAGAATGAGCAAGGGGTTAAGGCCCAGGGTCTCTGTGTCCAAGCATGGGTGCACGAGAGGGCAAAAAGAGGGGGAAGGGATACTGACCTTCCTACCAAACAAGGGTGGCACAACACACAGGAGAGAGGGCAGCAGCACCAGCATGTGCTGTCTGCCCTGGGGCACCTGTTAACCAGCAGCCTTGGGGCACAGCACCAACGTGACCTTGATCCAGACAGGACCACCTCTAGCCACACAAAGACACGCATTTCATGAGCTCCCTGCTAGAAGGTGTCCGAAGTCCCCAACAGGAGGATGATTTTTCACTGCGCAGTGCCGTGGCAGCCCTTTGGAAGACCAGCCTTACCAAACTAAGCACGTACCGGGAGACAGCCCAAGGCTCACAGTGACTCCGTGGTGCAGACCCAGCCATGCACACAGCAGCCTGGGGGATTCTCTGGGGAGAAGCAGGCAAGGAGAGGCAACGTGCAACTTGCACAACATCCTGCCTGAATTCTGAAGGGAAGGAATAGTATCTCACTGCCTATCAAGGCAGGCTTAATATGTTTGTCTCCAGCAGTCTCTGTACGAAAGGAGCAGACAGCCCTTCTGATACTAAGTGCTCTGGCTAACACACACAAATAAGGCACTCTAGGTTTCCATGTGTTACTAAAGTTTAGCCATGCTGACTTGGTGGAGAGGCTTTGCAGGCCACTGAATACCAGTTCAACACCACAGCATCTCTCAATAGCCAGTTCCTTCCTGAGCCACAGGCAACACTCTGTGAAGGCTCAAGGCAAATGGCTGTAATTCTAGTAGCCTGCAGGTCCTGCAAGTAACTTAGCAAGCAACAAAGGCATGTACCAAAGTAGATCTCTTGGCCTAAGCCTTAACTCGGTACAGCTGCTGCAAGTGACAGGGCCACAGCAGAACTTCATTGTCTAGCTGGCATATCAGCTAGCTACTGGTAACTTGTGCATCTTTCCAAACTTTCTAAAACAAGAAATAGACAAATTTCCATAGGAATTTGAACAGTTTTAAAGAGAAGAAACAATTTAAATAGAGAAAACATAAATTTAATGACTTGATAGTTCTCTTTATAATGTAAAAAGAAAATCCTTTAAAACTCAATTCATTTTTTGCTTCTGGCTCTTAATGATTTCTTTATTGCTTAGACATGATAAAGCAGCAGGGTCAATCATTCCTCTACATTTTCATACCTTCAAGAAGCTAGCATTTATTTCCATACAAAATCTTTTAAAAGAAAAGTATCCAGTCATCTTGCCAAAAAAAAAAAAAAAAGAGAAGCTTTTGATTTGATTGATCCTTTTAGTCAACAAGAGAGCTAGGATTCCACTTCAGCTGCTTAGGTTATATCTGGGCCTCACTGGGGCAGGAGTTCAGAAATAACAAATGTACTGAAAGGGAAGCAGCATAATCAAATATTTGAGACTTGATCAATTTCCTTTTCAACAGATGACAGCATTCAAGATTATATGGCTTGATTTATAGCTATCCAACACTCAAATGCACCCATACACACACATACACACACACTGCATAGGACCATATTTCAGTAATAGTGGCATTGTTTCAAGCCACTCCATCTCAGCCTGCTTCCTCTTGTGCTCCCACCCAAAAGTGAGTAAGGAAACTTTGACTGTGTTAGTCTAGAAAGAATCACAGAGGCAATAAGCAAGACCCGCTGGCAGGATCCATTTCCCTCTTGTTCCGTAATGTTCACATCAACTCAGCTTTTTTAGCCCCATATATTTTAGAGAAAGCCTCTCAAAAACAACCCTGAGACAGTTCATTTTGTTTTGTTATATCTAAGTGAAGACCTGTTCTCCATTTAGTTTCCAGGGAAAGTGCTTATCCTTGGCCCTCAGGATCTGGTAGGTGGCAGCGCCTCTCCTGTAGTTTGATCTCAGGGATGCTGTGTAATCCAGTGCCCCTCACATTAATTTAGCCATTGCTACACTTCAGGAGGCCAACCTACAAACTGCTTACAGATCACCTGCTGCTGCACAATGCAAGAGCGAGTTTTTTAGTGCCTGTGATGGAGAACAAGCTGAGAGCATGAACTGAAGCTTTTGCTCTCCTTCAGTTTACACAGATCAGTGCTTCTCCGTGGCTGCAGTTCTGCAGATCCTTAGTATACGTGCATAGCCACGGCAAAGCTTAGCACTGTCTTACATGTTTGCAAGACACTCTTAAATAACTTCCCTCCTCCATGAGCCAAAAAGTCTTATCAAAGTGACTCCATGAGAAGACTGGAGAAGGTTAAGGCAGTGAGCTGGGCATGCTGGTGTAGGAGTTTTGCACCAGCATGGAAACTAGAGCCCAAGTTCCACTTTTCCTAGGCAAGGATTTAATCAGTAGGCTGAAGTGGGGAGCATGTTAATTTCTCACAGCTTTCTGACTCCCTTAGTATTGCCTACTGATCATCTTAGTCTCCCTGCTTTCCTCTCTATTCTGTACTGGGCTTGGTGGACTCTTGGTTCCCCCTTCAGTGTGCAGGGGATGTCAGTACCTCGTGGTGGATCCCCCTCAGTGGCAAGGCATCGAAGAGGCAGAGCCTCAAATGTTCAGCCAGACAATGCTCTGGCTATTTGGTGACCCAGTGTCTTCAGACAGCCTTGTACCAAGCAATACTGTGACTCATACACTGCCCTCTGGGTCAGCAAAACTGCATCAAACATCCTATCCACCCATCTTCCCAAACTGGGCTGAACAAACTGTTGGAATCGTAGCATTATGGGGCTGAACTCCAAATTTAGATCTAAGTCATTTCAAATTTGTTTGCAGCCTAAACATTTACTCAAAATTATTTTTCTGCATTCAGATTAAGAAAGCAGAAAAGGTTTCTGCTTCTATGTTTCTACAGCTGCTTCAACCTGCACCTCAGAGAGGAGCTAGCAAAATGCAGCAACTGATCTGTGTTCACTGAATTTAAAGGCCAAGGACTGATTACTGAAAATTACCTCCATGTTTCCAGACCAAAATTCCATTCTTATAATTCCTGGAGGTATGAAAAAAGGAATAAATAGGGAGTGAATAAAGATAGGGGCTGGCTGATATGATCTCCCTCCTTGTTATGCTTATCAGTTTGATTAAGTGCTATGTGGAGCCACTACACTAATTCTAGCTTCAAAATAAATTAATGTCTGCTAGCCACATGGTCTCCATGGCCACTGTGGCTAGTGGGCTTTGTTCCCAGCAGGCTTCTGATGCAGAAGTGAAAGTATCATTAATGCATCAGGTGTGGGCACCATTTTAAGTACACTACAAATGTCTTGTCTGTGTTCTAGGCCATTGCTGGGTCAGAAATTACAGAGTTAAGCAACCTATACAGACTTGCTTCCTGGACTGCCTTTCTTTTGATTAGAGTCTGTGCCACAAGGATGCACCTGGTCCTGCTGAAAGTGATTTGTTTTAACCCAAGTGAAGCAACTATATAGGTATGCTCTGACCTTCTGTCACACCTTTCAAAGACAAAAAGAAGTCTTCCAGTAGCCAGCACATGAGAGAAAGGGACTATAGCTTGGAGTAAGATGGCTCATGGGCTTTCTCTCTGGTACCCCAAAATCTGCTGGTCTTTCACTGATGGGTCTTCTTCAAGCAAGGAAAGTCTCTTTGCTTCAAGACCTGGTTGAAGCAAAGTAGTAGCCATTATATTCTAGGTAGACTGCTCACAGGAGACTGTAACCACAAACCAGACATTCTTCTTCACTTTCTCCACGGAAATCAGCTTGCGGCTCAGTTAAGGAGACTAACCTGCATGGCCCATCTTCCCAAAAAGGCCAGATTAGGACAGCTGATCCCCTTCCAGCTCTGACAGTGGCTGAAGCCAGCCAACAGGAACTTCTCTTCCTTTAATAGGAAGAGCACATACTTATAAATCAAGCATCAGGACTGTGGATATTAGCTGGATTAAATGGTTTAGTGGGCTAAAACAGAAGGTCCTATCAAATTAGGACATCCCTACTTCATAGAATTTAATATATTAACATCCTTCCGGGTACAGTACTGGGAGGCTTGGTACAAGTATTTCCTTTCTCTGATGTCACATGCAAGTCAGCACAATTCTTCCTGTGATAGGTCAAGTGACTAGGTTTTAACAAAAGGAGCCTAGGCACTTAGCACTCAGGAGTTTTAGCACCGGGCTCAAACCTCTGTTCTTCTCCCCGCTCAGCTAAGGGATTTTTCTCATTCCTCACTAATGTTAACAACAGGTACTTACAGCAATTAGACATTATCACCTCTCTGGTCTTTATTACTTCCTAGCTTAGTATCAGCTACTTAGTAAGCAATATAAAAACCTGAACTAATAGGATGGGTGCTGCTTCCTTTCTTTATTCTGTATGAAAACACTGGGTCATGGAGCCACATGGGCAGGCTGTGATCTGCAACGCTTTAGACCATTATTGCCATTTGCCATGTTATTTTATAAGGGGAAAAACCACAGGTAGTAAATGAACAGACGTACCGAGATCATAGAGAAGGTGATGTAGGGAATACGGGTAAACCATAGAGTCATAAAGGCTGCAAGGATTTCAAGCCCCGCAGAATAGCTTTGCAGCTGTGCCTGTGCTGTGAATTAGCTGCCACACAGACCTGCCAGTTGCACGGGCAAGCCCAGGGACACAGGTGTGAAATACTGCTCCTGTGAAAATAAAACCCCATAACTACTGAGCAGCTCCTGCATGCCTGGGAATAATTGTTGTGAACTTTTCATCTAGGGATTGTGACAAAGTCCTGTGTTCCCTATATTTGGTGTTCAAAAAGAGGCTTTCCCATATTTGCCCAGCCAAGTAAAACCTCATCCTTTTCCTTCTCTCTCTACCTTAACTCTCCATTAACCCTTAGCTTTAGTACAGGACCTCAGAGAATGATATATTTTCCTCCTATCCCCCGGTCCCCAGTATTTCTAAGCCTCAATTTGTCATTCCCAAGAGGGAAGGGGACAAGAGCTTTGAGCTCTTAAATCCTGCTGTCGGCTCTTGCCTGAAAGAGGTAAGTAGGGAAACTGATGGAAAGCTGAAGAAAGGAGCCTGTCCCTTGTCAGCATTCACCTGTAATGGACTCAAAATGTGGGGTTAAATACCATAACTAGACCCGAGAACTAAAATGAATGGGGTACTTACACAGTTTCATCATTCTTGAACTCCAACTCCCCGTAAGCGTCTTCAAAGTCTTCTCCACCTCCTTTGGCTGTCCCTTCTACCGTCCTAAATGGCACTATGACTGTACCCCGCGCACCTGATGTCCTTAGGACTTTGACTTCCATCACACCAATGCTCTCACTGACGTGTATAATGTCACACTCAAATGTGAAGATGCCAGCATGGTCATCATCCAGGATAGTCACTGTGGCCACACAAGGAGAAGCCAATATGGCCTTTGGGTATGGGGAGTTACTGAGCTCTGGAGGTTCCTCGCTCTCCACCACACGGAGGTTACTGAGCCGCACAAAGAAATGCTCATCTTCCTCAAATATGTCATCATCAATAATTCCCACTGAGAACTCCTTCTGGGTCTCTCCAGATTTCAAGACAACGGTCCCCTCTGTGAACTCATAGTCAGCACCAGCATTGGCAGAGCCATCCTCTGTTTTATAGTCCACATAGATGGTCTTGGACATGTCCCCTCCTTTCCGCACCACTGTCAGGAGAACAGCACCACAGTTCTCAAGACACTGGTAGGAGCACGGGTCAAAATAAATTTTGGAGATGAATTCCTCAGGTTCCTCTGGCCGCACCTCATGCAAGCTAGTGGTCCTCTTGGCTTGCTCAGCTGCATGCTTCTTCAGAATATTGCCAGCTCCTGTCATCATTCTGGTTGCTTGAATGCGATAAAAGGCTCTGCTCTTCTGTTGATGAGACAAGGCGTAGTAGTTGGCCATCTCCACCAGCTGGTCCAAGTCCTTTTCTGGGTGCTTTTGCTTCAGGTCCTTTAGGATCCGGATCATCTCTTTGCGAGATTCATCTACCTCCTTCCCCTCCATAGTCACTAAGTTCCCATCTAGAAAGTGCGAGTTCATCATCTTGCCGTCCATCTCAATTCCCTTAGGGTGATCACCTTCTGATTCTATGATAATGCCCCTGTGCTTGTCGGTACGGTACTTTTTGTGCATATACTTATAGAAAAGCAGACGTCTATCTGCTATCCAGGCCAGAACGACACAAAGTGGAAAGAAGAAAAGTGTGAGCAGGCCTTCCCAAACCTGAACCACACCTGGAGAGAAGACAGCAAGGATCATGTACAACCAGATGTAAGCAAAGATGCTCCACGCAGCTGTGACAAAGAAAACCCTCAGGTGTTTTATCTTCCTGGTTTCCCCATCAGGGATCACATAGACACAGATGGCAATGATGATAAACATATTGAAAGCAGCGCTGCCAACAATTGTAGATGGCCCCAGGTCTCCAGCTATGAATCCATGCCCACACACTTCTATCAGAGACAAGAGGATCTCAGGAGCAGAGGAGCCCAGAGCCATGAGGGTCAAGTTGGAAACAGTTTCATTCCAAATCCGAATGGTGGTCGTTGTGGTCTCTCCATTGGGTTTCTTAATTGTTATTTCTTTCTCCTGTGATGTAATGACCTCTATAGATGCCATGAAACGATCTGCAATGATGGAGACTCCAAGGAACATGTAGATCAGCGCTACAAAGTATACGATAACACGGGCAATTTTGTCCCCAAGGGATGGGTTTTCTGGGTACCATATTGGCAGGATAACACCCTCCTTGCAGTCAAAAGATCCTGAACACGAGCTGTTTTGTACTGTACTGGTTGAGTCTCCCGTCAGGCCAGCATCCACCTGCAAACCATGCAAAAACAGCACAAAAGTAACCAGCCCAAAATGGAGGAAGGCCGAGGTGACAGGCTGCAAGCTTAACCACGCCATACACAAGATGCAGCTTCCACTGTGTAGATCCAAAAAGGCCGAGAACCTGAAACAAACAAAACAGAGAGGGGGAAGGGAAGCATGAGAGAGAAGGAAGATGCAACATTTACCCACACGCTTCAGTATCTCACCACTGAAGAATACTGGTACAGATGCATGGGTTGTCTCTGTGTCAGTTTGAAGAAGGTACTTAGCAGGTACTCTAACAAACTGCATTTGCATGCCCTGCAGATGAAGATCAATTGCTAGAAAAGTAATTTGGAGGAAATGTGTGTGTGTGTGTGTGTATACATATATATATATATTCATAAAGATAGCTCATTCCTGACCTATAGCATGTGCAACAGTGTTGTGCTCAGTGTTGTGCAACTGAGTGCTCTGCTGCCACTCACCTAGTGATGCCATGGTGATCCCCAGCACACAGCACTTCAACTCAGCACAAGCAGTCAAACCTAAGGACTCCCCTGCCTCAGAATCCAGGGAATAAAACAAGTCAAGCAATCTCTAGCAACACAAAAAGTACCATTTAAGGCCAGTGAGCAATCTCCAAATGAAGTCCATTTGTAGGATGTTATAAATTATGGAGTACCTTGGTGGCCAAATCATCCCCATAAAGAGCCCCTCCTAACAGGCTGCAGAGTCTGCAGAAGGGTCCTAGGGCTCCCCCAAGCTTCTGATGCATGGGGCCTCCATGTTAGAAGGTAAAGATTTCAACCCAGAAATAGGGCAGAAGACTCATGCTCGGCAAAGTGCCAAAGGCCATTTATCACTAGCCTCTCCTCTGCCATCTGGACAGTCACATTTTACATCAATAATCCTGCTTTTAAATGGTCACGGAAACCTACAAAAATGACACATTTAGGAGAAGTTGTGCTGATAAAACTCAGAAGACAGAGCAAAATGCATGTACCCACCAACATTCCCTCTGCATCCCTAAGAAATTGATATATTTTCAAATTTCTTCTAAAATGAAAGTAATCTCTAACCTAAAATACCATAGAAAAACAATGGAGCTGATCGATATAGCACATAGATTTGGCATATCACTGCCCAATAACACCTTCTATTACTTACAGACTACATTGCTGTAGGGCTTGCACCACTTAAAATTGGATTCTGAACCCTTCACATTATCATGGATCACACTATTCTCCTTCCTTCATAACGGGCCCCTGGAAGAATTTGATCTCAGGCTTAACTGGAAAATCACATTTGTGAGTCCAGACACAGGCAAGTATCTCACAGGAAACATCAAACTTAATAGTGGCATTATCTACAGCACTTGGAAGGTTCAAAAGCCTTAACTCCCACTAACTTTCATTGAGGTTTGTACTGCCAAATAAGCAGGCCTGGGATTCATTTCCCCTACTGTAACTACCCAAATCTTGGGCAGCAAGTCAAACGAAGTCTCTTAGGCTCCTTCTATAGTCAGAGGAAAGAGACACTCATTTCCAGGGGACGATCCTTCCTGTCCCACCCTGTTCTGACACAAAAGATGTATTTAAGGCCCACATCTCCAGAAGGGATTATGTCCCTTCACAACTCTCTCCTCTGTCTCCAGAGGGTGCCCAGTCAGGAAGTTTAGAGCAGATGCCTAAACTTTAGATGACAGCAGTTCAAAGAGATGAACTGGCTCCTGAACACTTGAGGAGATTCCCCCCCTCTCTGAACTGTAAATATTCCAGACAACATTACTGTGTTATCAGCAGTAATAAATGCATCTCAAATGGCTATTTTATCATCATGTTGTGTCGCTCGCCTATTTCCAAAAGCGGGTGCAATCTTCCCAATATCAACAAAAAACATTTTCAACTTTCAGATAAAAATCTATAAAGACAGCAAAACAGGAAGGAAAGCGTGAACACGGACTGCAAATGAACAAAACTGTTCCTGACAAAGCACAGCAGAGAGGAGAGAATTGATTATGCAGTATCAGGATCACAAATCCATATCTGACACCCTTGATATTAAAAAACAATACAGTTCTTCATGCTATGTGGACTAATTCAGAAGAGCGAGATTCTCCCAAGTTCGCCTACATACCTTCTCACTCCAGTGCCTACTTATCTATCCTCCTGTCTCCCCCAGCCCCGGTGCCTGACCGAGCTCCCAGGGATCAGAGGGACCTCAGCCCCCATGAGGACTGCTAGCCAGTCCCATCCCCAGCCTTGAAATCTCACTAAAACACCCCACTGCCTGCACAGCTCAGGGGAACTGAACTGCCCAGCACATACGACTTTGATTCAGTTTGATGCTCCCATTTTGTCCTCCTTGCCTCTCTACATGGTATTTGCTGAGCTTTCTGGCTGCAGAGAAACCCCTGAGAAAGGGCCAGTGAACATGTGCAGGGTGACCATGAGCCGCAAGCCCAAGATCTCTGGGCTGCAAGGTAGATGTGTGCACATGACAGCAAAGATGACACATTCCAGGAGCCACTGACACAAGGTGCACACAGAGACCAGCTGCACGAGCACGGCAGCTCCAAAAACACCCCAGGCACATCAGATCATCCTTTTCCATACTGCAACTGCTGGCAGGTATCCACCAACCTCTTGACACCTTCAGCTCCCAGCTCCTACTTAACTGTACCATATCCAGTAGGTGCTGTGTCTTCCAAGATCAGCCATGTAGAAATGGCTGACAGAAAGACAGGAGTCATTTCAAAAACATATACATGACTCAAGCACCTAAATTTGGTTTCAAAAATTATTTAGTAGTCTAAATATCACTTAAATTCAGAGCCTTGTCTAGGAATAGTGCAGTGACTAAACTGCCCTCTGAAATAAATCACTGCTACCATCAACCTCCTTCTCTGTGGGACAAACAACTTCTGTAATTAACACTGTCTACCTTCTGTAATGCCACAATGGTTTCTATTGCTAGGCATTCCTTGACACACTCCAGGACCTTGCCAGTTCTGCTTAAATTTTTAATTTGATTTTAAGCAGAGGGTAATTTCACTATTATTTATCAAACTAATAGTATATTATTTCAAAGAATCTCTAGCAGGGTAGCCTCTGTTTATGTGTTAGGACCTCCAAACTCAGGCTATGTGTTCCAGACTAAAATCTCAGAATTTGGGAACATTTTTCTTCACTGATTTTCACTTGCTTTGACATAGAGTGGAGGTCACAATCATTTTTCTAAAATGATACAATAATGACCTGATTCTGCAATTCTTTGTCACAGATGAAACTTCCCAGTGGGATCAACAGGAACTTTGCTCACAGCCATGCTGTCTAATAAGATCTTAATATGTGTTCATTAACATGAAAAACAGTCACCTAACCAGTCTGAAAAACACAGTGAAGAATTCTTATGGTCATCCCCCTATGGAGAACTGTGGCAAAAATGCTTCATAACAGAATAAAAGCATTAAAACTTAAAACTGCTCTTACAAAAACATTGAGGTAAAAGTTTAACACTCGGGTAATGGAGGATAGAAGAGTTAAAACTCACTCTGTAGCTCCAGGTCAGCAAGGTTGCTTGCACAAGGTGCAAGTTCTTCCTCAGCTCTATCTACACAACTCAGCCCAAAAATCAGTGGAGGGGAACTCTTGGCCTGCCCAGAGTGCAGCAGACACGTCCCCCACTCCTCCTCTGAGCAGAGGCAGGGCTGGCTATGACAGGAGCCAACCTTCAGCGTGAGACCTGCTCTGAGCACCAAGCCTCCAGGCGGGCTTGCAGCACAATCCCGAGTCACTCCTAGGCACTCAGGAGGCGCCATGGAGTCACCCCTCTGACACCAGCACGACAAAACACATCCACATCTGGCACAGAGAGGTGTCATTCCGGCAGTGTCACTGCCCTGGACCTACAGGATGCGAACAACAGGAGGCTGCAGCAACAGCAGAAAGTTAGTTGGTACTGGGCGATCATGAGGATCATAATTGCCACTACCTCTTCGCTATCAGACATAATTTTCTCCCTCAGGTCTCTACCCTGCTACTGCTTCCAAATTGAATACGTGCAAATAAGGGCACTGGCAGTGAAGGGACCAGAAGGTGTCCACTGTCTGGTAGGGTAAGTTCAAAGCAATCAATCAATCAATCAATGCAAAAGAGACAAAGTGCTGTGAGCATCACTGCACCAGGATGAGCAAGCATTCAACAGCAAGGCTCTGGGAAGACACATAATAGTTATTTTAGCAGAAGGAACTCCTTCTACAAGAGTTGACAATGGCCACATGATCTAAAAATGCATAGATAGAACCCATAAACAAAAAGATGAGTCTTGAAATATTTTTGAAGACAGTCTAGAAGGCAGTATGGACCATGCTTGTCACAATGAAGGTCTCTTCCAACCCAAACAACTGTATGGTTCTATGAGACAATTCTACAATATAATAGCTTGAGTTTCAGAAGACTGATGGTTTTTCTACTGTGGATTTGTATTTGGCATAAAGCTGGCAAGGCTATACTGATCCCTTATAATTTAACTCTTTTTATACAGCTTCTCACGTGACTCTGAAGGTAAGGATATTTTTCAAAAGGAAGCATTTACAAGAAATTAAATCAAGAAGCAACGTAACACAGTGATGGCTGATAATACATAACTTCTACATGCCGGGTTCCCAATGTCACTGCTCATTAAATAAAAAACCAAAGGCAACCCCCTAAGTCCCTATTAATTTCTGATTTAGGCAAAATTCCCCTTAAACCATCACAAAAACCTTTGGATTTGAACTGCAAATAAGATTAGGTTTTCTGGCACCTCCCTCTCCTTCCCCTCTTCCTCCCAGCTCCCAAACAAATGAGACATGGGAGTACATCTGTGGCCATACATCCTTTCTCCCTGACTTGAGACTAGCCAGGAAAGGCAGCTGATTAGATCTCAGTGCGGGGTGAGCTCCACTCAGGCGTGGGTGCTGCACTGGGGCCAGGCAGAGACGGCTCAAGATGCACTTGACAAGCATCTGTCCCACACAGAGCAGATACAGCAGTGCTATCAGCATCATCTTACAGCCCCGCTCCGAAACTGGGGGAGACAGAAATAAGGCTCAGCTTAATAACACGACTTCACATTCCTCAGCTCCAAAGCACATAAAAGCTTTTTGATTGAACACACAGGGTTTTTTATAACCACGAGTAAAAATTGAAATTATAGCCTTTCTGCCAAAGAACACAAATAACTGAGTTTTCACAGAGGAGGTATTATACCTAATTCACACTCCTCCCTCCCCCAAAATAAAAGCACGGCAAAATATTTAATACGAAACAAAGCCTATTTTTCAATTGTCTTCATTGAAATGCTATTGAGCCCTCTGCTCATCACTACAAGAGTAGTATCCAGAATGCAAGTTAAGATTTACCTGCAAGCCAAAAGCCACAGCAGTGTAATTAGACCCATTTTGTCTGACAAGTACAAATTTCCAACACAGACCAGGCTTTAAACTGTCAGACTGATGATACGCACCTGCCTATCTGAAATGAGCACAACCAAGGAGCCCAAGCTGACTTTACACAGGTTATGACACAGCAAATAGGTAGTTTACCTCTGTACTACTGCACCAGCTAGGTGTTATGAGGGGAACAGCACTGTAACTCATGTCTAGGCCATGACAGATCCCCACAGTTCAGCTCGATGGAAAAGTTATGGCAGAGAGCTGTAGGTGCATGTTGCTTTGCACTTCACAGTAAACATGCCAAAGCCCAGAATTAGCTGCCTATGGATTAATCCCCTTGGTATGTGTCAAAAGCAGCCTTTCTTTTCTGTCAAGACGGTGCAAAAAGCTACCATAAAAAAAGCTACCAGCTCTCTTAGCAAGTCTTTAATATTTACAAGCTGGTGTCTCTACTAATTTGAGCAGTACCTACCATTCTAGCGTGGTAAATGGGTGTTAATTGACATAACAACTCAAGTCTACTAATTCCTTATAGAAATGCTGCAGTGATGAGATCCAGTTACATTCGGTGATCCTAGGGGCTGGCCCCAGTGGAGCACAAGTCTGTGTACAGCTAGGAGCAACCTCCAAACACTCAACCCACCCTGGGGAACCAGTCCATGCTCTTTTTTCTGTATTTTAGTATCCATGATGCTCCTGGAAAAGCAGGGGCATAAATAGCTAACCCATAAAGATGCCTGTACTTAATTGTCCCCTTCCAATACCCCACTGACTGCACTTGACTGACCAGGCATTTTATTTCCTTGCTCACACCTGACCTGAAAAATATCTGTATAAGATAGACAGATATATGGATAGAGGAGCTGCAGTCTATGCTCTGTACACACAGACATGTATAGGAGGTGGCAGACACTGCAGAAAAGCTTCAGCGGGCAACCACAACCACGCTTTAAGAGCCACCCTTATTTATGGCATGGGGTAGCACAGCCTCCTTCAGAGCCACGGTGTGTTTGCTCTTCCACTCCCCACACACATCCATGTCTGAGAGTCCCCAGCCTGAGAGACAGCAGGAGTTACTCTTTTTGTCCCCAGAACTGTAGCCTTTTTTACATTCAAAAACCAAAACCTGGTATTTAGGCTGACACAGATTAGTAGTGGGCACCCTCCTGCTTAAAAGGCAGTATTATCTGCTCAGATATAGTTGAGGGTTTTTTCTTTTCATGACTATTACACAAGCTCACTGTTGTTTTTCCAGGACTTTCAAGCAGACAGTTCACACAGGAGGGAGCAGGGATCTCTGGAAGCCATCTAGTTCAACGCCCTGGCTCAAGTAGGGCCACCTAGAGCCAGCTGCCCAGGACAACATCCAGCTGGCTTTTGAATATATTCAAAATATATTCAAAAATATATTTCAGGATATCCAAACACAACCTCTCTGGTCAACCTGTGCCCACGTTCAGTCACCCGCACAGTAAGAGAGTGAGAAGCACAGGTATGGGGCCCAGGCCTGCTTGTGACCACCACATCCAGGTGTTAGTGCACGCAGACCCAGAGCAAACTCACCCTGCGTACAAACCACACTGGGAGGTCACTGCAGTGCCTCAGTGACAACCACACGTGCATTTGGCAAAAAGTCACTCTCGTGACCTTTCAGTAGTCACTGGGAAGCCTCCATTGCACATTTAGAGGCTGATCTTCAAGCATCAGGGTTTTCAATGCATTTAGAGTAATTTCTAAACAGAATTAAAGCCTTTAGGTGCTTGTATCCCAGTGCAGGTGAACACATCGTTCTTCCCAGTATGAATGGCCCCAAACTAAGAGGGCAGGTACTTTCAGCCACATTCTCCAGACTCCTGCTTTTATGCTCACGATGTGAAGGCCCAGTGAAGATGGTGAAAGTCCTTCCTTTTCAGTTTAGGAGGCTGGGGGAAATAAAGAAGTGGAATACTTGGTCACTCAGTCGATGGTCCCCTTTCCTCTTCCATGGACTGCAGCATAAGAAGACAATGTGGAGCACCTGACAACACATGGGGTTGTTGCACCGGGCACTGGCTTCTCTGCTGCAGCCCTCAAGGCACTGGTTTTCATCACACTGTCTTGCTGGTTTATAAAGAGCAGTGAAGACCATTTGGGGAGCAGCAGGGGAAGGGGAAAAACATTTCAGCAGTGTGAGGAAAACTTCTTGTCAGTGAAAGACATTTTATGTACTGCCCGGGGCAGCACACAGGGTGTGTTATTTACTGCTCCTGCTCCACAGACATATTATACTGCTGGTTCAGGTGCCACCATAAGAGTGCAACTTATCACCTAGTGACTCACAGCATCCTACAGATGACAGCATCAACTCTGACATTTCTTTAGCATTCTGGTAACAGATCTGCAACTGTTACAATTAAAGACCCTAGGATTTGTTGTCAACAGTGCATTTGTGCCACAGAGCCCATAGTTATTTGCACACAGAAGCGGGCTAAAATGGTACATAAGAAGAGAATAGGTGTTATAGTCATATCTCATCTTTAGATCCAGACTTAGTTAAGAAAAATACAAGTTTTCAACAGAAAACACCTATTTGAGGCAAACAAAACAAATCATGTTGTTTTGTGCTGCTAGATTTGATGCAACAAGTAGGCAGGCAGGGAGCCCTTCCCTAGCTGGCTCGCAGGCTCTTGGGACAGCCACCAGCCAGCCGTGCTGGGTGCTAACCCCAGGAGCTGGGGCACACAGCTCCTATCGTCTGGAACAGCCTGTTTATTTCTTAGCTTCTCCTCCAAGGAAAAATAAAAACAAATTTTTTTTTTTGGTCTATATACAGAAAAAAAAAAGTTTTTACCAAAAATGCCACATCGCACACAAGAAAAATTATAAGCCCTCCACAAGTCTGTTCAGAAGGGCTCATTCCTGGCTCAGTAAGAAAGAAAATAATAAAAAAGTGAATGGAGGCAGAAGCAGCAAATGGGGCAGTGGGAGACTGGGCAGAAAACTGGGAGGGGAGAAGAGAAGGAAAAGGCTACACTTCAGAAAGTATCTTTACTACTGCAGCAAAAACAAGTCATTGTTGTTTGTCATATTAGACAGGAAAAGCCCTCACTTAGCTTAATTAGCACGGATTTCACTTATTTCAGAGTTAGCTAGACCAGAGACAAAAGAGTTGCCTGGTCCATGCCTCAGGGACTTCCACTGCATTGTTTCCCTTGTGACCATTATTTCCTAGTACTTTGTCCAGCTGAGTTTTAAATTATCCAAGTGATGGCACTTCCGCAACTTCCCATAGAGACTCCGCCATGATGTAATTTATGTTGGAGGTTTTAGCCGTCTTCCTTATATTTAGGACGAAATTAAGAAAATTTATGCTGCTAGTTCTCATTATTGTGTCCTTGGAGCACTCTCAACCATTCTCCTCCCTGTCTGAGATTTACATGCTTCAGATACTTGTAAATAACTGTTCTCCTCCACAGCTTTTCTTTGGCCAAAGCACACAAATTTATTTTAATCTTTATAAATTAGCCCAGGCTGCCCTTTAATCATTTATCTTCATCTCCTCTTGATTCTCCATCTTCAAGGCAGTCAGAAGCAGACTGGTATCTGGGAGAGCCATAGCTCAGTGCCTGCTCCCACCAAAACCAGAAGCAGATCTGCTCTCTTTGGAGCAGGAAAGCTGAGCCTGGGCAATGAAAACTTGCCTCTTAGCTCTGCTGTACAGGAGGTTTTCACGAGATACTGGACTGTTACAAAGATTAAATCAAGACTGATATACAGAAACTCACTGTGTTGCTCACTTCTTAAGATCTCTCCACCTGTTTGCTGTGTGTCCCCAGCACAGTGGGGCTGGCACAGGGAGCACAGTGCTGACTGGCATGTGTGGAATGAAAGCAGAGATTTCCAGAGTTTCAACCAAAAAGTCAAGGTCTCCAGCTGAGATGAGGGAAATACGCTGTAACACGCCCACTGCTTCTGCAGATCTGAGCACAGCAGGAGGCATGAAAAATGCACTGAGCTATGGGTTATCCTCAAAATACCTCCCACTTCACTTGGAAGGTGCCAAAACCTGTAAATTCACCCAATTTGAATACAGTTATCAAACAAGATTCCACACAGCACCCTCACCCTTTACTGCCATATATCCCCACGTTTCTCTTATTGACAGTTTAGATATCTTAATCCTTTGGTGCTTTTTCAGCTGCTAATTCTGCAACTGCTTTAAAAAAATAAGCCCTCGCATCCACCATGATTAATTCATTCTTCATAAGTCCAGGCTGTTTATTGCTCTTTGTTCATTTATGCACTAGCTGTTTACAGATTCTCTTTTAATATTAGCTCTGTTATTTGCTAGAGACTCAAGTCATATTTACCATATGGTAATTGCAGAGATGACATGGACAACAAACAGTGGAAGCTGAGCTGCTATGGCAATTACAGTAAGTGGCAGCAGTCTCCAGGCTATCTGCTGCCCCACCTCCATTTCTTCTCTCCCCACCCTCTGACGGCTTTCCCTGTGGGCTGTATGAAGCCATATGCCACTCTGATCTCTACAGCAAAGACAGGCAGAAATTTGTTCTTCACTACAGAATTACCAGACAGGTTGATTCACCTTTTTTCCTTTCAGTTTGTGTTCCAACTGCAGGTCTGCCCTCCCTGGCTGGCTGCCCCGCTCTGTCCTGCCAAGGGCAGGTAATCTGAAATACTGTCTGGAGCTAGACACCCTCAATACCCACATCTTCTTTCTCACCATTACAACTGCACTAAATTCCTCCTCTGCCTCATCCATGGTCTCAGTTTGCCTCAGATACTCCCCCAAAGGAGTTGCAAAGGACCACATTTCAAAGGGTGGTTAGAAGCTTAATGGAGCAGCTCCTTTTAACCCACTTGGGCAGCTGGAACCCATCGAAATCACAGATTTTCCACTGGACACCGAAACATGATTTAAAATTCCTGCAGAAAATCAAACAGATGACTATGAGAGGCTACTGCTGTTTTCTCCAAAGAAAGATGTGAGTTTATTTTTTGATTCCTACCCGGAGCACTGGGCAGATTCCATACCCAGACGTCAAAAGGCTAAGCCAGGTAAATACATGACTCGGTCCATTAAGAAGATTCAAAAAAATCAAGATTACCTATATGCGTTTGCCGACTTGGGGGCAGTACATACAACAAAGCACTTTGTTTGAAAAGGATGAGACTTCTACCCTGTCATTTCAAACATGCCTGCAATGATACTCTCCCACTTCCCAGCAGTCAGCAAGTCTTAACGTAGATACCAGCGCAGAACATTTGAAAACTGGATGCAGGGCATCGTGTATCAGAAGAATTTTCTAGCAACATATATAATAATCATACTGCTGTTTATCTCCAAAGTGAAGAAATAGCATTTTCCTGGTATTCAGAGCACGCACTTACACCAGCTTCCTCCCCTCGACCATCCCCTCCAAAAGCCTGTTTTTACACAAAGTCATCTTAAAAATTAGAACTGTCTTTCCAGCCTAGTCAATCTGCATACCATCAGAGGAGGGCTGGCAAGAGAGAAGAGAGACAGAGTACTTAGGACCAGATTTTCTCTGGCGTAAATCAGCGTAGGTCCAGTGAGCCCAAGTCAGCAGAGCCAGCTTATTCTATTGAAAGAGCTGCCTGAGGAACTTTGGCAACATTTCATACAACAGAAAACTCCAAAAGGAAACCTGCATCTATTTCTTCTTCACAACCCACGTCACACACAGCAGCTGGGGGGCATCTTCCTACTTCCTCCATACAACTATATTCCTGTCCATCCTGCCCTGGTTTCTCCCTCCTCCCAATATTCCATGCTGGCCCCAAATCTGCTACAACTAGTCCTGCCAACAGGAGCAGCAGCTGAGTCATGGGAGATGACCACTTCAGCCAAATGCACTGAAACCAGACAAGAGAAGGAGAAAATTCTCCTTCTCCCCTAGTCCCAGACTGCAGCACACAAGGCTCGGAGTCTCTCTCCTCCATCATGTGCCCGGTGTCACCTTGGATCAGCACGTGAAGTGCCTCATCCTGGAGGTAAAATGACAGGAGTCACTGGCTTAATGTGTGTGCTTGGATAACATACTCATCCCACACAGCACTCTCTGTACAATCTATTTAAGCCACGAGGGCAAAAAGAGGACAGCTTCTATCCTGCCACTGAGGGCCACAGCCTCCATTATGGATGCTAGTAGTCCCCTATCTCCACCAGTTTTACTCAGGAGCTTGAGTCCCCTTCAGGGACAGGGACAGCAGAAATTATCTTTTCATCTTTTTCTGCGAAGAGAAGATTAAAACTGAGATGCCTTTAACTTGCTTCCAAGTCCAAATCTCTCCTAAGACCCTGCTACAGCAAGAAAATTGCAGGGTCCTGCTCTTGCTGCAAGTGTCAGTGAAGGACTGACTTGAGTAATAGCTGAAGCAAGAATAACAGCCTGTTTTCACACCCTTACTCAACACTCAGTCCCTACCCCACCTGCCTCAGCCCCGAAAGACTCTCGTGCCCAGCCATACTTCTATGGTGGTGTCCTGAACCCAGCTCTTCCTGACATTGCTGATGACAGCAACTACTGTCACCTGGGAAACCTGTCACAAGTCACAGGCAAATGCTTTGCCAAAACAGAAGCAACAGTCCCCCAACACCAGCAAGTGAGGAGCAATGGGATAGGAAGAGTGTTATCCCAGGCAGGGCCACCATTAGTGTTGCATTCAGGTTAGTGACACAAACAGGTAAAAGAACAAGCACAAAAGATCTTTGACAAAATGATGGTCACTTTTCAAGACAAACAAAGCCTTGAAATTAATCCATTTTGCAGTGGGAGTTCAATGAGCAGACAAATGAATAAAAGTGGGTACTCAACGAATTTGAGACCTGTATCAAAACAACCCTCCACTCGGAAGACATCCTTCCTCTGGCCATTCTCCCTGACCTCTGGTCTCTGCAGATACACATAGAAACACTTCTGGATCATCCCCCTGACCCCTCCTCCCACAGCACCCTTGTGGTCCTTCCCAAACCCAGCTACCAAGACCACGGCCCCTTTGTCTGGAGTGATTGCAGCAAACCCACCATACCTGGTAGCTGTTGGCTCCCATACACATACTCGCAAATTATGACCAGACCACTTCTTCATGCTCTCTTTGCAACAGTAAGTACATGAGGTTTCTGGAATACTGCACAACCCGACATAACTCCCTTTCCCCTCCCCCGCAGCCTTCTTTGGGAAATTAGCTTTGGTCTGAGGGACAGAGGTGGTCAACCAAGCCAAAAGAAGCTCAAGGCCAACACCAAGAGAAAGCTCACAGACTCGGGGTATTTTATCTAGCGAGCACTGGAAACTTCTTTAACTCTATGCTGTGCATTTGCACAATATGTGGAACACAATGCTGTAAGAAATAAATTAAATACTCTAAGACTCAGAGGAAAAACAGATGTGCAGGGAACACTGAAAATACCCATAGATCCACCAGACAGGATGCATCCCTTCTCTTGCTCCAGCACATATTTCAACCTCACCGGTGTTTGTGAAAACTGCTAATGTGTGTGTACAGCAAAAGCTGGAAAGGCACTTCTTAACTGAGCATCTGCACCCTGCCCGGGCCAACCTCTTGCTTTGTCCCAGCAGCCAAGCCCGCATGGACCCGAGAGAAGACAGGCACAGAGGATACGTGGCAGACTGAACTTGCGAGCGATGCTGTTAGAACACTGGGAAGCTGGAAGGCATGGAGTTGTTGAGGGAAGTCAGGAGTTGGGGCAGTTACTGAGAATCATGAAGAAATCTATATATTTAAGAAGGAAAAGCAGAGGCAGGAAAAGGCCACAGCTGGAGGAAAGAGGGGTGTTTGTGACTCACTAGGATGCACAAAGCAGCAAGGAGATGGATCTAGACAGGCAGCAGGCAAGCCAGCAGATTTTTGGGAGTGACGTAGGTGCACCAAGTGCAGCGGAGCATCTTCTCACCTTCAGTCTCCTGGTGTGATTCCCCAGAGGGGAGGCAGCTCCATCATGCTCTGAAGGTTAAGCTGTGCCTTCTGCCTGGCACAAGAGCACATTGCAGCCAATGGGTAAAACTGCCTACCTACTTAAAAGCAAACCCCAACACTGCCAGGAGGGACAGGCTTTATTTTTAGCTGGGACACCAGCAGGGTCACTGCTGGTGCTGCATTTCCCCATGGAAGCCAGGGTTTCATGAAGTGTGCTGTGTGCGCAGGGTCACTGCGGGGGAAACATCTGTCAGGTCAGCTTTGGGGAGATGGATTATTTAAGTTAAGAGAAAGGGAAACACTTACTAGAAGAAGTGAACCTGAAACTACTCTGGAAGGTTAAAATGAAAGGAAAAAGTGAGGCTTAAAGAATCAGAGTGGGTGATAATTTATGTGAGGCCAGTGTCTAGTACACCCATCTCCAAAATGCCCATAGAGGAGAATACCCCATCGTGGCTAACTCCAGCAGCATTCCCTCTGCCTGCCTCCTATGACCCAAGCTTTGAAAGGCTCATTCTTGTCTAGGGGCTGCCAAAACAAAAGCAGCAGCAAGTCATTATCAGAATCCTTCACAAAGGAAAAGTACACAGAGACCCACCTTGCCCCACACCTTGGCAGACAACAACACTGAGAGCTCCACCTCACTCTGGTCCCTAGGTCCTCACACCGGCCCCGGTTAGCACTGAGGCCAGCAGCCTCCCCAGGACCCTCACACTGGCCATGTGCAGCACCCACCCAGAGCACACGGCAGCAGCACAAACTGAGCCCGCGGCAGTCCCGTGAGGACAAGGAGTCAGGTCCTCCCTTGCTAGTGGGTTTCGTGGGTGCAAACCTAATAAAACAGTTGGCACTGCTCCCACTTGCACTGCCAGGGAATGCAGTCTGGAGGCTTCAACATGGAGAGATTGCTGTTGATGAAGTGCTGAGTGCTAGTGTGAAGCTTTCAAGGGACTTGAAAGAATTGAGAGCAGAGGGGAAGTTCTCATTTTATTCTCTTCTTGAAAAACCTGAGTCCATTTGGCATGTTGTATCTGAGAAATAGCTTGGCCTTGACCCTCTGATTTTTTTTAATCAGGATCAACCCCTGTGCATGTTCTTGGGAAGATTTCATATTAAAAATTATTTTGTCTCTTTTTTTTCCTGCTTTTTGTGCTTCATCATAGCTTAAGAAGTGCTTTGCAGACCCCATCACTCTTAGATTCTTTGCAACTAATTTGCATTCAGTACTATCCATTTCATCAAGCACAGACTTCAAGGCTGAACCAACTCCAAGCCTTAACTGCTGCAGGCAATTCAGGCAGCAGCTTCACAGGTGGAAGCAAGGCTTCTTAAGCCAACCTGAACATTTCCCACCTCTGGTCATTTGTTATCACTCTGCTTCTAGCTCTCCCCTTGTTACTGGCATAACTGTTTGCATGGCTAGGGCATGAATAAGGACCAGGAATCTATCTGGCAGAAAAGCAAGCTGAACCCACCACCTGGGCACACGTGCCACTGTGCCAGTATCCTGCAGGGGTGGGACAGGAGCAGAAACGAGCAGCCAGGGTGGGAAAGCTGTAGAAAACAACATCCAGAGGACAAGTGTGACAAGTGCATTAGCTGTATGGGCAGACGCAGGTTTGTCTCTTGCAGGCAGTAAATCCTATAACACCTCCTAGACCGTGGAACAGCCTTGTCCTGCAACGCAAGGGCAGAGACGTATCTCTGTCTCCATTTTTCCCAACTAACCTGCGTGTTCAAGAGTCACTGCATAATCCCAACCAAAACCAGAGAAGAGGATAAAGGTGCTTATTAAGGTGAACTTGAAGCTCAACATCAAGATACTGCTTCCCAACAAGGAAGGCCTCCCTCAAGGGGGTAAACCAAGATATCCACGTCTTAATGACCCAAGACAAATTTTCCTGACAGTAAACAGTATGGAGAGCAAAAGGACAGGTTCTTCACACAGAGCATTATTCCAAGTACCGTCACCAGTGCATGGCAAAGGCAGTGCTGCCTTCGCTGATTTGTGTGTGGGGAGCTGTGGCACTGGGGCAGCGGTGGATTTCACAGCCTGCCTGGACCCTGGTCAGGGAGACAGACTCTCTTCTAGCGCTACTCACATTGAGGGGAGCTAGGACACATCCAGAGTGAGCTCCAGCCTGACTGCAGAGTGAGGTGCAGACATGCCCTAACCCTCCCTTACTTCTGCCCCTATTCCGGGGATGGAAACGAGCTTTCACCAGCATGCAGCATACAAACACACTGGCAGGGCATGACGCCATGATGATCTTTTGCTTTTTCATGTACTCCTCTTATATACCCTTTCATATACCCTTTTATACATCTTTTATGTATCCTTAGTGCTTTTAGCCCACATACTTGTAATTCCCTAAGTCTGATAACTAGCTTAGACCCAAAGTTCTGTTAAGCCAAGAGACCAAACATCTTGGAAGCCTTGCAGTTGGGTCAGAAAGCCCCAGACACCAAGGTACTCTCCAGAACACATTCTGTAAACCAAGACACGCCCATCCAGAGGGAAGGTTCCTCAGGAAAGGGGCCTCTCTTGAGCCTCTCATTGGGGAATCTTTGATAGATATGCTAATGTGCAAGGTCTATTACTGTATACACAGATCATCGTGTGTGTGCATTTTGGGGTGGGCATCCTGGTGTGCACTTTTGGGAGGGGGCACTTTTGGGTGTGCATTTTCAGTGTGCATTCGGGGGCGCATTCTACCTGGATGTGGTGCAACTGAGGATCCTTAAATAAATACCGAGGTAAAACCCTTTTTTCCCCTCTAACTGTGTTTGGCTTTTAATTCTAAGCCCAGAGAAAGGCAACAGCACATTGTGTTGTCAGCACTGGAGTCCCACGTTCACTCCTGGACATGTCACCTTCAACACAACCTCAGCAGTCAGATTCAAGTGCCCTCTCGCAGGTACATCCCTGCATCACTACACTTCTTTTGATTAAAACTGTATTCTGTGATGCTGCTGTTTGCTTTGAGACAGCCTCCAAGTACCAGCCTAGGAGAGGGGAGATGAAAGCAATGGCAGTGCAGTCTCATCTGTCTATAGTTTCTAAAACTCTTTGGCACCTCACTGGTTGCAAAACATGCCCAGCAGCATAGGATATTTAGTATTTCTGATTGCTCTTGACCTGGCTGTCTCTGCTGCTGTCCTGAGTTAGGAGGCTTAGGTAAAAAGACAGCAGAGTACAGGAAGGCAGCAAACAGAGCAAGCTCAGTTTTGTAGCCTTGAAATAATCTGCTAGTGAATGGAAACAGAAGCTTCTCCCTAAATCTGAGTGCTCTAGAAGAGCTCCCTGTTTTATTATGATGGAAAATCCTCATTGGAGTGTTTCGTTAGAAAACAAGCTATCATAAAAGAAATGTTAAGAGCCCTAAGCTCCCTTCTCTCCCATGATGTCAACTGTCAGAGACATCAATGACAGCTCAGCTGTGTGATCAAAGGCTCCAGCAAAAGGATTTAAAGACAGAATTACCAGAAAATTGAGAGTTGAAGGAGCATGGGGGCATGATCATCACCTATTTATAAATGTGTCTTATGGGGCGAACTAATTACTTTATGATGCTGTACTGCAGGAACAATGGCACATGGGTCTTACTGTGACACTGCCAAGATGGGGTGGTGGTGCTGCCTTCACAATGGCATGACACATCCCTGCCACCTCATGCTTCGTTATTCCTGCAAAACCCTGTGACAGAAGTGCCTCGTGGCGAGGTTGGGAGGCCATCATGCTGAACTCCATGCAGCCACATCCGTGATGGCCCTCAACCACAGCTTGCAGCTTAAAGCATTAAGGCAGAGGGGAAGAAGAGAAGCCAGCTACAGTCTATACCATGTTAGTCCTCAAGCAGCCCAGGAACCCACTGAAGCTGCAGGAGACTTAAGGTGGTTCCTGGATCTCATTCTGCAGGTAAGCAGGGACATGAGCTGGAGCTCCTCTCCAGCCCCAAACCCCACAGGTGACCCCATGTCAGTGAAATCAGCAGATTCAGGACCACGAGCACAGTGTTTTAAAGGTTCCCCAAGAACAGCTTATCATCTCATGTATCTCTCAATGCATGAAACTCTTCAGGACAAAGACTGTAATTTACTAGACATCTGTATGGCGCTTGGAAATATGGGCCCCCAACCAGGCTGATGCCTTTAGGAGTTACCGTTATCTAAATGGTAAATCAACAATAGCATTAATCTATGCCACAATACCTCAACACAGTGGGTGATGGTAGATGGAGCATCACAACTATCAATTTCCTGGCTTCAGAGACTTTTTTTCCCTATTAAGAAGATGTTTTTGTCATTGTAATTTAATTTCCTTCACTTTTATTTAAATATAGAATTAGATATTACTGCCTGCCTTATAAAAAAAAATTGGCCAGCAATCAAAGCCATCTTTTTAACTGTGAAGCACATGAAAGGCATCTGAAACATGACAGCAACAAAGAACAAGGAACTATTTGTCAACGCCACTTGGTCACTGGGGAAGCTTAGGGGAGGAGACTGATGCTGTTTGTTTAAAACAAGCAAACAAAACCGTGACAGACAGACCATTTATCTGTATAGTGCTTCAGTTGAAAATATTGGCGAAGGGAATACATCTTCACTTGATTTCTAATAAAAGTGCTGACACACGCTGTTGTGGCCTTGCCCTGCCTTGGGGATGGAGGACGCCTCTCATAGGAAAGACCCTTCGAAAATACGGGATCAGGCACAACACAGCAGCAGGTCAGCCTAGGCCCTTAGCAATCTCTCTACCTGTCCAACCTGCAACACCATAGCATCTGCCAAGCTCAGACCAGTCTCCGCTGACTTCAAACCCACCAGTTTCAGAGGAAAGCAGAGGAAGCAGGAAGGGTAGATTCATCCCTGGGAACCTCTTTCCTTCCTCCAAGCCAGCCAAGCTGAGGAACAGTGCCCTGAGCATCCTAAGACTGCCATGCAGAACAGCCCATGACTCCCAACAACATAGTCTGCTCCAGTCTGACTGGAGCAGACAGGGCAGCTCCTACCCTACCCTGGCCCAGCAAGAGCCTATGGAGCACAGAACGGTGCACGACCCAGGCTGTGCTTGGTACTGCTCCACATCTGGTCTCCTGTTCTGGGTGCTGGTGTTGAAGACTGCTTCCCACACTGCCCAGGGCAACAGAAAGGACTGTCCCACCTGATGATGGCATCTGCCATCCCAGGTGCCATCCTGTCAGGTGGCAGCTTTGCAGAGCAAGAGCAGAGTCTCTGCAAAAACAAGTGCAATGCAGAGCGATGTTAGGATGGCTACAAATCAATCTGCCTTCCCTCTCACTCACTAGTTATTGTAACCATATCCTTACGAAATCCCCACCCAGGAAAAGAAGTACTATTAATGATACAAATGAGACCCAGGACCTGAAATGCACCTAAGCAATATACTGAAGATATGCAAAAGACCAGAAGTATACTTGCATTTCCACTGCCCTCACTTGGGGGACCTCAGCAGTGGGATTACTACAGTCTGTCCCACCTTGGGTATTTGAGCAATGCTTAAACTACCTACTTTGGCTTTGGGAAAAAAACCCACCAGATTGCTGTAGTGCGTCTTTTGCCCAAGGCTCCCCATCAGTCATCTCTTCCCCATGCTGGTTGATACTACACCCTTCTATTCACAACACAGGGTAGCCAATTTGCCTCATGTTGCACACTCATGGCAGAACTGAGGGCTCCTGGGCTGCTCCCACTCCTCCCCAGCCAGCCCTCAGCAGTAGCTGGACATGCTCTTTTCCAACATCACTACTTCTGTTCAGGAAACAAGTCTCATTCCAGTTGAACACAGAAGCACGAACATGAGCACCAAATGTGACTTTCTCAGCTAAACCATGATCAGGGTAAACAAATGCTTCCAACAGCAGTGGAGGGAGCAGGATTAGGGAATCCCTAGAAATGCTTGTGCAGCGGGGGAGTGATGCCTCTCCCTGCTGCACCAAACCTACAGAGCACCTTCAAGGCCTCTGTGTCCCCCCTCTGTGTCTTGTGTCCCCCAAAGCCACCTCTGTTGTCCTGGGCCTCTTGCCAGTCTCCCAGGGAGCACAGGATGAGTGCTCCTGAATGGGAAGGTGCTACTGACTGTTACCTAAGTCTTCCAGCCCTGTCGTCTCCAGAAATAAAAAAACCAGCCCAACAAAATCACCCTTTTGCTTTATACAGAGATGTGTGGAATTAAAGGAATATAAGCATGAAGAGGGGGGAGATGTGTGTAAGGCACCCCTTCTCACCCTGTCCCTCCAATGTCTTCCCCTAAATCTGAAACAGATTTTCAGGGTAAAATCCCCAGAACAAGCCAAGGAACAACCCAAGAAGTCAGGAACCCAACCATTACACTACAGCTCCATTGGAGGGGGCAGAGGGGGAAATGGTCATGGCCTCACGTTTTAGAATAACAGTAAAAAATCCCAAAACCACCTGCAATGGTTTCATCTCTCACCCACGGTGATCGCTACTTTAGACACAGGTGAAAAAGCATAAAGCCCTGAAGCAAGGCTGGGAGAGGGGTAGAGTATGAAACCAGCCCACATTTAGGTCAGCTCTCATGCGTGTGCCTGTGTGTGTGTAGAGTTCCTGTCCCCCTGCCATGGGGGGCTGCGAGCCTGACGGCGGCCCCGTGCCCTATTTAGGGCAGCGCCTGGCGCAGCAGCTATATTTGACACCCGGGGTAAACAAGCCGGCCCCGGCGGACGGGGCGCGACAGCTGCCCAGGACGGCGGCCCCGGCGCCCCCGCCCCACGGCCGGGGATGGCCCGGCCCGGCCTCTCCCGGGGAAAAAAAAAAAAAAAAATTTAAAAAGGAAATTTAAATGAGCAGGGGGAAAAATTTTTAAAAAGGAAATTTATAGCACTGCATGAGAGCCGCTTCCCCCGCCTGGCAGCCCCGGGCAGAGCCACCCCCCCCGGGCTCCCCGGCATCCCTGCGGGCCGCGCCGCGCCGCCGAACCGGGGCACCCCCG